>WEIT01016110.1:0-15594 GCA_013389985.1 Dryoscopus gambensis | reverse complement strand
TAGGGAATGCTTGCTGAACTGGTATATAAAGATTGTTTCATTTTGCTTCATTTCATTTTACTGTATTCAATTTGAAAGGGAAAATTGCAGCGGACATGAAAGTTTGCTGTGGAAACACCTTGGGTTGCAGTACCCTTGACGTGAACCTGGGCAAACATGAAAAGGAACGTTAAATAAAGTAGTGTATGAATTGTGTAGGCGTGCTTCAGAAGCTACTTTTTGAAGTGTGCCCTTTCACAAAGAGTGGCCCTGCCTCTCAGGTTATTCTGCTACTTCTGTTTTTAATCTCTTAAGGTGTCATTCTGGGTTGTCATTTGGTTTTTGTGTAATTTGGTAGTGGGGGGAGAGTGAGTCAAAACCATACTGATTTGCAAGGCTATGTGGTAACATCATTTTCGAATGCCAGTTTTCAAGAAGTCTGGAAGGAGATTATTTCTTCCCCCATTTATGCCCACCCTAAAGGTTCTTCTCCCCTTTTCAAATGAGTATAACTCAGGGGAACTTGGTTCTAGGTGGGATACTACTACAGCAGTGTACTCCTCAATAGAAAATTTTAATTTTACCTTGCATGTTACAAGCTGCAGTGCTTCCGTCCAACTGGAGTGACTGCACATTGTTTGCTGGAAGGTGGAGCTGTAGTTAAAATCAGGTGTGAGTCAGTTTAATCTGAAAATTTTTTTTTCTTGTGCTACCTTAGGCATGGTTAATTCTCAAAAAATGGTGAACATGGGAGGTTTTTTTTTCCTAAGTCAGAGTCAGTTGCAAAGATCTGAAGTAATGCATCATGAACAGAAAACATTGCTGCATAAAAGCTCTGACAGTGCACACTGTAAGATCTGACACTCCTGCTGGAGCCATTACCCTTGAGAGGGATCTTCGATGATAAAACATATAAAAATTAAACTTTTTTTCCGATCTAAATATGAAACTGTAATGTTCAGAAGTAAGATTCGACGTCCTTATCTTCGGAGTCCAGCTGGTGTGTTCTCATAGCAGGTTTGTGTCATGAGCAGGTTTAAGACTCTTCTCCTGGAAGCATTTTTTAGCTTTTGGAAGCTTCTAGATTTCTATGAGGTAGGTATGCTTGGCAAGCCTTTGCCTGGAAGGCATTATGCTTTGTACACGCCTTCCCTAATCAAAGTCCCAGAGAGGGAAGAGGTGGGAGTAGGATTGGTGGCCACTGGAAGAGAAATGAAGGGGGTTGATTTTACTTTTCTTTAAGCACATGGGTGGTTTAATGGCATTGTGTAATATAGCTCTTCTGCTACTCTGAGGGTTAGGGAATGGTTGGGTAGGGTATTTAATTCCTCTCCCCTCCACCCCTGCTAAACGGAGACCTGGAAGTGCAAGGGTACCCATAGGGATGTCAGTGTCTCTGGATATGATTCATTCCAAGGAGCATCGTTTAGCTCAGTATCTAAAATCTGGGCGTTGCTAAGTGCCATGGATTCATGCTCCTAGTTCAAGCACAATCCATTTTTCTTCATGGCTGTGGTTTTGGAAGTGGAAGTGTTCCTCACTGGTTTTTTTTTTCCAGATAAACTTCATAGGCTCAGACAGGGAAATCTCGGATAACAGAAGAGAAGTGACAAAACCAAAATTCTTCTTGGCCTAGGAGTGGATAGCTCATGGAAAAGGGAGACAGTGTTGTCATTGTGATGAGTAGATGTAATGGCTACGGAGCATTAAGCAAAGATCTAAGAATTTAAAAGCTGATTGAAATGCAGAACATGTTGGGATATTTTGGGGGTGCGGTAAGGCAACCACTCTTTTCTGCAAATTTTTCTAGTCCAAATCTTTATGCTGTGCAGTCTGACTAGCTATGCTATTTCATATATGATAGTAATTCAAGGAATATTCTTTTTAGCAGAATAAACAATTTTTGCTGCTTGACATGTGAAATGTTTGTGCTGGTAAATTCCACAGACAGCCTCTCCCCCCCAGTATTGTTTTGTCTGATTATACAATCTTGAAAGTTTAGAATTGACTGGTTTACTGTAAGAAGCATTAAGTAAATGCAATCTCCCTATTTTTAATAACAGAAGCTCAAATTTCATGTGAGATCACGCCAGTACTCCAGTGTAATTAAGTTTATGATTTTCTTATGCACTTCAAATGCCTGCGATGTGCAGTTAATGGTATTTTTCAGACAAGTATTAGGGCACCTCAGCAGTGATGCCAGTGTGGGCTGGTGTCTATCAGCAATGCAGACACCACAAAACAAAGGGCCTGTTATAATTTGTCTAAAAATATGCATGACAGCAGAGCTCTTTTTTTTTACCTGAGTTTAGAGAGTGATAAGGCTTTGAATTAGAGTGAAGCTTCATAAATGAATCAGGCATGAAACAAGATTTTCAAGCTTGGCTTTAAGTCCAGTGTGTATTGAGAGTGAAATATGGCTGGATATCAGATCTTCTGCATCTTGGATTTTGTGTAATGGCTGTACCTCATGTCTGTTTTCTGCTGCACAGATTTTGACCCTAAGCTGATATAAGACTGCATAAGAAGTTCTGGAGAAAAGCTTTGGATGAACTTTTCATCTGTATACATATACAGATTTGGTTGGTTGGTTGTTTGTTTGCTTAAAGGAATGATGATTTTTCAATAAAAGAGCATTCTTTTTCTATTTCTAAGGAAAGAAAAAAATACTAAAGATGCCTAAGAATTCCAGAGAAGTGGATTGGAATAAGTAAAACAAAATATTTCATTTAATCTAAACTAGTGGAGATCTTTTGTTTATTTCAAAGAAGTTTTGATTCTCAAATATTTTGAAGATGAAGGCCAAAAATTTTCCTTTTGTGTGGAAGAAGAATGTTTCTGACTTGGCTCCATCTGACATGCTTGTTGAACACTGAAACTTAAAATTGTACTCACTTAGGTTTGGATGTAGAGGTGATCTGCATATACAGTGTGTGTGAGACAGCTCTGTAAATTAGGATAAGACCTGATTATTCCGATATCTTAGACTACTGGGCCTTAGTCAGCAGCATCATGATTTTGTGATTCTTGAGATTCAGCTTGGTTGTGTATAGAAGTGTTGGAAATGAAGCCCTGGTTCCTTTCTGAAACAATTCACTCTGATACAACGGGATTGTCAGGCTTCCTGACTGTAATGGCAAAGTTCTCACATGTAAATAAAGCCTCTCCTCCCCTGGAAAGCTGAAGCACAGCTTGCTTTATGTGAGTATTTAGGGACACAGCAAAGACCAACAGGTGATATGCAGGCCATCTTCTCGGTCACCTTTTCAGCTCATGAGCTAATCCCTGTGCAGTGCTGTGTTGTGGGGACAGCAGATCTGGGAAGTCTCTGGCTGGTAGCCATAGAGTAGCCTTTCCCTTACTTTATTAAAACAGCACATGCAAATGCTAACCAACTGTTTGTTTTGTTCATGCAAATTTTTGCCCATGCAAATTTAGACTGCTGGTTTCCTTCATTACACATAAAGAGGGTGGAATGTCCTTTTGAGTGGGAAATAATAGCAAGGCTAGTTTAGTAGCACCACTTTTTATTCTGTTTCCTCCTTAATCAAATGAGAACCACGCAGAACTTCAGTGTGACTGGTGCAGCAGTGAGGACTACGGGGTTTGGTCCCACAGGTATTGTCTCGTGTCAATCCTATAGGGAGCTTTCTTTGTCTGGTATCTGCCTTTTAGGGGGACTGTTGGGGGCAGGAAGCAGCACAGTTGGGACAGGCAACGGGAGTGCCTGCTGTGCCTTCAACTGCCCATTGCTGGCTGGGAAATGCTAATTGACATTTGAGAGAACATACTTTATATGAGAAAGTGATGAGTGAATGGAAATTAAAACAAAAAGGGTTGAAAATAGAGCTGTAATCAATCTAGCCCTGTATCTCAATAAGCCAGGGGCAGTATTTCAGAGTGAATTTGGGGAAGATATTGCAGCAAGTGCCACAATAGCAGGGGGTCTTCCCCCCACTCCCTCCTCCCCTCCCATTAAATCTACATTTGGAAGGTGGATGGTGCTGACTCATAAATTAAATTGGGGTAATACATACAGTGTATATATATTTCTGTCACTTTGTCTCAAATTAAACACGAACCTTCTCCCCTGACAAGATGATAGAAAAGTTAATTGCTCGCCCTGGCTTTAAATTGGAATTTGAATTTGCAAAATGCTAAAGGTTTATGAGATCTAAATCATGAGGAGCTTAAATTACATTCCTGTGATAAAATATTAATAAATCAATTAAAACATAAGCCGAGTATAATATTACTTTTTTTGTAGGAACCTTGAACACAATAATTCATTAGAGTGTGCAGTAACAATTATTGTATCTTTTTTAATTTTCTTTTTTATTAGTTTCTCTTTTTTTAAACTGGGGAAAAGGCAACATCAGATGGGAAAACACCACACAATGGTGGAATATTATCCCGGTACCAAATCTAGTCATCTCCTAGTAACGAGGCACATATATACAAAAGCATCTGAACACCCTGAGCTCCACGTATTGCACCATGGCTCCAGTATAACAAGATTCACTCACTGAAAGCTGGGGGCTGTTTTTCTCCTTTTCACCATGGGAAAGAGGGGCAGTAGCATGGGGAGAAGGAAAGAAACCTTACTGCTCCTGGGGTTTTTTTATTTTCCAACCTCTTTCCATGCCATTTTATCCTGTTCTTATTTTCCTTCTCCTTTCTCTTTATTGGTTTAAGATTGGTGTGATTTCAGTGTCAAAACTATGAAAAATTCGCAGATCTTTCTGTAAAACTGGCCTGAGTTTTTTGTTGGGGAAACCCAGGTTAGAATTGGATTTCATTGCTAGATTTTTTAGTTATGTTTTGAACAACTCTCACAGCTCTAATCTTTACATAACCCATTTCTGTGTACTATATAAAGAGCACTTCAGGCACAGTATGAAACTTAGTTATTATTTGAGGAAGGAGGTGTTAGGATAGCTCAGCATGCATTTCTTATATGCAAACATTAATACACAAGGAATGCAATTATAACATATACCTGCGCACCTCTAGTGCCTGTGAAGGTGCGGATTCCTTTGTTAAGTGCTTTTTACCTTCTGTGAAATGACTGGACTGCACGTCTGATACAGCTATGCTTAGTAAAGGGTCTAATTGCTATTATTACATTATTTGTGTTTGAATTCTTGAAAGGTTATTTAGTACAAATTATGTGTTAGTGCCAAATTGGCAGCTCTGGAGACTGATGTACGCATCCATAGGGTAGGTCCTGTGGCTGAGTGTGCTCTGCCCACCCTTCCCTGCACCTCGGAGTCGTGCACAGCCGTCGCTCCTGCCAGCCTTGGAGGATCTACTTCAGACTCTCCTGGTTTTGCAATTTGCAGGTGAGACTGTGGCTTGTGCAGGTCGTGTGTGCTGCAGCCAAGGGTTTTTGGCTAAACTAGGGCATCTAAATAGAAGCCCCAGCCTGGTCTCCCTCTCCGGGGACAAGAGGCTGGAGCAGGCAGCGGCAGGGAAGGGGTGCGCAGCTGCTGCTCCCGCCGCTCCTGCGAGCAGCCTGCAGCCATCTCCCTCCAGCAGCACGGGGCAGCTGCCTTGGCCAGCTGAAAGCAGCCAGGGCCAGAGTCAGCTGGGGAAAACAGTGACAAGAGATCCAGGAGCAGGTGGTGGCTTGTGCTTCTAACCACCTGTCTGAGTAATGCTTTCCTGTGCTGCCCAGAAGCTATGGCAGGCTCCAATTTTCCCTGGATATGGGATCTCTCATCATGCTCAGGGCCCTCCTCATGGTGAGACCATAACAAGTTCATTGAAGGATCCTGCTTTACCGTGCTCCTGGCTGTCCTTACTTGGGAGTGACCTCAACTTAAAATTAAATCTTAGTTTCCACAGGCTTTTACATTTGCTGTCCCTCTGCTGATGAGACCAGTCAGGGTCTCTTGTAGTGATGCAGAATAAAATCAAACTTTGTGTTTTTAAGCACACGTACCATGTCAGTACTGCTAAGCTCTTCATCAATATTTAAGAGTCAGTTGTTAGTTTTTAGATGCATGGCTTTTCATTTTCCCCATTTCATGAAGGAGGGATGTGAGAAAAGTCACTTTACACCAGGTCTCAGTGTCACATAGCAAACCAGTGGTGGCAATTCAAGTGGCTACATGTCTCCCAGCAGCCCACCCTTGCACTGAACCTCACCAAAATTGGAGAAACGCCTGTTTGTCAGGAAGTAGATGATCACTGAGCTTGTTTTGTGCAGACTGAGAAGCAGCCATCAGGTGCAATTAGCTTCTTGTGGCCACCAAAATGAGGTAGCATTTAAACAAATAAGCTAAAACTGAAGGCTTCATATCACCAACATGGTCTGATCTTCCTTTGTTATGATTGCAATAGATTGTTGAGGGTTGACCCAGTATTATTTATTCATGCCAGTTGATAATTGCATTTACTCAATAGATTCCATACTTCACCATTTCTGTTATAGAGTGTGACTGAATCTTTGTGCATTCCTGTAAATAAATTTTTTAAATTGGATTAGTTGAAATTCATGTGTGTGTAGGGAGGTGTTCCAGATTTTTCTTGTGGGATAACTTCCAGCACAAGTGAAGAAAACTTTCAATGCCAAGTTATTTGTCAGTTTTGCCTTTCTATGAGTCATGGGTGTTACGCTGATGAAGTCATAGAATCATAGAATGGTGAGGGGTTGGAATGGACTGCAAAGATTGTCTAGTCCCAGCCCCTCACCTGCCATGGGCAGGGACACCTCCCACTAGACCAGGTTGCTCAAGGCCTTGTCCAACCTGACTTTGAACACTGCCAGAGTTGGGGAATCCACAACTTCGCTGAGCAAACTGTTCCAGTCCTTTCTCTGTGGCACGCTGTCCTTGCTGGGAGGTGAAGTAGACTATTCGCACAAGAGCATTGTTGTCTCCTGCCCTGGCTGGAGATGGAAGTCTATTTTAGCCCTGGGTGACATCAGGTGCTTGAGGTAGTGCCTTGAGGCTGCGTATGGGTGCACAAAGAGGGAGAGGAGGACATGGACTGGCCAGTGCCAGTACAGGGAGTACCCTACAGTTTTGAGGACCATCCCGTCAAAAACCTTACTTCCCTGTCCGCCATCTCTTCTTTACTCTGCCCCAGGGAGGCAGCCTGAGGGCGGATGGACGGACAGATGCTGCTGTAAGTGCCTGTGGGGGGCACTGAGTTTCTCGCCGATGATGGTAAACATGATTTGGCTCCCGCGCTCTTGTAATCAGGCTTACTCTTGCTGAAACAGAGATTGCTCTATTGCAGTGCCAGGCCTGTAGCAATACCAACTGTTAAATAATAAACAGGCCCTGGTTGTTGGCAGCAGCTCCCGGCCCCCCGCGCCCGCCAACACGGAGTACCCGTTCCGTGGGTTTACCTGCCCGCCCGTGCTCCGGAGCGCGGAGCAGCGCCGTGCTCGGCAGAGGTGGGAGCAGTGCAGAGCCATCGGTCTCTGTCTAATCTGCTTAGCTTATTATTCTCCAGGGACCTGGGGTGATACAGCAAACATGCAGTGCTTTGGCAGCACTAACAATGGCTGTGCTGTCGTTCTAGATAATGCTACAGACTTTTGCCTAATGCATGGGGTATTTTAGTCCTCTGCTCAACTGCCCATTTTCTAAGGTCTTGTTTTCTTTTCCTTTATTTTTTTTTCTTTTTTTGGAGGGGTGAGGTAGGTGGTGGGAGGGACTAGTTTCCTGTGAATTGAAAAAAAAAGTAATGGGCTTAACTAGCTTGTTCTCCCGGTGGCAGAATTATATTTACTGTTTTATTGCATTAATAAGTGTTAACAAGCATTTTTCCAGTAGTTTATTGTTAGAATGGATGCTGAAATGCAGAGCAATTTTTTAGTGAATGAAGAGACTTCATTATGGAAGTCACTCCACCAGTGGGGAAAAAATACTGCAGCAAATAAGCCTCCACTCTTATCTCCATTTTGACCACTTCTGTAGTTTTGGTTTGATTTTCTTATTACTGTGTTCACTGTATGCATGTGGAAAACAGTATGTCCTGGTTTATGTAGAAGTGAAGCTCGAGCGTGGAGATCAGTTAGGAAAAATATTGTGATATTGTGAAGAAGAAGAGATTATACTGCAGAGTTAAAATGTAACTGCATGAATAGACTCAAGCGTATGTATTAATTTCCCTTTCGTTCTCCAAACCATGAGTGGAACACAAGCCAGAATTTTCACTTGGTGGGATAATGATTTTAATTTTTAAAACCCACATATGAAATGAATTGTAAGCAAAGATTTTTTTCCATTCCATGCTGCTACAGAGTTCTGTATTTAGAGTCAGCTAAACTTTGCACAGTATAGACCACTGTGGTCATCTGTGAGGGAAATCCCTGAGCTGTGGGTTAGCCATGACATGAATGACACAAAAGATCTTTGTGTTTTTAACAGATTTTGCGCTGTAAAAAGTGTGATGTCTTCCAATGTTCTGGAGGGAATTTTGTCATAAAATTCCCTATCAACTCTACTTGAAACTCCACCCTTTATCATAATTATGGCAGGTGCAAGTATAAGGAAGCAAACGTAATTAGTAATCAGACCTGTGAGTACTGCCCTGTCGCCAGCTTTTTATTTCCTCTATGTAGCTTTGCCATTACAGATCTGAGAACCCTGTAAAGCCCTTGCATAATTAATGTTTAGTTTTTAAACCAAGAAACCCCAGATGGTGAAGTCTGGGGCTCACTGATGCTGTTTCCTCTTAAAATAGAGGGCATTAATGTGAGTATATCCATCCATTTTCAATAGGTCAGTCAAGTTAAATACTCCATAACAGGGTGCGAAAACTTGAGTTTGTCTAAATCCTTGGGCCAAATCTCATCACGTGGAGTTTTCAGATGGTCTAGATGATGTTAGGAGACATCAGCAGCCTTTGCTTCCCATGCCGTTTGTTTTCCTTGCATACTTGAGCACTTCTGAAAATTCTTGTGTGCTTTTTTAATCATCCCTGAAGGCTTTGGCCTGAACAAGCATGTGGCATTTGATGCAGTCTGTGTTGAGATTGCAGTAATGACTTCTTGCCCTGTTTGTCATTTACTTGGGTAGATCTCTACAGTCTTTTGATTTATTCTCAATGGGAACAAGTTGGAGTTCAGTGCTGCGGGATGTCTTCAAAATACGGGAGAAGTACAGACAATGAACTTGTTGGTTAATGCCTTCTTTGCAAAAGCTGTAGAATTGACGTAGTTTTATACTTTTTTAAAAACTTCCTTTTTTTTATTTCGTAAGAATTTTGAAAGGATGCCAACAGATAATTTTCAGGAGTCTCGAGCAGGGCAGCTACAGGTATGCAGGGAGAGGCAGTGCACTCAGGAGATTAATGAAGTGCCTTTGCAGCTGCTATTGTAGAAGCTGGAAACCTTGTTTCATTAAGCAGAAAAATAAACTACAGAAACAGAAGACTCCCTCTCCTTCTTTCTAAAAGTGTTTCCTTTCTTAAAATGCACATTTTTAATCCAGTGGGAAGAGTCTTTTCTTACTGCTGACATACTCCTTAAATCATATTGTTTTCAGGCAGTAGGTAGAGTGTGTAGATGAGTGACATTTGCTTGTAACTGTAACTAAAACATAGTTTTAGTGACATCAAAAAAATGATTGCATTTATAAGCTGAACCATTTACAGCAGGTAGAAGAAAAATTCAAAGCTAGAGTTAGGAATAGAAAACATCTCTTATCACTTTGAGTGCCTGCAGCTGTGCCATCTTGGGGTGTGATTTGTTTAGAGTTGCTGGTCAGTACTTGGTCAACAGAATCACCAGGAATAGCTGGAGGGACCCTTGGGAGAGATTCAGTAGGTGGTGCTGTTCCCTTGAAGCCAGCTCTGATGCTGTGCCCAGCAAGATATTTAGGGAGTTGTATATTTCTACAGCTCTAGCTTTCTGGTAGGACTTGAAAATTAGCTATTTGCTGCCATAAAAAATCTCATTAATGCTTCTTTTTTTTTTCCCCCCCCCAGCTGTAGCAGTATTCTTAGACCATACGTGAACTTTCAGTAGCATGGGTGGTGGGAAGTACAGTAGAGGATAAAACACAATGGTTTCAGAATCATCTCATCTATGCTTGAACCTGAAGCTTGAAGCAAATTTCAGGATCTATGAATTCCAGGAGTCATAACTGGAAAAAAATCCTATGGCAACAAATGGGCACACAGTGTTAGGACATGGCTTTAAACTGAAAGAGGGCAGGTTTAGATTAGATATAAGGAACAAACTCTTCTGTGAGGGTGGTGAGACACTGGAACAGGTTATCCAGAGAAGCTGTGGATGCCCCATCCCTGGACGTGTTCAAGGCCAGGCTGGCTGGGGCTTGGAGCAACCTGCTCTAGTGGAAGGTGTCCCTGCCCATGGCAGAGGGGTTGGAGCTACATGAACTTTAAGGGCCCTTCTGATTCAGTTCTGTGATTCTATGATTTTTTTGCCTTACTGTGTGGATAGCAGACCTGACATGGCTTCCAGCACAAGGTGAAGTTGAATCCAGAAGCAGACCTAGGGAGGACTCCAAACATTTCAGCTCTGGGAGTTGCCTGAATGTGAGCTCTCAGAGATGACCCTCCACTGAGCCATGCTCTGGTAAAATACAGTCACTCAACAAACAAAGCAACACATATTTTTCAGAGGATGTGAGCAATGTCTTTCCAGGCTGTCTCCGGGACTCATTCTTCTCAGGAATCTTCAATAGCAGTGACACCTTTCCACTGTGCTGGACTCATCTTTTGTGGGAGGACTGCTTGTTATGGTCACTCAGAAGGAAGACTGTTCTTTTTACTCTGAAGGTCACATTAAACATAATATCAGAACTTTCTTTTTGTATGGTTTGAAGTCAGAAAGGTCATTCGTGTTTTGAACCCAGTTTTGCACAGATTCTCTCCATCTTGAACCCATCAGGAGGTTAAAGCTCCTCCCTTCCATTGATAGTTTTGTTCCACTGGTCAATTCCCTTGTTGTTTAAAAATGTGGGATTTGTTTCTGCTTCAATTTGACTTTTCTTTCTTTCATTCTTGGCTTCACGTTCCAGGCTTTGGTTCTTGTTGTGCCTTTCTTCACCCAACTGAAGATCCCTTTAGAAAACAATGCAATAGACAAAAGTAAAAATGCCTTTCCAAGCCTACCCACTACCTCCTGTTTATGCCTCCAGGGATCGCTTTGGCCATCTTTGCCACATTGCACTGCATGTTCATGTCCAGTTGTTTATTTGCTGTAATGCTTTTAAGAATTGCTGTTTTTCAGAGTGCGGCACACCCCACCTGCACCCACATCCCATCCCGTAGATACAGCACGCATTCCTTTTTCTTGAAGGCTTGCTCTACTAAGAAGTTTTATTTGAAAGAACAGAAGTTTTGCAAAACACGATTCTCCCCATCTGTTGGTATCCTGTTTTTCTGGTACTTTATCAGTCTTTGCGTCACCTGGAAATTTTTATCTGCAGTGATTTTATAACTTAGGAGTCATTGATCAAAATGCTGAACAGTGTTGTTGTTATTACTAATTTTACCTCCATCTTCTTAAACCCACCTGTGTTTGAAGACTCTTAGGGTAATAGATTTCTGAGAGTCTTCCATTAGTTAGCAGTTCAACACAGGCTTTCATTGATGGAATTGAAATGTTCTGCAGTAGTCCTAGGTCAAATGCTCATAAAATTGTAAGTTATAAGCTCTTAGGCTTATAAATACATATACTTACCAAAGAATGAAATCAAGTTTGTTTGACAAGACCTATTTTCCATAAAACTGCATTGACCAGCATGAATTACTTCACTACCCTTCAGTTATTCATTAGTTAGTTCAGTCAGCATTCATCAGTGCAACTTTACTAGTGTCAGTAGAGTTGTACATTTTGCTCCCTTACAGTGTTTCTAATGAGTCTGTATTATTAAAAAAGGCAAAAAATAAAACAAAAGTCAATGCTAAGGATACTGTAATGTACTTGAATAATATTTGGAGAAGTAGTCTGTAATTTCTCTGTGTGGATGTGGGTGGAATGCACTGGTAAGTCCCAGCAGTCCCCATAGGCAAAGTGGACAATGGAAGGCCCCTAACTGGAATTTTAATCCATCAAAATATTTGTGGGATTTCTTACAAAAATTAGAATTGGATCTGAAATCTTCTTTTATCTTGCATACAGCATATGTATATGCTCTGTGGGCATCGACACAGTACTCCCACAGTCTTTTCTTGTTTGTACTGAAGCTCAGGGTAAAGCTTGGTTTTCCTGACCTGGTCCCTTCTTTCATTTCCTAAAGTTCACAAAGGGATTCTAGTGGGGAAATTCTCTGTACACCACAGAGCTGTAGGTACTGCTGAGATGACTGAAGCAGCTGTGTTGGTGTGGAGGCAGGAGGCTGATGACTCCTGGAAACAGATGGGTCTTGCTTTCAGATAGCTTGAGACTTGGTTTTCTTTCCTATTAAGTCTTGAGATGCTTCGTACTTTAAAAACCTTATTGTGTCTAGCAAGCCTTAAATACTTGCCATTTACAGTAGCCTCCAAATGAAAAATGTTGAAAGGCTATGCAAGCAAGATTCATGGGCTACTGAATTTGACTGTCTACTGTATAGAAATTTGCAGGACATGGATGAGAGTTTTGTGTATAAAAATATTTGAATTTTGTATAAAAAAAAAGGGGGGGCATTTTGTTTTGTTTTGAAGGTGTGGAGACTTGGCCAAAATGAGGCTGGCATGGATGGCAAAAAAAAAAAAAAAAGAATTAGAGTATACCAGAATGACCTACTTAAAAAAATTAAATTGGAAAAAAGAGTAATGGCTTGTAGCTATGGGATAATGGAATTTGGGACACTTCATAGTAATCTTGCTTTTAATTGACAACAGGCGTGTTTGTGCTTTATTGTGGAAGGACTTTGTGATCAACATACCATTGCTGCAAGAAACACTCCACTTTTTATGATACTGGTCAGAGAAAACAGTCCAGGATTCCAATCTCCAGGTCCAGGATTTTCATTTAAACGCATTTGCATTGTATGCTGAGGGAAATTCACTCAGATTATGGAAAAACAAACCCCACCCAGTCTCCTTTTGCCTCAGAAAATCCTCACTTTCTTTCTGAACATTGAAACTTCTCCCTGCTCAAAGGATGGCTGGTGTTTCTGAAGAACATTGTGTGGCAGGTTAATGTTACCCCTGTTAAAAATATTTGGTAGGAAATCCCTCTTTCTGTATGGTTCAAGAAATTGTTGTTTCTGATCTGACTCTGGGCATTATTGTGCTAGAAATATTTTAATTGCCAATAATGTATGGATTGTAGAAGTTGAAATGGAATTTAAGTGGTTGATTTGTGTATTCTAATGATAGATAAAATTCATGAGTCTCAAACCTAGTCTTTTAGCACTAGACTTATTTTACTCAGTAGCCATATTCTGAAGCTTCATAAGAGCACTCTGTTTTCAAGCCTTTACAAGGAAGATCTTAGTGATAAAGCATTTGAAACAGCATTTTTTAACTTACTGAGTTTTTTTACCCAAAAATTTATTATCATTTTCTCATTCGTCTAGATGAAAAAGGCATTTTATGTCTTAGTTTATATATACATTCAGTCCATAAGCCCTTCCCTTAAAAGTTCTCAGTAGGTTTGGTGAGATACTATATGCCTTGGGGAGCCTGAATGATTTATTAAAATCCCACCCTTCATCCCCTTCCAAATATGACAGTCAGAATTCAAAGTGAGAATAATTACAGCTGTGCAGTTACAGCAGTTCTGAAAGACAGGGTAATATGAAGACTCCAGAGGAAATGTTAACAATTCTAATAGTTTTTTGTAAAAGACAGAGAGACACTGTCAAACCAGAGGTTTAAACAAAGAATAGGTTAAAATAAAAAAAAATTTTAAAAAGACTTAAAGGCCATCAAGGACTAATTGAGCCATGGAACAGATGATAAGCAAGAAAAACTTGTTGTCTAAAATACTGATATCTTGCTGGCAAAAAGAGACATGTCTGTTATTTGCCCCACTAGATAAGTCACAGGGGGACACAGGAACGAAATAAATCTCTTCCACTACCTCTCTCTGAAATAGTAAATTAAGGTTAGTGGCTACATTTGACAAAGAAAAAGTGTTTCATCTGTGCTGCACACAGTGAACTATTAGTATGACTGCAGCATTTAGACAAATTGAATGGCATGCTATTGTCCGTCATCTTTTTATTCTTTTTTTATCCTAATTTTGAATAATTCATAGGAAAAATGATCACTTTGTAATGCCACAAACTCACAGCAGGCAAAACTAATTTTACATGATATGAAAACAGATTTTATTTATTTAAGAGTAATATTTAAAGAAAACAACAACTTTTTTGACACCAGCTGCTGGGAAATAAATAGAATATTTTATGACAGAAAAAAACCCCCCAAATGCGTTAAAAGCTGTTCCTGAGAGATGGATTAAAAAGTAAAATATAGACGTTGGGCAGATAAATTTAAATTTGGTGGTCACTGATGTAATTCTGTTCCTTAGGGGGAGTGAAGGATAGTTTTCTGGAGAAAAGGAAACTTCAAAGGAGTACAGACTTGTGCTTAAGGACTTGTCTGAATAGCTGATCTGTGTGCTGGTGACTGGGGGCAACTTGGGTGACAACTCTCTAAGATCTTTTACATCCTCTAGACCAGATGGGGCTTTTTCCCCTCATGTCTGTTGCGTGAGAAGCAAGCCTCCTTTTCTTTTTTTTTTGTCTAGTTTTTCCATATCTGACCTCAGCTCTTTAGCAGGAGGAAACTTTAAACTTACAGCTTTTTTGCTGCTGGGTTGTTTTTTTTTTTTTCCCTCCTTCTTTGAGTGGCTTGATGAGTGCAGCAAGAGGGCAATCTGGAGGGATATTTCTTTTTTTTTTTTAATGAGGCCCTGCCCAAGAGTAGAAGGAGTGAGCGGGTCGATACCCAGTTCTGGTGTCTCAGGATTAGGGAGGAGGAGGTGGAGAGCATGAGGAAAGTTGCGCAGCATTTTAGCACAAGAGCAGTTGGAACAAATGCCATCAGTAATATAAATGTTGTGTACTGCATTTTCATGTAAAATTGTTTAACTTAAAAACTCTTAGTGACAGAGGGAATGTAAATCTGAGGCTGAGAGCCTGAGTCCCCAGCAGAAGTTTATTATTATGCCTGATAACAGCTGAATTCCAGCCTTTTTGCATGCTATAAAATGGGGCAGTTTTGTCTATTATTGGCGCCATGTGCACCACGCAGTGAAGGGTTTGTTGGCAGTTCAGCTGTAAGCCCCCATTTTCACGGGTTTATAACTCTACTGTTAAAAATTCACTCCAGGCTGGAACTTGGCACATGAGATGGAGTCTCTGCAAGTTATGCTGAAACTTAGGCTGTCCTCAGGCAGCTTCCTGACAGTGTTAAAAGACACAAGGGGTGTGTACGGCTCCTTTCAAAAGACAAGAGAGAGCAAGGACAAGTCCCACCATTTTGTGCCTTTGATTAAAAATTATGTTGTTTGATTCTGGCTTGCTTAGAAGGAGCACCCTGATGCCCCTCGATGTTCTTGCACATCTTAAATTTGGAAAGTCTTTTATTTCAATTTTTATTTAAATTATCTGTTCTCTTCCTTGTTATTTTTACATGGAAAAAAATTGATCAAACCCTTTGTATACATTTCCTTTAATGGAATTTAAATGC
>WEIT01016109.1:0-13408 GCA_013389985.1 Dryoscopus gambensis | reverse complement strand
TTAATGGATAACAGTAGTGATCTTGGGGTGAAGGTAAGGGTTATTAAGATGTTTGTCCTGTTGTATTAGTTCATTCTGTTGTGGATTTGTATTAGTCTGGGTGGGGTTTTTTAAAGCCTGTTGAAAATTGTTGAATTAAGTCTACAAACACTTCATGTTTTCTCAGACTTTGGTGTTAACTCTATGGTGCCCCGGTCTGGGATCAAGATAAGAGACTCAAAACTACATAGCTCAGTGTAATAACTATGGGAAAACTCATTGAAGGAAAATCAAGCCCAAAAAAGTCTTCTGCAGAATTTGAGTAAAGCATCTTTATTGAAGCCATCTCAGCAGAATGTACTGGTTTGGCCTGGGATGGAGTTAGTCTGGTTTTCCAGATGGTTTTAGAGAAGCTAGCTACAATATCTCAGGTGCTGAATTGGGTTGAGGTTTAAGCTAGGTTTATTTTCAGCAAGCCCTTCTCCAAACTATAAATGATCTGTGAAATACCAGTAAAGCTCAAAAATGTTAATGCTGAATTTCTGTTACCAAATTTTTTTAATACTCAAATTCAAGTTTTTTAGTTGTTGCAATGAACAAATGTAATTTGAAGCTACTGTAGGAGACCGTGCTATTCAGACACCTTCTACAGTTCTTTGGATTATTTAAAATCTTTTAACGGATGCACATACATAAACTATGAGTCAGCATCTAACACTTGCTGAAAGCTAAATTATGTCCTGGGGACTGCTGAAGACATATGTTTGAGACTTTTCTGAAGCAGCTGATAGTGGAATGCAGAATCCATCTCCTTTGAGATACTCAAAGTTTAAGTAAGCACTGGATGTAAACTCTGCGATAGCTGTTTATTAGTGGTAGTCTGAGGACTACACATCTGCACTGACAGAATCATTTTCCAAGGGGTGGACTATTGGATGACTTTCTATAGCAACACACCTATTTCAAGAGTGAAGTGGTATAGGGTAAACATGTTAGTTGATGTGTTAGGAAATATACAGACCTTTTCTGGACTTAGTCAGGAGAAGTACAGTTAAGGAAATGATTGGAGGAGAATATGTAAGAAAATTGTCTATTTAAGAAGATGCTCCTGATCCTAAGGGAAAAAGTACATGTAAAATCGTTTACTTCATGGCTTGACTTGACATACAAGTTTCAGCTTCATGCTGTGGACTTAGAGCATCTGTCTGTTTCTTTTCCACTGGGTAGTTTTTGTCAGTTGCCTTTGCTTGTGCTGATTGATGCTGAAGCAGTGACCAAAGGTCAGCAAACAGGTTTAATACAGGTACAAGGAGAGTTACAAAGTGATGAAGTCTCTTTAATTCCTTTTGAATTTAGAGGTCAACAAGCCAAGAAACCAAGACGCTGTGAAGGTTACACTTGGTAGAGTGTTCTGGCTGGTCCTTTTTAGCTTGTTAGTGTTAAGCCTCCACCTGCTGTCCAATTTGTTACTACAGGTGATTCCATGTATTTCCAGTGCCTCATGCTGTATCTTGCCCTGTCTGATGAGGAAAAAGATGCATGGACATCAGCTGCTGCCTGGGGTTACCTAATCAGCTGGTGCTACTTTTTAAAACTTTTTCCATTTTAGGCTGCAGAATGACATTAGTTTTATTCAATACCTTTATGCATTTTACATTTCTAGCAGTGAAGCCTGTATGGCACCTAGACTTTTTTTCTCAGTTGTTCTGAGGCTGAGCATTTTGTTCATTCTGAGGCTATAAATAAAAGTAGTGATGTTCCTAAACTATCCTCTGGTTGTAGAGTGTATCCTTTACTCTCACGAAGATTAGGCTGCTAGTGTTAAATAATCTTTGGCAAAATTGAGCCAGTAGCACTTATCCTCTAGGAAGAGGTTTTTCTTGGTCATTTGGGAGGATTTTGAGAGGTGAAGGCCAGGAAAAAAGTCTCTCTTAGTAAAGATTGCTCTTTCCCTACAACCTCATGTCTTTATGGAGCTCTTAATCATGTTCCAAAATGCTGCTGCTGTAAACTTCAGCATCTTTGCTGTGGCCTAGCTTGACCCATTCCAGCGTTTTGGGCTCAGCTTAGGGTGAATATTTTGAAAAGACCTGGGAAACGAGATAAAGCAGAAATAAAACTCTTATCAACATGAACAAATAGAGGTAAAATAGTGAGGGAAGAAGGGACTATGAAATATTTGTGCTGTAATTACAGCTGCCTCAAGAGTAAGAGTTCTTCAAATATTTCTTAAATAGTTAGGGTTGAGGTGGGGTGGAGGCTATGAGGGAGGGAGGAAAAACCAAAGTAAATTACTTTGCTGTGGCTCTGCTTCTGCAAGTTGTTTATGAGGGTTTTTTTCTTATTTGTTATTGTACTGATAACTGGAGGTTTTAAAGCTTGATCTCTGGAGATCTGGTATGCTGAGGATTTCTGCATTTGGCTTATAAAGAGGCAGCTCTTTTCTAAATCTTAACCTTTTGATATTAACGGTTTCTTATGCTGTTTTCTTTTGTTAGCCATTTTTTAGTGTCTTGCGTAAGCGCTCTCCAGCCAGCCGGGCTACCACTGGTAATGGAAATATTTCAGTTGTCCAGTGCAAATGTTTTGTCCCTCTGGATGTTGTTGCCTTGGATTCTCTGTAATAGTCTAATATGTTGACCTTTTTCTGTTTAGTTGGGACTGCATGTGGTATTTTTTTCAGAAGTTTAAGGTCACTACTGCTGGCAGCTACCTCTGGGTTAGAACTGGTTTTTGGTAAAGCATTGTAGGATAAATGTTTCTAAATAAATAGTTAGGGCAGGTGTCAGTTGTGAAAGGGATGGCTTGCTGCTTAATTATTATGGCAGAACATAAAATGCACTTTGCAAAGGTGGATGAGGAAAAGAAAGTACACAAAATCAGGGGCTGCCTTCCAACAATAAAGTAGGTATTTAAGAAATTAAGAACAAAATAAAATAAATATTTTAATAATATGCATTTTAATAAAACAAAACTTTATCACCAGTTTCACTTGCAATAAACTTCTGTCTCTCATATCTTTTGGAATGGATTTGTGCTAAAATTGGTCTCTTAAATTAATACAGCTGGAAGAAGGGCAAAGCACTGAAGTGTCCTCACACCTTCAGTGATACGTTTTCCTTTGTTTCACAAATTCTTTGGGTTTTCTGTGTAACTTACAGTTTACCCTCTTCTTTAAAGTGTTCTTTTTAATTTTTATTTCCTAGGTCAACTGTACAAACTTGAAGGGCTAAAAACCATTGCTGTCACAACCAATGGGATCAACTTAACCAGACTGCTGCCCCGGCTGAAGGAGGCAGGACTGAATGCCATTAACATTAGCCTGGATACTTTGGTGCCAGCTAAATTTGAGTTCATTGTCCGAAGGAAAGGTACAAACTTGTCTTCTAAGGCAACTGTGTTAATACTTGCAGGAATGTTGTGAGTTGCTTACTGTATCTTTCACAGTCAGTTACTTTGGTGGCGATGTGAATTGCTGTCGTCTGAGACTAGGAAAAGTAGTCTATACCAGCTTATTCAATAGTGGCTCTGTTTCCTTCTTGCTGTAATGTTTAGGCAGGTAGAGCCCCTTTCGTTGGAGCCGGTGAAGTAGAAGATGCTCAACTCATCACAGTTAGTCATATAATCTATAACTGATTAGTCATAGATCTCAAGAGGACTTTCCAAATCTTGTGTTGGTCTTGTGTGCTGCTCTTCTTTAATACTGTTCAAAAAACCCACGTTTCTGCTATACCATCTGGGGACAAAGATGCCACAAGAACTGAACTTCTTGTCATGAATAGTGGCAGTTTCTGGCAGTTATATTTGGGGTGTACTGGCAGTAGTCTCACTTGTGGTTAGTGATGTTCTGTATCCACTACTTTTTAATACGAGATAATTTGAGGAGGGCTGTAATTTGCCTGAGGTAATTTGAGGAGGGCTGTTGGCTTTGTAACTTCTCTCCTACTGAGCAAGTAATTCCAAATAAAATTTCAAAAATGCTTGGATACGCCCAGTGTTACAAATTCTTGTTTAAATTAATCCTAAAGCTGATCATAGAGCTCAGCTTCATGGTTGGGCTTCCTTCCAAACTAAAACTGATTTGATGTTGTATCATTCTCCTTCTGTCTAGCGATGTAACTTCAGTAGTCTGTGAGCATCTAATGCTGACAAAAACCTCTCAGTAGCCACCAGATGGTGCAACAGCCTCAGATAGATGTACAGAAAGGATTGTAGAAATCTGGAATGCTGTGAGAAGTAATGTCAGCGTTTGAATCACTGCTATCAAACCAAAGTTCTGCGGGCAGGTGCAGAAGGGTGACCTTGTCAGCAGTCTCTGTTGGAGCACTACTTCAGGTTTCTGTGTCATGGTGCAGAAATCAGTTCCTGTCATAAATCTGACTGGCGCATTATCCTTCCAGTGTAGGCTATTGCATTGATCTGGTTGTGTCATGGCACAGCTGGCCCCCAGAGTGGTATCTGGGAGTATATAATCACAAACACGTGTTGACTATGCTCTTTCCTTCTGCTCTCTGTGTTTGAGTACTACCTGGTTTGTGACATTCATTAGGAATAAGCCCTTCTTTTTGCCACTGAAGGGGCAAACCTGAGCCTCCAGCTTCCTGAATTATAAGGCCACAGATCTTCATATCTGATTAGAAGCTGTTAGGAATGTGCTGCTTATAAAGTAAACTAAAAGTTATTAGGGGATGAGGGTAATTTTTATTTATATAAATGTTCTCTTCCCCCTTTAAATAAAAAAAGATCTTTTAACAACAAAGAGAGAAATTGCTCAACTGAAAAGCATAGACAATGAACAGGGAAATTTCTATTACTCAATATTTTTAAAGAGGAGAAAAAAGTCTCCAAATCATAGGGTTTTTTTCTAATCAGGTAAAAATAGTAACATTGAGTTCTGTTGGTTTGTGGTTTTTTTCTCTTTTTTCTTAAGGTTAAAGGCTGAAATTATGTAAAATCCTTTTTATTTTTTTTTTTTTTTGAGGGTTTTTATTTAATAGGCAATTTCCAAGTTTGGAATGAGCAGAGAATAGAGTCCCTACCCTACTGAGCTACCCTGTCTCCTGTGGCAGTTCCAGAGGCAACAAGATATAGCTCTGTTAAGGTGAGAGGGATTCCTGGTCTTGGACTCCTACAGGCTGGTAACTTCTCTGGAAAGTAAAGGTGGCATCTGATTATGGAGCTCACCAAGAACTTGAGAAACTTGGAATAATTTCTCTGTTTTGCTGGAAAGTCGATCTAGGAATTTAAGAAGATGCAGAAAATGTGTATCCTTGGTGCAGGTGCCCTGCATCACCTCTGCTCCTACTTGCAAATGGTTGGAATAGACAAAATGACTGTGAGATCATCAGAGACTTCACTGATGTGTGAAAACACTTTAGAGTACCATAATATGTCTACTTTTCCCAATCTACCACATTCTAAGGGATGAACAAATGGAAAATGTTTTCATACAGGTAGCCAGTCTAACCTGTTTCATGGCCTGTCCCCTTTTTTTTTTTGCGTTTCATACAAGGAAAATGAAGTAATGATGTACTGTAATTGTATCATTAAATGTAGGCCTGAAGCTTTTTTTCCTGTAAGGATTAAATGCTGGGAAGTTTAGTTCCACATAGGATTTTTCTGGATGGCTCTAAGGTTCTCTGTACTATAAAGCTGGCTAAAGCTCTGACTTCAGAAGAAATCAAACATGATGAAAATATTAAAATTTTTCATTGGGTGAAAGAGGAGAAGTGGTTGCTTCCTGGCCTTTTTAGTTACGTTGTGTTTCTCCTTTCTGTAATCCTGAGGTCACACATAAGATTTTCTGAGCAGTTGCAGAGATTTTTGATCCCATTCATGGCTCCGACTTGTGCTTACAGCAGTGTCTCATTACCTCTGTTGCCACAGTCTGCCTGCAATCTTGCTTAATTGGAATGAGATATACCACAGGTGCTGGAAACTTCCTGGGCACATGCACAAGTAGGTGGTGATTGAGAAGGGTGACAAGCCGGAACTTCAAACAGTTGCTTGCAGGAGTTATTTCACTGTGTGAAATAACTTTGCTCTTCACCACTCTTTTTGCAGCCAGGATTAACATTAGAACTAGCTTATTAAATAATTGTATCTTCTGCTTTCCTGTGTCCATGCTTTATGATGCCTTTACTAGCCAGAGAGCAGTGAAGTGAAATTTTTGTCTCTTACCTTTTCTTTTTTTCTGATTTTGGATGCATCCAATATTAAGTATGTGCAGAATACCACTGAGTTACTGCTTTTTTCTGCTAAAGCACCTACAGAGTAATGAAGGTATGATCTGTTCACTAGAGAATCTGAATTTCCAGTAGATAATAGATAGGGAAAGGAAGGCAATGGACCTATGCAGAAACAAATGACTAGAAGCAGCATGGTGATTGTCAGCACAAACTTCTGACACATACTGCCCCTTTGCTAGCATGGGTAAAGTATTTGCTGTTAAAGGGTACAGCTTTGGAAGAAGGACCTCAGTCTCACATAGTGTTTGGTCTCTCATACCTGAGTTTCGTGTGTAGAACAGGAGTGGAACTTAGTCTAGAACCTGCCAGGGTAGAAGAGGCACTCACAAACACGGGGCGAGCAGCTGAGCACTCACGGGAAATGTGTGCCCAGGGCTCAGGAGTTTGCTTTCTCGCTCTTGCTCACCTCTGTTCTCTGCCAGCTGCTGAGTGTGGCAGGGAGGGAATAATACGCCAAGTATGAAGTTGATGTCTTGATGAAAGGTCTTAACTTCAAACAAAGTTGACAGAAGGGGTGGTTTGGGTGAGATCATTAAGATGCTTTCCTAAATGACTTTGGAATTCTAAAACTGCATTGTTGCTTTATTTTTCTTCCAGCTTTAAGAGGTATGTCTAGGGGCAAAGATACTTGCCCTAAATTAACTCTATGTTTGTGTTTGAGAGCAGCTGGCAGGTGTAGGCCACACTAAATGGTAGCATGAAACTGGGCACTTCATTCCTTGAAGTCACTGTAGTTTTTGATATCTTTCATTTGTTTTCAAGGGTCAAAGGCCAACTGAATTGCTTTCCTAAATGCTCTAATCCCTGCCACATTTTGTTCACTAATTTCCCATGTTTAGTCATAAAAATGATAATCCTGAAAAATGTTGCCTCTGATCTTCTGACTAATGGATAGGCAGTAGCTGTAGGAAGCCAATTACATCTGTAGCCAAGGGTGGAACAGGGAATCAAGGTGCTTTTGTTTGCTCCTAAACCCACTCCACCTCAAATGTACTTTAGAAACATCCTTTTAAAATTCACTTAGCAACATTGCTGTCTGGTTCAGAAAGTGAAATTCTGCCATTGTAGAAAAGACAAGAGCCATTACTATAAAATAAACATTAATTTATTATTCTTTCTTCATTGCATCTGGAGGCAGTTCATAAATTCTTTCCACTCCCCTTCAGAAGAATGTAACACAAGGAAAGCTGACTTACGGGGAAGTGGAGAATCATATGCTAATAATATAAGCATATCCAAAGATGTAAAAAACCATATCAGTATTGTTGATTACTCAAATACCAGTTAAATATTGATCTCAGTGACTTGAACACAGTAATACTGGTAATTTTGGGAGGTTGTGAGGGGGGTGTAATTAAAGTCTCTTTTTTTGTATCTCTTCTTACTTGCAGCCCTGCCTAATGAATCAGATTGGTTTTTATTTGTCTTGTACTTAATAACCTCCTTTTGCATTCTGCTTTGAAACAATAAAATTTATTTTTCACTCTTTTTTGTGTCTTAGGGTTTCACAAAGTAATGGAAGGAATCCACAGAGCCACTGAACTTGGCTACCATCCAGTGAAGGTAAATACAGTGTTTGTTTATTCTGAAACTGTTGTATTTTACCGTATGTACAGTTCACCCGATAAGGAATTTATTATATTCCATCTTACTTCCCACCCCACCCTGTGAATAACTTTTAGTGAAACTGGAGAAAAACTTGAAGATCACATCAAGAAGTGACAAGGAGAATTCATACCACCTCCTTGTGCAGCTGAGGGTGCAGGTGCATACTGCCTCAGCCTGCTGATGGTGTCACCACAGGACGGCCCTGCTCTGTACTTGCCTCCTCCTGCCTTCTCTCTTGAATTGGCATGTGTCTGACCCAGCTCTGAATCTGGCCAAGGCAGTTAACTGGCAGGAACTACCCTGCAAAAAGACACTCATTTTTTCCTGTTTTTTCCCCTTTAGCTTCTTATAGCAGACTATATTGAGTGCCAGTGTGACAGGGAAAGCAAGTTTGAGGGTGCAGGTAGACCAGCTTCACTGCAACGTGAAACTTCACCCTAACTCAGCTGTTGGCAGTTCTGCAGCTGTGGTTCCCTTCAGTCTCACCAGTGCTTTGGAAGTTCTATTATGTGTAAGTGGCTTAGGCTATACAGCCGTGAAAAACATTTGAAATTAAACTAGGTTTTAGGCTTTCCCGAAAGCTCTTAAGAACTGTGAGAGGTGATGTTTTGACATACATGGCTGTCTTGCTAACTGAAGTATTTTAGCAACTCCACAGCTCTCAGTTGTTCTTCAGATATAGCATAGAGGACCTAAAGCTCCAATGTAAATATTGTTTATGAAGAATGTGTGGAAAGCTCAGTGTTAACCTCTCTTTTGGAGGAAGGCAGGGCTAGTTATCCTGTAGCCTGTGGTTATGGAGTGTGCTGTGAACACTTCCTGGTCCAGGGAATTTGCCTTTGATCTGCCACGGAGAGTGCTGTGGAAGGTAACTTGCCAGTACTTTTACAGAAGCCACACAGTGTAGAACTGGGGAGTAGAGTTGTCATTTTGAATAGTAAAAGCAGCCATACCTTAGATAGGTAGGACAGTGTCTGTGTTACCTGGCTTTTGTATTAGTTTTCCATGTGGCAAGACAACTTGAACCACTTTAGTTAGGTTGGATGTAAAAACTTAGATGAGTTACACAGAAATTATCATCCATACCACTGCAATCCTGCCAACTTCTCTCATCATTTTTTCTTTCAAAAAAAAGTTACTTCTAGCTATGTTGTCTTCTGCAAGGACTGTGAAACCTTGTGTAAGTAGAAAGAAAGTCATGCTCTGCTCACTAATTTCAAGTGTGTGCTTTACCTGCAGGTGAACTGTGTGGTGATGCGAGGCTTCAATGAGGATGAAGTGCTGGACTTCGTGGATTTCACAAAGGATCTGCCCCTCGACGTGCGGTTCATAGAGTACATGCCCTTTGATGGTAAGTACTGCTGCTTTGAGATTCTTCTTGGACAGAAGTGGGCTGATTGGTGGATATTCATCCCATAGACTTGTCTCTGGAGGTTTTGGTAAGCTCTTTTAGGGAATCAGCAATTGCCTGAAGTTTTATGTTGTATCTTTTGCAGTTTATCTTCTTCCCTTGATAAACTGTAGAAGGACTAGTTGGGGCTGGGACACCTACAGCTAAAGTGAGACATGGAGAATGTGAAGGTGGTTCTCTGCTAATTAAGAAAATAAAATCCACAGTCTGAAGTTAGGCTGGTTTTGTTAATTCTAGGCAATAAATGGAATTTCAGGAAGATGGTGAGCTACAAAGAAATGCTTGATACAATTAAACAGCGATGGCCGGAACTGAAGAAGTTACCCTGTGAGACTTCCAGCACAGCCAAGGTGGGGTTGGACACAGAACATGTGAAACGTGCCCCCATTCCTTCCCTACCGCAAATCCCCAAATTCTCACAAGTTCAGCATTGGTATTTGACAACCAAAGTAATAAATACTGAGTGTCATAACTCTTGGGTTTTGGTCAAGCTGCTTGCATGAGACTTGATGCTTATTAAATGCTGGTCGTAGTCTTTACCTGTATAAATACAGTGTGTTTTCTATCTGTATTTTCAGTGAGATATAAAGAGTGCCAGGCCTGTATCCTGCATTTACAGCTTTTGAAACTTTTGTCAGTCTATGTCTGCACATTAACAATCCTGATGGAACAGTTGTTCAGTGAAAAAACTATTGCTTTAGAATGTACAGTGTCAAATGGGGAATTTCTAGCTCATGCTCCCTACAGGCATCACCTGTTAGTTGATAACTACTAGAGCAAGCATTTAACAAGTTTGGGAGTTTCCAGAAACAGGGCAGAATAGACTGGAACACCTGACAAAACTTATTTTTTTTTTTTTTTTTTTTTTTTTCCTTTCTTTGATATGATCTTAGGGCTGAAGAAAATCTATGTTAAAGTAGATTTTCTGGTCTTTAGGGAAGTGGAGCTATAAGAGTTAGGAGTCTGTATTTGACTCTTTTTTTTTTTCTCCTGTGCATTTCTTTAGAGTTATAAGGTGCCACATTTCCGGGGACAAATCAGCTTTATCACCTCCATGTCAGAGCACTTCTGTGGATCCTGCAATCGGCTGAGGATAACAGCAGATGGGAACCTAAAGGTTGGTAGTGAAACAGGATTCTCTTTGATTTCATGCAGTGAAAATAGCATTGAAATTCATCCCCTAAAAGTAGCTCAGATGTAAAAATGCATAATTATTACCAGCTAGCTCCTGTTTATTTATCCTGTATGTATTCTTGTTCCATCTTGTCGGGCTGTTAGGGAGATGTTATTACATCACCTTTTTTTTTGTTTCTCTGTTTTGCTACCATAGTTAACTTCAGTTGTAAAACATGGTTGCAAGGCCAGTAAATATAAATATTTATTCTAATCTTTGATTCAAAATTATCTTAAACATGTGACAAGCAGATGATTTCCCATTAAAAAAGGGTCCAAGCAGCTGGGAGGGCTTGGCTTTTGCATTCCACAAGGATCCTCTCTTGTTTCCCAAACAACTTGTAGCTCTTCTCCTTCAAGAGCAGCCTGTACATTTGCTCAATGACTTTAGAGCAAGGAGGGATAACCATTTCCTGCCACGTTGAAACTGGCAGTTGCTGGGGGAAAATTAAAGTTTTCAATTAAAAATTGGCACTTATGCATTGTCACCTGATATTGACAACAGCTGTGCTGCTGCCTAATGTCAGATGACCAAGGCAGCCTGAAGGCCCAATGAGCTTAGGCTGCATAAACATCCCAGGCTGTCTGCGTGTGCATGAGGAGAGACAAAGAAAACAGTCTCCGTAAGTGTTCCCTTCAATAGGGTAGGCCTCTTCAAAGCTCTTCACTCTGTGGTTAGCACAAAATATTTGTAAAAGCAATTTTTTTTATTCTTTCTCATTTCTCTTCTCCTGCTTCCCTGGGTTGGCTGCAGGTGTGCCTTTTTGGGAATTCAGAAGTGTCCTTGAGGGATCACCTACGGTCAGGTGCCTCAGAGGAGCAGTTGATTGAAATCATTGGAGCAGCCGTGGGCAGAAAAAAGAAACAGCATGCTGGTATGTTCATTGTACTTGAGAAATAACAGCAGTGATAGGGAGAACAATGTCCTGGTACTTGTAACCTTCCATGAGAATCCAGACTCTCTGAAAGACTTTCAGACTGACTTTTGTCCTCAGATAGATGTGAATAGCACTGCTCACGACAACAGCAAAGCATAAAGCTAGGTAGTTGCACTGGATCCCTTTTTTTTAAAATTGGTTTGCTGTAAAAGAAGTACTAAGACTAAATGGAACTGTCAGTCCAAGTACTGCATTAACATGTTTCTAGAAGTGACAAATCTCTTTTGCACT
This sequence comes from Dryoscopus gambensis, assembly GCA_013389985.1. Classification (NCBI taxonomy): domain Eukaryota; kingdom Metazoa; phylum Chordata; class Aves; order Passeriformes; family Malaconotidae; genus Dryoscopus; species Dryoscopus gambensis. The sequence continues at coordinate 1,820 of WEIT01016109.1, read as the reverse complement.
ATGCAGAAATTTGTGGGTACTCATCTAGTGCTCTGCATAAGGTCATGACACAAGGTCCATGATGATGCAGTCACATCCTCAGGCTGTTTTTGTCTTTTCTGAATTTATATTGATATAAATATTCATGTCTGAACCTAACTGTATTTTTGTAATCTGGCTCCAGCTGGGAATGCTGAAGTCTTGTACATGAGCTTGCTTTATGGTCATGGATTAGTCCCCTATACACTAAAAATACGCTTTGGCCCTTCTGTTTTCTTGCAGATTCTGACAGATTAATAACAGTAGGTTTTCCACTTTTTTCCTAATGTGTGAAACAAATTTAAAGGTAGCTTTTAAATCTAAGTGTAGACTAATTTGCAAAGTATCTTGATCTGATGCAGAAAAAATAGTGCCTTGTAAACCTAAGGGAACGGGTGGAGGGATTGGTTCCTTTATTTGTAGACCATTTACTTATGAATTCTGGTTTGGGAAAGCAGGAGGTGGATGGGGAAGAGTCTACTAAAGGCATTTTGCCATCAGCAGCATTTACCTGACATTGTCTGTCTTCTTCCAGTTTGCGTTAATCTCAGGATTGTCCCTGGGGCTTTCTGTGATTTAGCTTCTTTGAACTGGAACACTTACTAACAGCTTATCTATAGAGCTAAACAGTCAAATACCATTCTTAGAGACAAGACAGTCTCAAATTGATTGAATTCTGTAGTAGGTAGACTGTAATTCACATTATGGGAAGATTNNTTATGGCAAGCTTTCTGGGAAAGGGTTCTGCAGTGTGATAGACCCACAGCAGCTGGGTGCCTGGAGACTTGGGCAGCTCTAGTTCTAAATAATACCACGCTGGATTCCCCCTCCCCCAGTTCCCTTGGTCTTTACTCAGCTTTGTTTTTCCTAGCACGCAGGTTGCACTATGAAGAGCAGAAAACTAAATATGTAAACCAGATGCATGACTTCAAGCCTAAAAAGCTGGGATTTTTATGTGTTCCTTATTTTATTTCTAGGCATGTTTAACATTTCCCAGATGAAAAACCGGCCAATGGTCCTGATTGGTGGGTGACAAATCAGTACGTAAAAAACATACAATGATTTTGTTTCTGTCTTTGGGGTAGCAGAGTATATTGGGCTTCTAAGTCTAGCTTGTAGTTCTGCCTTAGGTTTAGGCAAAGAAATGGGCTTTTTAATTAACCAGTTATGTTTAACGTGAAGTAGAAGAGGAGGAAGGGTTTAATGTCCCTACCAAGCCTTACCCAGTTTTCTGATTGACAGCCCTGGTTTTGTTTTCTCTAATTATGACAGTTCATTACATTTTCCAAAGGGATAGTCAACTTTCCTACCTTATTTCCTATCAGTTTAAGAAAAACAGTCTAGTTATTTATAAGACAGTTTGGGGTGAATTTTGACCATATTGCCATATAAATATAAAGGATGCAGAATGGAGTTTTATCCATGTATTAAGAAATTCAATTTTGTTTATAATATGTATAGAGCCAGCAAGCTGAAAGAAATGCAAGTGTTCCTACCTCACTACTACTTCAGAATCTGAGATGTGAGGCTTCATTCTTTTGAAATTGCCTCTTATTGCTGCAAAGTCTCAGAACATAACCATGAAAGACCTATGAACCAAGAGCCTTTCCTTTCCTTCCAGTGTCTGTTGAAGCTGTTTGCTAACTCTCCGTTCTGCCTGAAGCTCTGTTCAAGAGTGATGTAGCACTGCTGGGTTTTAACATCTCCTTCAGTGTGATTTTACCTCCTCCATAACTCTGTTTCCCTGTTCTGTAAGATATCTTATCAACAAGTTGTGGGAAAAACAAACAAAAAAACCCCCC
>WEIT01016108.1:620-17570 GCA_013389985.1 Dryoscopus gambensis | reverse complement strand
TGCACTCCCCTCACCCGCTGCACCACAAAGTCCTTGGTGCAAAATCATGGGATGGTTTGGGTTAGAAGGGACCTTAAAGCCCATCTCATCTCACCCCCTGCCATGGGCAGGGACACCTTCCACTGTCCCAGGGTGCTCCAAGTCCTGTCCAGCCTGGCCTGGAGCACTTCCAGGGATCCAGGGGCAGCCACAGCTTCTCTGGAAAACCCGTTCCAACCTTTTCCAATGTTTTATAATAGGCAAGCAGCTCTGTCAGCACAGCACAGCCCTGACTGCCAGGTTTGTTTCTCCCCAGAAGTTTCAGTGAAGCAGGTTGGAAAAGGACTGGTGCAATGCCAAAGCAGAAGCCAGCACTCTCCCAGGAGCTGTTTATCCCAGGCAATGCCGAGATGGGAATCCTGACAGCTGCTGGAAGTGGCTCAGCAGAGCTGGCTGCTGGTTTGCAGCAGCAGCTGGACACGCATTCCCTCCCAGTTCCAACACGCTGAACAAGGCAGCCCCTTATCCTACAACAACAGCTCCATACGGCAGCTCTTCCGCATGCGTTCCCACCGGAAACATCTGCGGCAGCACAGCCGCTGCTCTGTCGAGGCTCCGAGCGCCTGCTGTCCCTCCCTGCAGCCTCCGGGCGGCCACCCAGGCGTGCCAGCGCCACTAGATGGAGCCAGGGGAGCGGGCAGGCAGCGGGAAGTCGCGCTGGAGAAGCCAGCCCTCCTCCCCAGAGCACCCAGCCCTCCTCCCCAGAGCACCCAGCCCTCCTCGGCCACTCACCTTTGACGCTGGACACCTGCTGGCCTTGTGTCTTGCTGAAAAGGTTCAGCTCGTTGGTGATGGACTCCAGCATCTTGACGAAGTTGGGGAGGAAGAGGATGACGTGCACGTCGTGGTTGGACAGGTGCCGGCCGCAGCTGATGCCCTGGGCCCCCTTCACGTGGGGGCCGCAGAGCAGCGCGACCGTGGGCCGCTGGTGCACGTTCTTGGGGTTCAGTCTGAAACACAGGCAAAAGGGACTGTGAGTTAACCCCGAAGTCTCTTACCTTCTTCCTGCAGGAGAAGAAAAAAAAAAAAATCAGTAAGATGCAAATTGCCAGGTGTTCTGCAAATCTGCCATCGCTCTCGAGAAGCAACCCACATCCTTTTGTGGTGCTGACGCTGCTCCGCTCGCAGGTTCAGAGAGTCACACACTGGCTTGGCTTGAGGGGACCCTAAAGCCCATCCAGTGCCACCCCTGATGTAGGCAGGGACACCTTCCACTGTTCCAGGCTGCTCCAAGCCCCATCCAACCCGGCCTTGGACACTGCCAGGGATCCAGGGGCAGCCACAGCTTCTCTGGGCACTCTGTGCCAGGGCCTCACCATCCCCACAGGGAACAATTCCTTCCAGATATATAACGCAAATTTCCCCTTTTTAAGTTCCTGAGGAAGAGTGCCTCTCTGGCTTCCTTGTAGGCCCCTTCAGATACTTGAAGGTTGCTCCAACCTTCTCTTCTCCTTCCCTTCAGGACTTCCCTGTACCCACAGCTGAGAGCACTAGGTGCCAAGGTCTCCGACTGTAGAAGAAAGCTAAAAATTTGGGGTGAGTTCCCCCATCAGAAGAGTCACAGTTAAAAACAAAGAAAAATTATTTCTACTCCCTACGCTTCATCAACCGCACAATAAATTTCATTTGGCCTGGAGGCCACCAGGAATTTCAGCTGCCTGTGTGTCATCACTTCGCGCTCTCCATCAAGTGATCGGGCCCTGAATAAGCAGATGGAGATTGCAGGCTTACCTTTCATTTCGAGAGCAAATAATTTGGAGCAGCTATCAACACCACAAAAACACAGGTGCAGCTCCTGCCCACATCAGCAGCCACGGAAGCGCAGGCAGGGAGCAGAGCTCTGTAAGAGCACGAGCGCTCCTGCAGAAGGCACCGGGGGCACTCAGAGCTGCTGCAAACAGCGCTCCAGAGAGCAGGATGTGCCCAGGTGAGCTGCAGGCGCCCCCAGAGCTGAGTTGGCCTTGCAAAGCTGCACGCAGAGCTTTGTTTGCACGGGCGGCCTCCTGCTCTTACTGACACGGTGAAACTGGAGCGTGCCAACGCGTTCTGCAAAGGGAAGCTGCGCTTGTGTGCGGAAAGGACGAGCTCATTACGTGTTCTGCAGGGGCTTCATCCACCTCAGGCAGCACCTGTGCAAAGCTCAGCTCCCTGAAAAGCTCCCAGTGACGGGGAGGGAGATCTCGGCTCTGCTTTGTCTGCGAGTCAAGGGGCCAAGGAAGCCCTTTGGCAGCAGTGACCGGAGAGAGCCCCGTGAGCCCCTTCCCTCCCGCCAGGGGCACCTCCCGTACCTGTTGGGCCCCCCGAGGAGGCTCAGGGCCATCTGGCTGGCACACACCCCCGTCATCTCCAGCCTCCGCTCCAGGGTCAGCCCGTGCTTCTCCGCCACCGACAGCAGCTTCTTGTGCAGCTCGTAGGACACGCTGGGGACCACCAGCCCCGAGTCTGGGGGTCAGGAACGGGGCAGGGAGGCACAAAGGGGGACAATCAGACAGAAACAGTGGCAGTGAAAAGGCTGGTTAGCTGTTAGCAAGGCTCTGCCTCACCCACGTTCCCGCCGAGGCCATCAAATGAATCCAAATTACTCCCAGTGAAGCACAGAGAGATAAACACAACTGCTGGCTTAAAATAACACTTCCACAAAAATTCAGCAGGCAATTTTAGCAACACATGGAGTGAGAAGGCCTTTGTGACTTACAGATGGAATATTAAGGTTTTTCTTACTGGTCTCCAGGCCACCAGTGCTGTAACCCACCACAAAGTGCTCCTGAGCACTGTGAAAGTCAGAAGAGCAGCTGTGAAGCGGATTTCCCACCAAAAAAAAACTTGGAAGTGTTATGCTTCCTGACACCGGTCCCCAAAATCCCAGAGATCACAGCAAAACAAGACATCCCATGTTTGCTGGTAGGTGTTCCCCTGCCAGAAGGGCTGCTCCAGACACAACAGCTGGATCGTGGCACACCGAAGCAGCAGGGAAATGATCAAAGCATAAACTCGGCAGAAAAACACCTCCCAGGTGTTTTGGAGAGCCTGGGCCAGCGAGCTGGGAAATGCTCCAGCATTCGGATCAAGAGAAAAGAAACAAGAGAGGTTTTGTGAAGGGCTGAGAACTGTCCAGCCTGGCCTTGGGCACTGCCAGGGACCCAGGGGCAGCCACAGCTGCTCTGGGCAGCCTGCGCCAGGGCCTGCCCACTCTCCCAGGGAAGGATTCCCTCCTAATATCTGATGCAAAAAATATATCCCAGAGTATCTCCAGCCACAGCCATCAGCCTCTTCATTCTAACTTTGCTCCAAAGAAAGCCCCTCACTCAGTGTCTAGGATTTCCACGGTCTGAATCAGAGCACACTCTGTCCTTCCCTGCAAGGCCTGGCTGTCCTCAGCTACCTCCCAGCTAAGGAGCAGCACAGATCCATTCCCTTCCCTTACGGGATGGCCACAGAGCTGCAGCACAGCTGCAGCAGGAGAAGCTCTCAGCTCCTTCTCTTCCAAGGAACCCCAGCCGAGTCCAGCTGCCAGCTCCCACGCTGGGACAGGCAGAGGAGGTGCACAGGAGCCAGGCCCCACGGAGCAAAAAGGTCCAGGATTAAAAGCAACGCCTGCTACAGCAAACATCCACTCAAAAAGTGTCAACTCGGCCCCTCCATCAGCTCCTCTCCTCTCGGCTTCCCCGGGTCACCCTCACGTGACTCTGAGCTGGGGGTGACAGCGGCCCCCGGGTGCTCCTGGCAGCCCGGCCGCTGGGAAAGAGCCGTGGGAATGCGACAGGGCCCGGTGGGAAGGCGGCGAGGGGCGCGGGCAGCGCTCGCACATCCGCCCCGGGAGGAAACCCGGCCGTTACTCGTGGGCTTGGCTGCTCTGCACGCAGCAAATGGCACGAGAACCAGCTCTAACGAGCGAGGGCCACATGCAAATGAGAAGAGCAGCGCGGATTTGAGCTGTGAGGAATGATTTGCGCCGCTGTATTTCCCCAGGGTGCCCCAGTCGCCAACCACCAAGCTCTGCCGGAAACGGGAGGTTTTGCACATCCTGGGGTTTTCACAGTCAGCCCAGAGGTGTTCCAGCAGGGTCACAGCAAAACGCAGCAGAGCAGGCACTGCTGAGCCCTCCTGGACTTCACTCCTGGCCTCACCGGCGAGGCCTTGGCAGACAGAGAGAGCCCAAGTGTCCCAGCACTCGATGCCGCAGCAAAGCGCCGATGAGGCCACCTCCGCTCCCAGGCTCCCGGGCCAGGCCGGCAGCCACCCCCTTATCAGAGCCATCCCAGAGCGCTGACAGCAGCCCTGAGCACGCAGTCCCGAGCAGAACAAGCCCGGGGCTATCCCAGTCACGCACCGGCCCCGCGCCCGCAGCAGCCACGCGCCCACATGCCCGAGTCACGCACGCCCCGCTCTGCCACGCTCCCGCTCACGGCTCTGCCACTGCCGCTTGTTTTTCAAGCTTCGGGGAAGATTTGGAATGAGTGACCCCAGCTCAGGGTCTCTCCCAGCATCACCTGCTAACCCCAAAAAAGGGAGCTCCCAAACTCAGCTTTGCTCCATCTGAAGCACCCACAAATTCCCCGCTAAACTCTGCACCAACTCCCCAGACTGGGAGGGCAATCTACACTCTGCACGCACTCAGTTCAGCACAGATCTTCTCTGGCCCCATCCACATCCCTCCCTCAACCCGCGGCTTTAGGAAAGCTGCGCTCACCGCGGGCTGGCTGCCACCAGCGGGTTAATCTGAGGGGGTTACTGGGAGGCAGGGATGAACTGGCATTTAGCACGCCAGTTTGTCCTAATTGCTCCCTCTCAGGAGCAGGCTGAAATGCCAAGAGAACTTCCCTTCTTCGCCCTCACGCAAGGTCCAACCAGTCAGACTGGCTCATCAAAAGCAGGCCCAGGGAGTTAAATAAACTCTGGCAGGGAGCAATCGAGGAGGCGACGTGTAAACCCACAAACAATAACACCACTGCCACAAAACTGAAGCCCTGCCAACTTTAATTATGTTTGGGTTGGACAGGGCATCTTTATTGTTTGCTAATGAAGGCAATAAAATAAATTAGCCCAGGCCTTTTAATATTAAATAAATGTATTTTACAGCTGCCTGGGAAAAAAAAACAACCCACAAGACAGATACAGACTAAACAGTTTTGTGACACGCAGAGTGGCACTGGGTGGATAAAAACATCCTGTGCCAGCAGAAGGGCTGAGCTACCTCTCCAGAAGTTAAAGAATTGTGAGTTTTTCCCCAAACAAGCCCCGTAACGCTGCTGGGATGCCCAAAAGCTTCCCAGGCTTGCAGCGGCAGGGAAAAAGGAGAGGGTTGATGCTCAAGGAGCTCAGTGCTAAGGGGTTGAGCCCCATCTTGTCCCTCGGCTATTTCAGCAGTTCTCTAGTTCCAGTTCTCTGCTAAAACTGCCCACTGCAAGCCCCAGGAAGATAGATAGAACTAGAGCAGATAGAACTAGACTCAGGATCTCCTGCAAGCTGTCCTAACATCATTCACTCTCTCCTTTGGCCACGAACAACCCCAGGCCCCGGAGCCTTACGGCGTGGCAGTCTCTGTGGGCTGCAGCTCCGCACCAGGCACTTGGGACGTTCCCCGCTGCCTTCTGCTGCTGGTAAAGCTGCAACCACCCGCCTGCAGACTCAGCAGAACACATCTACTGCCCCTCAAACACCAGCGATTTTCTCCACAACCTTAAGGGCTGCTTTTGTTAATCATCATTATTTTTAATTACGGCCGATCCCGCGGGAGTTCTGGTGACCTTCCAGTGTGAGCCTCCCCCAGCATCAGCGCACAATTCCCTCCAGCTGAGCAAAAAAGCTGCCAGAGGGACAAAGGGACTCTGCCCCACGACCGCGCTGTTTGCTGCTGCGGGTGGATACAGCGAACTTCATTTGCACTCTGCTCAAGCCGGCCCAGAACACTTCTCACACTCAGCAGACGCAGGGCACTCACCCAGCCACCCAAGCGCTGAGAGAGGAGAAAAGTCAGTCAAGGACAGGGCACTCCAAAGGAAAAGCCACACTCTTGGCATCACCTCACAGAACACGCCCGGCGTTGGTGCTGAGCTCTGCTCCCGGCACAGAAGCTCTGCCTGCTCCTGGTTTCTTTCACCTTATTGTGAAGGAAAAGGGTTGTTTGAAGGACAGACCCTCCCGCAAACTCCTCTGAGCTCCAACACTCCTGCACAACGTTGGCTTTGCTGCGGGACCCGGTCTCAAAACACAGATGTTCAAACACAGGGGTTGTAGTGCCAACAGGAGGAGCAGAGACAGACCCGAGCCAACACAATTTAAATTCTCCAGCTGCACAGCTCTGGAAGTAGAAAAAGGCGACTCACACCTCATGCAAAAACCGGCCTTTCCAGGGAGGCAGATTTTGCTGAACAGTCGCATTTCCCAGTAAATAAAGAGACAGATCAGCCCAAACCAGTGAAGACTAATGATGGATTTAGGAGGGATTCACACGTGGAGTCCCAGGGGTGGACTCAGCTCAGCCACAGCCAAAGACCCGGTAAGCTCCACTAGCTCCAAGTTTTCACTTCTGGCTGGAACAGATTCCCACCTTCTTCATTCCCTGCCTACTTCCAAACCTCAGGGCTGTGCCTGCTTGACAGCCTGGCCCCACAGAAGCAGCTCTCAGAAAAGCATCCCAGTGGACTCCAGTGTTTATCCTACACACTCCAACTTATTCCAGCCAGCAATAAAACCCCGGGCTGCAAGTCCTGCAGATGAGTCCTTTGGGGAGCTCAACAGACTGACTCAAAACTGACAGCAGCAGTTGGGTTTCACCTCTGCACCACCCTGGTTACTCCCTACCTCCGTGGCATCAGAAAGCAGGCAGGGATCCAGGGGCAGGGATCCCACAGCGACAAGAGCTGGATATGAACTCCCTGCCAATCTCCAGCATCGGTTTTGTGCTGTTGCAGCAGACAGAGAATCACTGTCTCAGTCAGGGCTCTATTAACACAATCATCTCTCAGATTGGCCCAGGGTAAAAAAAAACAGGAGAAAGAAGTGCTTTGTCATAACTAGGAAGTGCTTTTTGCAGGGAGAGCTTCCCTTAGGAAACCAGAACAAACTCTGGAGGGAGAATCCTGCCACAGACACATCCAAAACCAAGGCTTTTGGAGCTCTTGGCACTCATTTAATCCCAGCAGCTGCTCTTTGAGCTGCTAAGAGCTCAGCACCCTCCTTCCAGCTGCTAAACAAAGGGACTGGGATGGGTTTTTCCAAGAGAAGTCCATCATCACTGCAGGCACACTGTCCCTCCGACTGCCAGGAACAGCAGGCAAGTTACAAGTGCTCACAAGAGCCGCTGCTGGATGGCCAGCAGCACTCCCCAGGCAGGAGGAGACTTCCTCCGGGGCCACAGGGGAAGCCACCCTGTGCGGGAAACAGCCCGAGGCACAGCCCCGGACACTCTCCCCTCACTGCCGGGCCTGCGGACGCGCCCGGCCAGGCGCGGGCAGCGGGCGGGCACTGCCCCGGTGTGACATGCCAGCCCTTCTTCCAAACAAACCCACAGTGCCCAGGGGACACCAATCAGCCAGAGGCAGCTAATGAGGCCAGCGAGACCCCGCAGGGCCCGAGGGGAGTCGCTGACCACCCTCCCTGGGCAGCCCTGCCAAGAGCAAAACAAGCTGTGCCTCCTCTCGCCAGGCTCCCCTCAGCACGCCGCAAAGCAGGATTCCAGAGGGAAGGACCATCGAGTGCAGCCAACAGGATTGTGTTTTCATCCCTGCATGTACTCACTGCTGCTCGTTGCATGGCAGTTTTCCTCCCAGGAATTCTGCTGCTAGAATCCCCTATCAGCCATCCTGCTCAGACTGGCTGCCAGCAGTGGCTTAGCTTTTGTTTCAGACCAGACATCCACAGAGGCCCCGTCTCCTCCCAAACAAGCCAGCTGGAAGATGGATGAAAAACACCCCCACAAAATAGACAGGAAACCACACAGAAAATGAAGAGGTGCTTGTTCACCCAGCACACGGGCAATCAGCACAGCTTCTTCCACAGAGAGATGCTGAAAGCTTGGGGAGATTTAAAAAAGCAAGGGGTTGAATTAAGCAGAAAAAAGTGCCATTAAAACTGAACTCTCACTGCTGCCTCAGGAAGTCTTAAAATTGTGAAAGACAAAGTAGCAGGGGAAAGTCTCTGCACGTTTCTCTCACTTTTCCTTGAGGATCCTTGGGAACACAACACTGAGCTGCTACAACCCACCACGCTTTCCTCTCACCCGAGAGCAGAGTGAACAGCAGGAAGAGGAATGACAGAAATGGAGAGCTAGGACATTGTCATATCCCAGAACCACTAAAAAAAAAGGACTTTTCAAAACTGAAAAGCCGCAAATCTTTACAAATCCATCGGCTTCCTCCCCTGAAGCGTTTCACACCCCAGATGGAGTTTCCAGGCAGAGGATGAATGACAGCCCAAGGAGCTGCTCACACTTCTGCTCAGGATATCAGTTGGTTTGAGGCCCTGCAAGAAGAGCTGAAATCTGGTTTTATTCTGAGGTGGAAAAGAAACGTTCCTGGAATGCCAAATTTCCTTCACTGCTACATTTTGCAAGTGCTTAAAACCAAAGGCAAGATATCCCAAGGAGACTAAAGTTACCTGGAAATTGGAGCTAAATGTGCCACAAGTTCTTTTTACATGAACTATATTTAAACCCACGCAGAAAGGGAGAAACGACCCAAGGAGTGCCAGAAGCACAGGAAATCTCCCGAAACCACAAAAGCAGAAACCCTGAGCCCGTCCCTCTGTCCCTCTGCAGAGCCAGCAACCAAGCCCACATGGGTTCACCATGCTACTGAAATCAAAGCAAGGATTCAAACTCAGTTCCCAACCATCAGCTTCGCTCCCTGCCGGAACCCTGCTGGCCTCTCTGAGTGTTTGTTATCTCAGAAACACTGCAAATAAAGGCTGCGTGTGGACACACAAACCCAACCTTACGTGAACAATGCTCGGACCACGTTAAGCTGACAGACACCCTTTGGAGCAAAAATCCACCACGTGTGCTCCCCAAAAAGCAGCAGCTGGGGTCCTTATCAGGAAGGGAGGTGGCATACCCGTGCAGAATTCCTTGTGAGGGTTCTGGGGTACCACGATCCTCCTGTAGACGATGGGCTCCGACTCCAGGATGTTCTCGTCGTGCCGGTAGCGAGCGGGTTTCTCGTTGGGGGTCCCTCGGGAGCGGGTGCCGCTCCTCCTCTCGTAAGTCTCGATCTCCTCAAACACAGCTGCCTTGTCAAAAAGGGCCAGGTTGCCCTCGAAATCAAAATCAGTGTCTGGGATTTCGTCGATGTCGTCGCCAAAGCACTCGTCGTCCTTGCTCTTCATCTGCCCGTTCTTCAGGCCACTCTTCTTCGGGGTCACCTGGTTCGGGTGGCGGCTGCTGGACGACCCTGAGCCAAAAGAAAAGCAAGTTGAGAGTGTGTCCTAAATGGAAAAAGGCACTTTCCCAGCAAATTCTGGGGCAGAGGGGAGCTCCTGCTCACAGTGCCCCCACTCAGGGCACACTCGCCAAGGAGCTCATCCCTGGAGTTACTCAAGCTCAGCTAAGCCAGCAGAAAACAGAGCAAGAGCATCAGCGAAGAGACTTTCTGGGATTTCCCACCAGCAAGGATAGACAAACAAGCTTGCCCACAGCAGCAAAAGAGCTCTTTCTCTGTGTTTTATTTAACCCCACACCAGCAGCACGGTTACCAGCCGTGACCCAGGGGTTCTCCTCCTGCACCGAGCTCATGTGCGGGCAGGTGTGTGACCCAAGCCACCCTCTGGAATTTCCCTGAATTTCAGAAACTGCTGTAGGTGTTTTCTTCCATATTAATGGTCTTTAAGGGAAAATGTCAAGCCCGGAATAGAAAGGATCTCTTTTTCCTCACCCTTGATATGATTTCTGTGATATCACACATAGTCCATCACCTCATTCCTGTTTCACTCTCATCCTTATCCATCACCTTGTCTGTTGGAATACACTTCTTTCCAATCACAAGTCACTGAAAAAGCCCAAATTCTCTGGAGTGAGACTGATGAAAGTCTCCTACTAATGGCTGGAGATTTAGAACTGATGCAAATATACAATTACGAGGTCAACGTATCCTTTATTTGCTTATTTCTTCCATTTTTCTTCAGGTCCAGCCAATATGAATCTGTTTGTCATTCCCAGTGCTACATTTGCAATCACTACAAAATATTTCAGGCCAATTCCTGCAGTTACAGGAACCACCTACAGCGTCCAACAGATGGAGTAAGTTACCAAGCCACAACTGCTTGCTCTACTAAACTATTTCCTGTTGTTTAAGATAATCCCCTTTGAGAGGGATTTATACTAATGAGTTTGATAACACAGAAACAAAGAATTTCGAGCTGGCCAAGGAGACTCAGCAAACGTCCCAGAAGATCTGCAACAGGCCCAAGCTCCACAAGGCCCCTTCAAGCCAGCTGTCCCCTTTCTAAGTGCACACAAGTCCAGTTTCAGCAGGTCCAGCTTCAGCCGTGCTGACAGGTGACTTGCTGAGGGTGTGGGCTCGGTTTATTCCCAGTCAGAAAGGCATTCTCTCAGCAAGGATTCACTTCTGACACTGTGGGACTTGGTTTGTCTGCAGAGCTGGTTAATGACTAACCTGAAAGCTTTCCCAGTCCCCACAGCAAGATCCCACATCATCCAGGCTTTGCAGAATAACCATTCCCCATTAAGAAAAAACCCCAAGCACCCTTCTCAAGTGAAGAAGTGAAGCACCATTTGTCTGGGAAGCACGGACAGCAGAATTCCAGAACTGTGGTGCCAAATCAGGATTTAGGAGAGAGGAAAGGGTAAGGCTTCCCAGGAAGGAGAATTCCACTAGGCACACTACAACCACTCATTTCTGTGCCTAGTTTTGAAAGCTTTTGGGTAACAACCTCCTCTCTGTCCTAGATAAAGGGCTCCCAAACCAAAGGTGACACTTAAACCACTCCAAAGTTGGATGGGACTTGCTTTGGAACTAAACTGCCACTGCTGAGGGAATCACAGCCACAGCTGCTGCTGTGGAGGAGGAAGCTGAGGAGTGAAAACACAAGAGGCCGAGTTCTCCCAGCACCCAGGAGCTGCGGGTCAAGCAGCAGCAGCCAGGGGACTCTCGGGGCTCAGCTGAACAAGCGGGAGCCTGCAGTGCCACAAAGGCAAACCAGGCCTGCTCCTTGTGGCAGCGTCACGTGTTTGGCCAGCCCAGGCTGCTCCTGGCACACTCCTTGCCAGATGCCTCTGCAAACAGCTCCACGCTCCCCTCGGCTGCCCTGAAACTCAGAATGCGGGGCTGGACACTGCCATGCAGCCCGACAGGAGCAGCTGACGCGGGCAGTGTGTAAATGCTGAGGGAATAAAGAGCGGCACCAGAAAAGCCAGAGAACAATGGCTGGAAAGCTCCCTGCAGCCACAAACAACGGCAGCCAGGAGCCTACCTCATCAAAACGAGCCCCGCTGGCGCTGTGGTGGGCAGCTCCCTAATCCACCCCCAGCGGTGCCAGCTCTGGAATGCTGCTGAGCACACAGCTCTGCCCCGACTGCCCTACAGCCCCCAAACAGGAGCTGCCCAGAACATGGCACGGGCCTCCAACGGGCTGGGAGCGAAGTCAGGAGTTGCTCCTCTTCAAGCATCGCCTTCTAGGCAGGAAAAACGACAGCTGGTTCTGCTCAGGGAAAAGAGGAGAGCCAAAAACAGGGCAAGGGGAGGGAAGCGAGTCAGGCTGCAGAAAGCCAGATCTCCTATTCCAGCTGCTTTCGGATCACAGCTTGCAGAGCCTCTGCCCTGCACGAAGCCTGCTGAGGAGAGCAGCTCCACTCCAAGCTGGCAGCCCCGTGCCGCGCAGAAAAGCACCTCCCTCACAAGATAAACAATCCTTCCTGGGCTTTTTTTGCTCCTAAGGAATAAAAACCCTTTCATGTACGGCACAGAAGCAAACAAAGTCTCCAGCGAGCTGGCTGCCTTCCTGAGCGATCCCTGGGGAGTGGGAGTGTTTGCTGCCAGCCCTGGCACGACGAGCCCGGTGCCAGCACGGCACTGGAGCCATTGTTGGGGAACCTGCGCTGGTGTTTGTTGTTTATTGATTCCTGTCACACCAGGGCTCCAAAGGGGAATTCTGGCCCCGACTCTGCACGCTAGAGGCCAGCAAGAGGCCAACTTCCAGCTGCGGGACTGAAGTTCTGGGTGACATCTCGGCCCATTCTTCCCTGCACTCCTGCACCCGCCACCTGCACAAAGCCAGGCCCGATTCCATCCCCCTCCCACAACTCACACAGCACTCACCCTGCTCCCCAAATACATGCATTTTACAGGGTCCCTTCTCCACCTCCTTTATCCCAAAATCAACCCAAGCTAACAATCTACACCTAGGACCTTGCTCAACCTGCCTCAAAGCCTGTAAAAGTGACCTGTTGTGCTCGTGTAAACCCAACACGAGCTGTTTGTGGGTTGAAGCACTCTCTGCTCACCCCAAACCTACCAGACACCCTGGAAGGGGTGAAAATAACCCAGTCATTGATGGGGGAGAAAGACTGCCAGAGAACGAGGAATTTCTCCCCAAAACCACAGCCTTAGTACTGCTTAACTGGCCTGGCCCACCTCGGTTTGTTTCTTCTCTGACTGCAAGGGGGGAAAAAAGGAAGTCACGGAATTATGCGGGATGCATACTGAGGCTTCAACAGTTGAGTCATGGAAATATGCTGGATGCACACTGACACTTCAGGAGTTGGATCATGAGGATCTGGAAAGGAAGATAGCTCAGGGGGCTCTGAGAAAAAAAAAGTGAACGAAGCCAGTTTTGGCCCAGTTTTGAAGATTTTATCAAGAGAAATAAAAGTAATGGATGTCTGACTTTGGGATGCTCTGACCGTATCCTACATCACCCTCATTAATTTGTGTTTTCAACAGCACAGCCAAAGCCCATTTGCAATTCTGTAGGGGGTGATGCTGTAATAGGCTATGGGTTCACAAGCCTTCCACAGAAAACCTTGATAAGACTGCAGTTTGTTTGCAGCTCCTTTCAGAGCAAACAGCTGGAAGCTGGGCAATCCTCAAACGGGAAAGAGAGCAAATTGAGGGAATCTCTGGCATTAGACATTTTCTACGTAGAGAGAAACATATTCTGTGTCAGAACAACACACAGGCGGCACGGGGCACGTTTCCAGCCCCGTTGGCAAAGCTCCTGCTGGGGAAGGGAGGACGCTGGGGCAGGAACGCCCCAGGAGTGCCCCGTACTCACAGGAGTTGTGCCTGCGGCGGAAGCCTTTGGACTGGGTCAGCGTCTCCACGTGCCGGTCCATGTAGCTCTTGGAGCACTGCTGCTGCGGGGAGATGACCATGTCCTGGCTCTTCACGTCCGCCCTCCTGGGGATGTTCTGCGGGGCGCTGCTGGACGCCGGCTTCTTCAGGAGCTTGCCGGTGCCGTTCTGGCTGGGCCCCACCTGGCAGCCGACCCCCGGGATGCCCGTTTCCAGCTGCTGCGAGTCCCCGCATTGCCGGCCGTCCCCCGGCCCCGGGATCTCCAGGATCTTCAGCTCCGTGATGTCACCTGCCCTGAAAGCAGCACAAGGAAAATTCCCACGGTCAGGAATTTAGGCACGCGCCCTGGCAAGAAAAACTCCTGAGGAAAAACATCCAGCACTGTCCAGCGGGACTATTCTGACGTTTTCTGATGCCATTATCAGTAGGAACAAGGGAATAAAAGGATTTTAATACTCAGACACACGGGGCATCCACAGACAGGAAAATGTTAAACTGAAATGGCAAATCTTCAAAACAACCAGTACTCCTGCACTGCAGATGGATTTTGTTTGAAAGGTTCTGTTCCCTGCTGAAACAGGAATCAGCCAAGCAAAAAATGGAAGCAACTGGCCCAGACCTTTGCAGAAATCTGCATTAATTTAACAGTTTCTAGCTAATTAATTGCTCTCAGCCTTGAGGCTACTATTACTCTTAATCAGCTTCTGCAGGAAGCTACGCTTAGATGAGTGCAGCTCGTGCTCAGACAAGGACAGTACTTCCCATTTCCACACAAAAAAAAAGGATAAAGAAAACTAATCTAGCACTGGGCACAAGCCAGAAGGAAACAAAGGAGTGGTTATAAAGACCTCCATTTGCACTGACTGCAAGAAATACATCAGGAATTAGGCTCTTCTAGGTTTAACTCAGCATTTGTCCAAGTGGGACATGAAAGCAGAGAGACTTCCACACATCCCCTGGAAGGCTGTGGCTGTTGTCTTCCCCCACTGTCTCTCTTCAAAATCCAAGGGAAAACAAATAAATTAAGAGTATTGACTTCGTGGAGTCAATATTACTGAAAAATGAGTGACTCAGATCCCTAACTACAATATCCCAGGGAACAGGAAAGTGTCCAGTGATGGGTGACTTATTCATGTCTTTTAAGCCCAGTGTTACCAGGAACTGGTGGGAAAGAACTGCTGAGGGCAAAGCTTTAAAAAAGTATCTCAGCCCCCTAAAAGCAGAATGCATACACACAGATAAACATATATTTGTGAATATACGCCCAGCCTGACCCCCAAATAACCCCCGAGCCCGAGCTCCCCCACTCCAGCTCCAGGATGCCAGCCAGGAATTAATCTCCTGCACACAAACGAACACAAACCCCAGAGGCACTCAGCAGCAGCAAGGAAATTTGGGGCGAAGGGGTGAGGTGCGAGGGAAGAAAACCCACCCGGAGCGGCTGTGGCCTGGGAGAGGGAGCGGGAGAGGAGGCGGGCACTAACCTGAAGGTGACCTCTGGCACGAGGCATTTGACCCCGTTGTGGAAGGGCCGCGTCAGGGAGATGGTCTGGCTGACCTGGTCCACGGCAGACACGCGGCCCTGGTACACTCCCAAGCTCTCCCCGCAGTTAATTGACACGATGCTGCCCAGCCAGTCCGTGGCCATATTCCTGGCAGACGCGGGCCTGGCTGTAACGAGAAGCACCAAGTGACCACCCGGATCGGCATCAGCGCAGCCCTGGCTCCCTCCCAGGCTCCGGCTTTGTCAGCTCCCCTCTCCTTTGTGGGGAGGAAATACCATCCCTGCGGACGCCACCGATCCCAGCGGGAGTGCAAATCCCTGGATGGGGCTTTGCCTTTCCCATTGCACGGCGGATCTTTGTTTGACTGACTGAATTCAACACGGATGCCTCCAAGAGGAATATTTAGTATTCCGTGCTGCCTGTGGGTGTTCTGCCTGTGATTTCAAACCGGGGATTTATCTTCACTTCCCCTTTTGAAGCTCTGGCGTACGGACGCTGGGGCAGAACAGCTCCTGTGAATATTCAGCAGTGAGAGGACTGATCTCCGCACGTGCAAATGAAAAGCAAAACCTTTAAGGGAACAGAGATGCAGGGCAGGAGGGGAACCCCGACCAACATCTTTAAAGGAACAGAGGAACGCAGAAGGGGGGAAATCCCAAACCCTGGAGGCCAGGACAAAAGCGCCCACGCTCTGCAGAGGCAGGGTGAGCATCGCTGCCACAACTAAATAAATAAATCAAAACACAGTCGCTCTCCTTCCCAGCACTCGAGTTCTATCAGAATCAGGGAGGAAAAACTCCAATTTGTTCAAACACATGTTTCCAACACTCCTGGAAGCAGCTTAACAGCTCCTTTGATCCGAGATTTCCTAGTGACAGGCTGGCGAGCGTCACGGAGAGCGAGAGACATGACAGGCTCCTAAATGTATAGATTTGCCTTTCATGCTGCAATCAAAGGGGGAGAACGTCTGATATTTACTGTGAGCAGCACAAAGAAACCCAGGAGACAGCCCAGGGAGATCAACATCCATGTATAAATCACATTTCTGGGAGAGGCAGTTGGATTCTCTGCAAGCTGAGCCTCTTGGAAAAAGACATAAAGGAAAAAAACAGCTGGATGAGGGAAAAAATCTCACTTCCCCCAACTTTCACAGGAATGAAAAAGGGGGACGCTTCAAAGGGAAGAAAGCACTAAATTTGGTCAGTGAGCCATAAATCCATCAGGAGCAGCCTCCTGTCCTTCCTGTGGCTGCGTGTTTATATTAACCCACGATGACAATGTCTGCATTCCAAGGAGATGGCTGATAAAAAGCACTCTCAAAACACAGATAACGCAGCCCTGGGTATCCACAGGAAAACTACAACTTCATTCCACTTCCTGCTTTCTTTTTCAGCTCCCTTAGGGAATGCGTGAAAGAGCTCAGCAGGCATCACCCCCTTACATGGATCCCTTCTAAAAATAAGAGCCTCCTTTTAGCAAAAAAAACCCCAATAAATCTACGTTTGGGTGCAAATATAAATTAAACTACCCCGGGGTTGGATCGGGGTGGGGCTGTGTCCAGCCTGACCCCTGCAGGGAAACTCAGGGGACCTCACAGGTAAACTCAGGCTGCCCCATGGGTACACAAAGACACCCCACCATGGGGAAACATATGGGCCCCCCAAGGAAAAAAGGGGGGGCCCCAGGAGGTGAACACGGAGCTCCCACCACAGGTAACACACGGCCTGCCCCAGGTAAGCACAGACCTCCCCCGTGGGTAAACACAGGGGTCCCCATAAGGAAACACAGGGGTCCCCATAAGGAAACACAGGGGCCCCCCCATAAGGAAACACAGGGGCCCCCCCATGGATAAACACAGGGCCCCCCATAAGGAAACACAGGGCTTCCCATGGAGAAACACAGGGCCCCCCCATAAGGAAACACAGGGGCCCCCCATGGATAAACACAGGGGCCCCCCATAAGGAAACACAGGGCTTCCCATGGATAAACACAGGGGCCCCCCCATGGATAAACACAGGGGCCCCCCATGGATAAACACAGGGGCCCCCCATAAGGAAACACAGGGCTTCCCATGGATAAACACAGGGGCCCCCCCATGGATAAACACAGGGCCCCCCCCATAAGGAAACACAGGGGCCCCCCCATGGATAAACACAGGG
>WEIT01016106.1:2015-18532 GCA_013389985.1 Dryoscopus gambensis | reverse complement strand
CTGGCTACTTGCAGTGCAGCCTGTTGGAGATGCTGTATTCACCTAATTCCAACTCAGACAAACGCAAGGAAGAAAGTGCTCCTGTAGCAGGAGAAACAGACATTTGTTTAGTCTGAATGTTATTTTAATTAAGCAAAATTATTTGAAATTATACCTGGTGTTTATAGAGAGAGATGTTTAATTTTACACACAATACAGATATTTGCCCATCTACCAGTATATATCCACACAGGAATTTTGGATGGTTTTAGTTAGAGAGATGACTACAGGGCTTGTGTCCCCTGATTGCCTGACTGCTTAAAAATAGTTTCTTCACTTAGGAATGATGATTGATTTAGAAATATAGAATAATTAATATGACTATTGCAAATCTTAAAATATTATTGTTTACAGACTTTTCTGTTTAACTGTCTTTTGTACTTTATCTGACACTAAACCTCATGAAGGATAATCCCTTTCCCAAGGAGGCAATACGTTTCCAAAAGTCCTTTGTTAGGGTGACAGGCTAGTAATTCTACCCCCATCAGCTCTCTTTTTCACATATTGCCAACTCTTAGCATGTGAAATAAGTTTAAGGGGAGGATCTCTTTGTCAAAATGAGTTCATTGCAATCTCAACCGAAATTCTGGCACACATTTATTTTCATGTCTCCTTTAAAAAGCATATAGCAATTTCAACAGCTGTTAACTTTGAACTGACTGGCTTAGTGTCTTCTGAGAAGAAAAAAGAAAAGTCCAACAGAAGAGTGTGATGTGATAGAAATAGGCTGCCCTTCAGCAGTAGTAGGACTAATTTCCTGCTGCAGAAACATTGTAAGATATTCAGTTCCCAAACAAACGATGGGATATTGCTGGTTGATTTGCCAGTGAGCATCTACAGACAAGATAATGGTGAGGTGGTGGGGGCATCAGGATGCAAGCTTCAAACCTCTTGCACATTTTTGTTTTCACACTCAGCTGAGCTGTCTTTTATGTCTGCCAGTTTTTTAGTGCTACCCTGGTTATGAGTGGATGGGATAGTTTGGGCATAGAAATAATGTCTTTCTGCTCCTATCTTATTTGCAGTATATGTATTTCAAAGAAGATTTTTGAAAGCATAAACCTTTTTTTTTAAGAAAACTGCAACAGTAGAGATGAGTCTTTCATTTGCTTCCCCCGAATTAAGCATCCAGCTCTTATTGTTTTCAAAAATGAAGGATCATGTTCATGACATGTTTACAAGACAATACAAAGGGGAAACAGAAAATATAATCAAAGTATAAATATCTCTATGCACCTATCTATTTATAAAAGTAGACATTTTAAAGCAGTCTGTTCCTATTTCAAGAAATACACAAATGGTCCTGTTAACATCTGAATACACTATACCACATTGACTGAAAGGGAAGGAAAAGAAAAGCAACAGAAAGTCAGAGAACACTTGAAAACTGTGATACAGGATTGTGTTGTGCTAGAGGAGGGAATATTGAAGGCAGGCTTGAATCCTGAAGCAATTTTGTGGAAGGTTCCTTGTGTGGACTTCTTCAGAGAGCACAGGGCTGTCTCAGAGCATCTCTATGACTTCAGAGAGCATCTGAGATGCAGATCTTCACAGGAACCAGAGGTTCCTGCACCACATAGTAACCTCTGCATGCACTTAGGGGAACACATTCACTGAGGTCTCTCCAGTTACTTCTTGGAATGACTTCCTAGTCTGATTGTATTTTGTAGCAATGCCCTGCTTTAATTAGTCTCAGAAGCCCATGCCCAGATATCATGTGGTATTGGTCTCTGACATGAACTAGATTAAAGCACCCATCAATTTGTCAAATCCTCATGAGTGCCTGTGGCGACCAAAAGTTCCAGGAAGCTTAATTCATGTCTGAGTGTCATAGCATGTACCTCTTCAGTCACCATTCTGTCTTTTGTAGTTTTTTGGCCCTCAGCATACATCTTCCAAAAGTGCATTACAGCTGGTAAAAAGGGCTGCCATGGGTTACAGCTGATAGTCCTGGTATTTTTGTTCTGCAGTGTAAAAAA
Organism: Dryoscopus gambensis; assembly: GCA_013389985.1. Lineage (NCBI taxonomy): Eukaryota > Metazoa > Chordata > Aves > Passeriformes > Malaconotidae > Dryoscopus > Dryoscopus gambensis. The sequence continues at coordinate 16,514 of WEIT01016106.1, read as the reverse complement.
ATTTTACGCTGTCATTTTCCCATTGGAATAACCATTGATATCATACGTAAGAGTACTTCCAGAACTTCTGCAGTAATTTATTCTCATTTCTTCACTAAAAAACCCTGATATTTTGCCTTAAGATGATTGAATATCAATAGTACAATCTATGTAATTTTCTTCAGAAAATAAGGCAAATTTTAGCACTTCTTTTTCTGGAAAAGCAAGGGTCCTATCTTCAGGAAAAGAAAGTTTTGTTTAAATTTCCACCAAGTTATTTTTAAGTGCCTTAGGTTAGACTCACACACGGATTCAGGCAATGGTGAGAAATGCAGGTCACATCTCCTAAACACCTTGCCTCTTATTAAGCCCCACTGCCCTGAGTCAAATTAAATTAGGTATCTTATACAGAAGACATGAACAACACACATTTTCAAAGGAGCCTCCAGAAAAAGCTTAGTCATGAGGCTATAGGTTACTCTGAGGTGACAGAGTTTGGGCATTAAGCTAGTCATTTTTATGTTAGGCATCATCAAAGCTTAGGTAAATACATACACAGACAGAGACAGAGCTTTAAGAAACAAATCAGACAGACGCCTATTCGGTCCCTCAATAACCAAGGCATAGTGTTAGACCTCCAAATTGGTTGTTGAGGTCGAAAACCTGTCCTAGTCTTTTGACAGAATTAACCTTAAATTGTTTCAAATGTCAAGTGTGGCTTGAAGAGAGGTGAGCTGTTCAAAATTATCTAAGTATTTCCATTCTAAGGAAGAAGCATGCTGTTTCAATAGTATTGCCAGCAGAAAGATTGAAACTGCAAAAAAAAAATCAACCCTACATTTTAAAGAAGCAGCTACTCTACCATTTCTTTTGTAATTTAATTATACCTTATGATTTCCCTAGGGCCAAGTTTCCCTTTACATAGTACGCATGCAACTAAAACTATTTTGCTGACAAATGTTATATGCAATGTGACAAAGCTGCAAAACAAAGGAGTGAATGTGATTGTGAATGAGATCTTCATAGAAGCCTTTCTACTTTTTAGTTGGCAGATTCCATTGCTTTGACGCAGTATGAATCTGTAAAACAAATTTCAGATGTAACCTACATTATGGTGTCAGGTTAGAAGAAAAATATCTCATCCAAAAGTGTGCAAAGAATTAAAACAATATTTTCCCTTAGCTGGCTACTTATGAACAAGATGCTGAAATGTAGAATTATCACTTCTTGGGAGAGACTATTTTTAAATTAGTTTTTAAATCCATGGTGAAATAAAAGCTAGTTTTACTGTTCCAAAAGATAATTTTCATTTAGAAAAATAAAAACCAGATTTTTCTTTTATTTTGAAGTGTTCCTAAAGTTACTTTCTGAAACCATAAAGTGCATATTTTAAACTTTAACTTTTTTAAACAGGAATTATCAGTAAAATTTATTTCACTCCATTTTTCACTACATTGCAGATCAAGGATAGAATTGATTCAACTCTCCTATATGCATTCATTAATTTTCATCCAAATGTTATTTATAGTTAATCTGAATTTTCACATACATGATAAAATAGAAGAAAAACATATAAATATTTTCTTTAACTGAGGTAAGCCTTTCATCATGAACTTTCCACTCAGCATGGGTGACCAGAACCTAGGAAATGTGATTGTTTCATCAACATTGACCAAAAATATCCATTTACACAGATGCAAGCTCAGAACAAACCTAGTGAAGGCCACGAACATATTCTGGATTTTCAGCAGTCTAAATGACAGTAGAAGTGTATCCCTGGCTGCCTCTGACAGTGTTTCACTTAAGTGTTATTTAAAACAAATTTCCAGTGCAATAAAGCCTCTCCCCTCTGCAAACGTAAATTATATTTAATATGCCTGGGAACAAGCGAGGCTGCCAAAGTCTGAGGCAAGCCAGCCTTTATGACTTCAGTCCGTTCTCAGCCCTTGATTACAATTTGATTTCCTTTGGCATCAAAAGACAAACTATTTTAGTGAACAATGTTCTTCCTTTACCAAGAGTGAGCTCTAGTTTCTTGGCAGAGGGCCTATTTACTGGCAGACAACATGTCCAACCTCCCAGCAACAGCAGACCTGTGGACTTTGATTTAAAGCAGCACAAAGTAAGAAAAACAGAACAGAATGTATATTGCTCACTTGAGAGGCTTATTGTTTAACCGGCCTACTTATCATTAGCCTGTGCTCCAATCCTCAACACTTTCTTTTGTGTACTTTATGTCAGACATATGGCCACATTGGGATGCTGACAGCAGTTTTAGCACTGCTGCACTATACATACTACTTGTAATTTGTTCTATCTTGTAGTTGGGGCTTTCTTCAAAGAATAAAGTGAATTTTAAATGCTGCTGTTAATAACTGTAACTGCCTGACAAGATATAAAAGTGATGTGCTTGGAGTGATGGCAGCGTTCATTCATCTACATTGAGAGCCTTGTAGATGTTAAAGCATTTAAAATGGAGCATCTATTATGAGAAGAAATTAAATCCACTAAGGCTGCTGAATTCAGTAACACAAAATAAAGTGTTCCCATGCTCTTAACTCCCCGGCCGCATGTCAAAAGAAAAAAAAAAAAAAGGAAGAAACACATTTCAAAGAGAGACAAATTTCACTCAGGCTTTTTGTTTACCTCCATCTTTGGGTAACCATATATCTCCCTCAGGATTGTGATAGCATGTTTTTCCCCTTCTCATCACTATCTGATCTCCAAGAATGCCCTTTTACCTCTTTTTCTGTTTGTTTGTTTCTTTTACTTAAGTACCTTAAACCTGATATAGTGATCAGGAGGGAAGAGCGTGTGGGATAGCACTCGGGTCCAGGCAGGAGCCTTCCTGCCTGCACAGGAGCACCAGGGTTCCCTTGCTCTTGCCTCCCAGTCTTCCCTGGGGCCAAGGTTCTTCCTGAATGGATTAGGATCCTCTTCGATTTCAGCTGAATTCTACACCTTATAAGACCTTACCAGGTCTGTTGTAGAGTAAGAAGCTTTATATAAAACCATTGTTTTCTATGGGAAAAAAAAAGTGAGGAAATGCCCTGGTGAAGAGACTGTTTTGTTTTAAAAATTCTGATAGAAAATATTGATAATTTCAGAACTGCATTTAATTTCTAAAGTTTTTTAGTCAAAAGTAGAATTAAAAAAATTACAGGTCTGAATCAGAGCATAATATTACAATGATCTCTAAGTAGAGCATATCCATCAGTCTCCAATTATTTGGTAAAAAACTTCAGTCAATTTTGGAATTAATAATAAAATAAAATTAAATCTCAGCATTTGCCAAGGAATGGACAGTATAAGTTTAATCATCTTTGCTCAAGACCAAAATCCAGCTGAACACAAGAATGAGAGATAGATATAGATACAAATATATAACATAACCTCCTTCACTACTATAGCAGAGGCACTAAAGTGAAACAGAAATTAACAGCACATAATTATAATAACAAGTAAAGCAATCAAAATAATTATCTTTTTACATATCTTACTGAAAAATTCAAAAGCACCTTAGTGAGGGAAGGGTAGAAGGGGGAGAGAATGTGTCTGAACTATTATTGATAGCAAAAATGAAATTACATAAGATTATTAAGGTCTTGAGCATTCTGTCATTATCATGACAAATGAAGAATAAGGTCTAGGTAAAAAAAAGTCTCCTGTGCACTCTGAATATTGTCATAAGTAATAAAAGGAAAGTGTAGCTGGGTGTGCATTCTGAGAACAAGCTCATTGTGAGACCGCTAGAGTAGAACAAGAAGTTAAGATGGAAGAAAATAATGTTATTATATCTCAGTTGGAAAATTCCTGTAAATATTTCAGGGAAAATATTAGGGGAAAAAAAGTACCTGCAGGGATTGTTAAACCATTAAAAGGTGCATTGAGAAAAAAAAGGAGCAATGTAGAGTAATTTAAAAATAGTGAAGAATTATTACTGTGCAGGTTTTAGGATAAATTTCACAGAAGTGTAATTTATTTTATATGGAATCTTACTGAGCTCACCCCAGAGCTAGATTTGATTTGCTGACAGAACTCATAGAAATCTCTGGATTGCTTCTTGGTTCTGGCAAACAGGAATAATCAGAGAATTGCTACACTTCGGCCATATTCTCTTTTCCCTTACACATGCGGATAGTCAGATACCTCAAAAACCAGCTAAGCAGGACTATGCACAATTTTACAGAGTAATAATGAAAATCAGTGCTGATGCTCCTGTCACACTGACATGATCCATGTGAAGCACAGGCTTGATGTTCCTCTGCAGTGAGACAGATTGTCAGACATGAATTTACTCTAAGGGCATTTTTTTCCAGTCTTCTGTGTCAGTGAAAAGCCACAGAAAGACAGAGAAGCCATCAAGTAGATGCTTTCTTGGGTCATTCACCTGTATTTTAAGAGACTTGAATCTAATCTCTCTTGTAACTTCACAGAGGCAGTAATCTGAACTCACTTTATAATAGAGATTACCTTTAGCAGTTTGTCACTGAATATTATGTTACTAGTCCATGTTATTTTTCCAGTTAGAGGAATTTGTTTTGCTCATTAGACCACAGATGGAAGGAGCTGCTGTCCCCTAGTTCTTAGGACACATACCCTAGATACCGGTGCAAGTCTCAGCTCCAACAACTGCTCCAACAATTCCCTCATCAGTCACTTGAAATAAAAATCCAACATCTTAATGTCTGGAGCTCTCACAACATTCAGTTTGAAGTCCTGCCATCAAACAAAGGACTTGGACACAGCTTGTTACTGCTGAACATGCCACTGTCAAGGACAAAACCCAGGAATCAACAGAGGAAGAGTATGCTGTGTGTATTTTATGCATCATAGTCACAGGGGACATAAGTAGATGAATGGTGAATTTGAGAATCCATATTTTAGAGGATGGGATTTTTTTGTTTCAGTTAGGACACCTGCTGTGGGATGGTCAGCAGTCACAGTGGCTACCTGAGACACCATCCAAGCTGTGTGCATCTTAGACACTCAAATGGTGACAAGGTTTTAAAGCTCAGTTAAGATTAATGAAGCTGAGGATGACTTTGAAGGTGTCTGTCATGGCTAAAGGTGAACCTCAGCACTATTTAGACAGAGGTAGGTGCCTTACATCTTTAAGACTCTGGATTTCAGAGGGCAACAGTTCCTTCACATACAGAAGTGCAAAGCTCAAAACTTTAAATGATGATTTGGACAAGGACAATGAGAGCTAAAAATGAAGTAGCTCAATATTCTACTTTGCATCCTCCCTATCTCACTGGGCTCCCTCACCCTTAAAAATACTCTTTTTTCTCAGGCTTCTAATGCTCATTCATATTCTAAGCAAAGAAGAAAATTATGATACCACCACCATTTTAAAACTTCAAACACGAGAGCCAAATTTATCACTGGTGTGATCTCATTAGCTTAATGAGATCACACCAGGGATGTATTTGTCCCAAGGACTATATTAAATGAACAGTAGTATATGTTTTTTGTAAAATCCTGTAATATGCTTTCATTAACTTTGTTCCCCATACCACATATTTAACCTCTCTTACTCCCTCTCCGCTCACTGTCAGTGCAAATGCAGCTCATCACCTAGGTAAGATGAAGCACATTAACTATATGAAGGAGTCAGTATGCTGAATTTACCTATTAATCTTTTCTCCCACCCTCTGATTTCAACTCCATGAAGCAAAAAGCAAATATTGCTTTTCCCCATAATGAAAAGTTAAAAAAAAAAAAATTAGGTACCAGGTGCATTTTTTAAATTAATTTTTTTTACATTCTCTCTTCCTCTCCATCTCCTTCAAACCAGCAAAAATCCAGTGACTGTTCTGCTGCATCATGTATGAAATGTTTCACTTCATTGTAATACCAAGGCTGCAATCCTTCTTTCAAACTCTGACTATTAATATGTATTTCATCCTCTGGCTTTCCTGAGCCAAAGCAAATGAACTGTGGCCTCATTGAAATGATACGGTCTCTTGACCCTTTGTGCAGTTTAAAATGATGTAACTTGAACCATTTTAATCTGAAGGCTGGAACAAGTCAAAAGCTGTAATGAGTTCAGGACACTTCAAGACATTAGAAGCGCTATCTTGCCATAAAAGATGCATCCTTTGCATATAGAAGCGGTAATATCATAAATCTGAGTGACACAGACATAAAAAATCTGGCCACTATTAGATTTTTTTCTTCCTCTTCCCAGTGATGATTTCAGAGACTAGATCTTACACAAGAGATGTAATAATTGATAGTAAAAGCCACACCAGAGTTAAATGCCTCTGTCAACGTTTCCAACAGAAAAAAACATGATGGGGAGGATTTAAACCTGTGCAATTTCTAAAGTGGCTGACTTTTAAAAGCTTGGGGAAAATGCTGCCTTTCAGCAAGCTGAGTTTGTCACAGATTTTGAGAATAACATGTTTGTCCCTCCAACCCACTCTGCGATGCCACTCCTGAAAATAACCTTCAGATCTGTTGTGAGTTCCTTCCCATTTCCATTGTATTTACCTCCGGATATCTCAGAGACAAACTTTGAGTCCACTGAGGTCAGTGAAAAATTAATACAATGAAACTTCATATGTTACTTTGTGGTTTTTTAAGACCTCTAAACACTTTATAAAATGGGAGGAGTTCAGTCTTACAAGTGGAAAATCTTAAGGATAACAATCCCACTCTGGAAAGCAATTAAAAAGGCACAAAAACTCTGTCCCAACTGCCAAATCCAAAGGATCATCCTATCTTTTTTAATAGTTTAAGAAACTGGTTCATATTCTTCTGTTCATATTATACAGTGGTGAGTTGGTGCTGTGTTCCCATCTTAAGAGCTAGCAATTTAATAGCAAAGGAAAAAAGGCAAATTAAACAAGGCAGAAAGAACCCAGACTGTGAAGTATCCAGCAGAGCTGAACCTAACAAGCTTGAATTAAATAATTAGAATATCAAAGAAAAAAACAAACCTTCAGAGAGAAAAGGGTGTTCTTGGTCACTGATTGCTATTTAGATTGGTTTGGCCTCTAACAACTTAGAGATGGTCAAAATGCATAAATTTCCCCAAGCTTTATGTGCTTGGCTGTGATGACTGAAGAAGGTAAGAAGTCCAATTTACATAGTACATTTTTATAGACAGTTAAGCCTTTAAGTGGATTAATAAAGTTTGGTACTTTTAAAGGCATAAGTTTTTATTAAATGACAGCATTCAAGTTAGAAACAAAATGGGAACAACATAAGCACACACTGATTGGAAACATACAATACCTCTTTACTTAGGTTAAGGTCAAAGAGTTATTATAGTCAGATAATCAAAACATCTGCACATAAAAAGCTTTCAAATTTCACCAAATTATGTATCAAATAATTTTGAGTCTCATGGTACTGCTGAAATCTTTGAAGACTGGTGTATGCTGAAAAAGCTTTCCAGCTTGGAACTCCAGCTAAAATCCTTCTGATTATTTGCTCAATTTCCAAGTGCAATGCCATTCAAACTCCTCACTTTAACTCTCCACCTGATATCTTTACATTAAATGATGGAAAAAAGTTTTGTGATATGGTTTGACATCATAATGAGAGAGACAGAAAAACATGACCTGCCTTCAAACCCACAAAATTAAATCCTATCATGCAAATTCAAAGCTTTTGCCCATAGAGAAAGGGTGTATTAACAAACAAATTATGACTGGACTTGAGAGAATAGGTTTGTGGGGTTTTTTTAATTATATCTGGTTAAATCAGAAAGAAAATTCATGACCTACTTATAATTCATTTATATATGCTTGTGATGAAATGAAAAATAAAATAAGTTGCAGCTGGATTGGGGTTTTTTTACATGAAACATAGTGATTTCATTTCAAAAATATCAAAGATAACCTTTTTACCAAAATATAATTTGAAATTTAAAAAGTAAATATTTCAGTTACATGACGTTAAAGTGAAAGTTATTTTATCTTGTAGAAAATTCTCTTATTTTAGCAAAAAGCAATTAACTAATGAGACAAAAATTTACAACATGTGACCCAAAGCAACATTTTGCAACATTTTTGCAACTTTAAAAAAATGGAACCAAAGTTCTTGCACTACGTTGGGCTACCCCTGTCACCAGAATTGTCATGGCCTTCTTTTGGATACAAAATGCTGTGTAAACACAAATTACACTGAAAAACATTTCATCAATAACTGAATGTGAATCTGCAAAAGATAGGGAAAGAACTCCCAAAAACAGGAGCCATTCAAGAAAAAAAGCAAGTCCCAAGGTGTAGAAGGGGCAAGGCCTTCTCCAGACCCCAGAATTTGACTTGAGGAACTTGCTTAGGGCACACACTATGTCCTACTCCTTTTAAACAATTAAGCCTCACATCTACATAGAAACAGCAATATTATAAAATTGGAATTAGTGATCACTTTCGCTAGTAATACCTCAATGGGGCCTTTGAAATACAGTCATGTAACTAAATTATTAATCAAAATAATAAATAGGTGTCCAAAGTCAGTGACTAACAGTATTTTAGATGATCTCGTAGAAGGAATTTCAGTCAGTGTAGGCGCTTGTCTAGCAAAATTAAAATCAGGCCTAGGTCCCTGTTGCTTGCAGAGCACAGCTGGTAATGGCCTTCAGTGCAGTGGATTTGCCTTGGTACCACTGGTACCAGCATCCACCCTCCAGCTGTTTCCAGTTGTGCTCAATGTGCACACAGTCAGGCTCTAACTTAGGACACCAAGCTCTGCTTCTTTGCTTGCATTTGGAAGGAGTTTACAAAGGGTTAGCCACATGTTAGTCAGGTGGTGTCAGCTTTGGTTGCATAAGTTGCTGTGAAAATCTGGGAATCCCTGAAAAAGTCAGGAAACTGCTTTGTGGGTGTTGCTTCAAAGGGCTAGGATGGACAGTGTCCTAGATTCTTTTTCCCAACAGCATCTAAATTTATCTCCATTGTTCTTTTTTTTCCCTTTTCTTTTTTTTTTTTGAGCTTAGCACTAAACCTGGATGCCAGCCAGCGAGGAACAACAATATCTTGACAGGGAACCTCATGCATCCCACACGGGTCATCTACATTGTCCGGGATCCATGTGCATCAGAGATTACAACAGTGGAAAACAAAAGAATTACGCAACACAAAGGTCTTGATGAGAGTAAACAAGAGAAACGTGACTTACTGCTGAAGCACTTTCCTGCCTGCAGTTGAAGCAGAGGGATAAGAGGAGGTCCACCCTTCAAATCTTCCCAGACAGCAACATAAAAATGCAACAAATAAGCAACTGGAGTTTCATGTACTGCTGTCTGGTGTTTCTGTTTAGTCAGTACTTTCCTTAGCACAGAGATAAAGGACTAATTTGTATGCAATTTCATACAAAAACATGCATTAGTTTGAAGCTGATAACATTGATAAAGTCTTAGGTCAATTAAAAATATGTGACTGAAGTCAAACCTGGTTTATTCAAAAGGAAAATCAACCTTTACTCATGAGAAAGTTTGACTGAAAGCAAGATTGTGGGACTGGTAAAATCCTGGTCCATTCTGAAAGAGGCTGTTTGACCTCACATGAAATGGCATAGCGGTGTGGCCGGCCTAAGTAGCTCAGAGCCTTTGGCACCACTGCCCCTCTAAGCACCTGCTCTGTGAATAGTTCAGCTTGCCAAGGCTCAGCAGGTTCCCCAGCCACAGCAACATGTGCCCAAGGTACCACTGCCATCACCTTTAACACTGCCTTGGGCTCTGCATGTGCCAGCAGTGGACCATTCCTGCTTTTAAGGAAGGGGATTGCAAAATTGGGAATATTAAGATGGAGATTAGATTCATTCTTTTCTCCTGCAACTCACTGGCAACAGCACATTGCTTCAGTAGGCACAAGTACATCTGCTCCATATGGAAAGGAGAGACCCAGTCAGAAACAGGCTGAGGGTGGGGTTCAAAATATTAAAAAATTCATGGGGAGCTTACTACCAAAAAACTCTTGCAAAGATGTTGTCTAGTGACCTAAGATGCTGGGAAGCCTTAAGGCACACCAAATACTGTATTTTTCTTACCTGTCCTTTTGCATGTATAGACTATTTGGTAGAGTCAGTCTTCAGCCTCTTGCCCTTTTTGGGGGGGAAATCTTGTGCCTGTGTATGAGCTGTGTTTTGAGTTACCTCTGAGGGCTGTGTAAGCGGAAAGCAATCAGAGGTATTAGCTCAAGCATAAAATTTTAAAAGTATTTAAGCATACATCACAAAGATGTATTATTTTGATGTGGTGGCCAGTGAGCCCATGGTACCAGGAATTGTAAGAACCCCCTGGAGAAAAGGTGCCCTAAGTGGAGAAATGCTCCCCAGGTTAAGGTGACTAAAAGGGAGTCTCCCAGAATGCCCTGTTCTGTTATGGAAATGTATCCCAGTTCTGCTTCCCCAGTTGGCCTCACCGCCCTGTTATACCTTATCTGGTCCTTCCCTAGAAAATTCTCCCTTCCCCACTCTCCCATCGGACCTTGTTCCTCACCACTCCCTCAGATTTTCCCATTGGCTTCCATACCCTAGTCCCGCCTATGTACCGCCCCTGCCCCGATGCTTTCCTCGCCCCCATATATAACTTGGAACCTCCCTCCCCCGATGTTTTTTGTCCCTGGTACTCTTTCCGTGTGGAGCTGGAGTAAACGTCTGCCATGGAAATCCCACACAAGCCCCTTCCTGCGTTTTTGCCATCGACCTGTCAAAGAAGCTATCCGGCTTGTGTGTGTGTCTGCGTGAATGCAGTGGCTGCCAAGTGACTTTTTGTTGGAGTCGGTTCGGGAGGTCATAGCGCCCCACCAGAACACCTCCCAGATCCAACATTCTGAGAAGATTTTTTCAGATGCTGCTCAATCCTGGAGCTACCTAGACTACTTTGGTAAATCCATGGATTTTTGTGGTAGTCCAGGATGCACAGATGTATCTCCACTTTCACAGTACTAAGTCAACAAACACATTTCCTTTACCTAAACCAGATCAGCACAAAAATAACAGATGCTTCTCCACCTATTTTGACATCGTGACACAGTAAGAATTCTCAGAGCACACATTGTATCCACAGTCAGCATCAGGACCCATACCAAGTGTCCTGCTTCCCTTTAATACAAAACCAAATGATCGTAATGTTCAGAAAAGAGATTCAGATTACTCCCTTATTGAATCAGTGCATACTCACAACTATCACGTCCCCCAGAGAACGCTATAACCACCAGGACACAGATTATTCAAAATAAGTGTAGTCTTAAATCAGTGCTGTTGAAGCAGTGCCACTGTGCACAATAGTTAATTGTAGCCAGCAGATCAAAAGCGGTTATTCCGCTTTATTTGGCACTTGTGAGGCTGCATTTGCACTTTCCAACTGGAGACACCTCTCTGCAAGAAAGAGTTTGAAAGACTGGAGCAAGTCCAGAGGATAGCTGGCAAGATGAGTATGTGGCATATGAGGAGAAGCCAAAAGAACTGGGTTTGTTCAGCCTTAAGAGGTGAAGGTGAAGGGGAAATCTTACTGCTCTCTGCAGCTGCCAGATATAAAGATGCAGAGATAAGAGATCCATGCTCTTGCCAGAGGAAGAGTACTGAAGATTTCATGCACTGACGGCATGAGAAATGATGGTCACACTTTAGAAAAGAGGAAATTCTCTTTAGACATAGAGGGGGAATGTGTACCATGGAGATGACTGGGCACCTGAGCATACCTGAGCCCAGAAAGGCTGTTGAATCACCATCTTTGGAGATACTAAAAAGTTTACTGGCCAAGTTTCCCAGCAACCTAACCTAAGAGAGCCTGCTTTGTGAAGGGGATGGGAGAGGATGACCTCAGGAAGTCTCTGGTTTTGCATGAGAAGATCTGAATTGTGGTCTCTAGAACCAAATGCCAATTTATATGTGTGTCTATACACACAGGCACGTAGGGAGATATTAAAGCTCTGATAAAAGCAATAGTGCCAAATGAGCTACTAGTTTTTAAAATTCCATGTGTTTCCATCTCCCAGACAGAAGTCGAATTCTGGTCTGCACACTGCAGATGAAAAGGAGCATCTCTAGAAACTGCAAGTGAGAAAAGCAATAAGTGAGATTTGATACATAATCCCCAGCCTTCCAACTGGTTAGACTTAGGCAGAATTATACCCATTTTCTAGCCCAGGTAGCTTTCTCCCTCTATTGCAAGATGACTTTTTTCCATTCTTTGGTACAAGAAGCCTGTGTACCTCCTTCCCACTCAGGTCTTTGCGTGCCTTAATTGAACTGTTCTCTATTACTATTTAGATTTCCTGCAAATATACCAACAATCTTGAAAAGTTTCTGCCTTCTGTGAACTAAATTAATAAGCTTTCACCTCTCATATGGTTGATCTAAAATACACTTTAAAAAAAAGGTGTTTTAAGCCCTGGATCTTCAGGTTAGTAGATTCTACAGTATTTAAATTATCAAAGTGGACACTGCCTCATTCAGACATAAAATGATCTTTATACATAGCTGCCTTATTTGATATCTCCTCTTGCAGTCCACCCATAAGTGTGTATTATCTGTTATCTCCTCCCTTACAATGTGTCCTCTTGAGAAAATATGAAAGAGAAACCTAATTTCTAGCTCTCTGCTTTCTTTTAAAGACCTCATCACGTGAGGTCTTTGTTACAGCCACGGGCCCTGGGTGCTATAGTTACATGATATTATTTAATTTTAAACATTGAAATTATTATGGGTTTTGTAAGAAAGAGGAAGGTGTAATTACTAAATTAAGTGGGAAGATGGTATGGTCAGTGAGGACAGAAGTGTAAGGAAATAGCTCCAAGAAAGGGAAAACTGTTTTTATATCCTATTAAATACAGGCATCAGCATTTCAATTTCTTATATGCTCATATAAATAAAATAGACTTCACCTATGCAAAAGTCTGAAAATTATCTCAGCATGAAAATAATATTTTGTGCATGAAAATCTCTTGTAAATAATTTTTAAAAAGATTTTCACCTTTGCTCCATGCAATTAATTATTGAAATAATGCTTCTCTTACTGTTCTTACCATTCTCACTGAGTGTGGAGGTTCTGAACTTGTGAATGAGTATTGAATTGACACTAGTGATCTAAGGAAGCAGAGGTGGATGTCTAAGAGATTTAATGCAGGCAGGAAATGCTGATATGTTACAGAACAAAATAAATTTCCCACTGTGATAGGTAGGTTGGAGTTTATTTCCAAACTGTAGCAGAAGTCTCCGTCTTAATGTCACTAATCATATTAGCTAAATATCACAGCAAGTAAAATGAGTTTTCAATAACACTGCTGAGTAATTTTCCAGCTAGTTTCATGCTTCGGATAATCTTATTTTTTTCTTTGTAAGTTTTGCATGGATATACTGGGGCAATTATCTTCAGGCATTTGGAAACTTAGCTAGCACAGCATCTTGCCAGTCTGCCTTAGTGTGACCCACTGTGGTGTTTATGTTCTGCATGCCAGTTGTTATTAGCTCACATGTGCGTGGAATACCATTTTCCTCTTTATTGGTTTAACATAATAGTATGCCATGGGGAGTGTTTTACAGAGGGAACAGGATCTGAATATAAAGGTCTTTCTTCAAAGCAGGTATTCATTATCCATACACAGGAAATTTTACTCATTACTCCCATTTTTTATTTTTAATCGTGAACACCACAATATATTATATGGAGGAGCTTAAAGATTAATTTATAGTGGAGAAAATAATTGCAATTATCTTCTGAGCAATCACAGTTTGCTCACTTTTGTATAAACATGTTCCAAATCTGAGGTATTTGTACAATAAAGGCCAGATTAAGATGGTCCACCATAGGAGAGTCTAAATTTCACAGTGAATTTCTCAGTAAATTCAACAAGTGTAGGCACACATTGCTCAGTGTCCTCCTCTAACACTGTGGCTACATCCCACCCAGAGGTAAGGTAGAATTAAATGTCTCTTCACTTCTCTTCTGTAAAGCTGCCCCCAGCCTGTCCCTTCAGCTAGGAACACTGAGTCAGGTCAGAGAACCATGCATGTTTAAAAAAACTAAAAGATGAAAGCAAAATCCTCAGAAAAGTTATTTTTCCTTTGTCCTAGGCTAGTGTATTGTCTCATAAATAATTGTAGCAGAGCAACACAGAGAACAATGTATGAAAGGAATAAAAAGACAGGGACAGTAAGTTAAGGAATGCTTAAATCCACAAAACTGCGGAATAAGGTGCGGGGGAACAGGACTCAAAAACAAAGAAAAGAGATCGGTGACTTGTCCACAGATTTGCCCAGAAATTGAAATTTTCATTAGAAAGAGAGAGAAAATTCAAATATGAGTGAGAAACTGGAAGCCAAAGCTCAGATCATACAGCAAGGTTATGTACTCAAGTGGATGGAACCCCTTTAATTTTGAGCCACATTTACATATTGATCTAATGTGAGACTCTAAACCCCAAAATCCTAATTTCCAACACATGTAGTTATTTTCTGAGTTGTTTCTTTTAGCTCAATTAGAATAAATTAATTTTTATATGTACTTTTTATATAGTGGGTAGTCCATGTAGCAAAAGGACATTTATATCTCCTGTGGGG
>WEIT01016102.1:26825-37183 GCA_013389985.1 Dryoscopus gambensis | reverse complement strand
TTGTAGCTTCAGAAGCATCTTGTCTAAAGAGCTAATAGCCATGAGCAGTTTGGATGTTACCCTTAAGCCAGTACAGGACATTGAAGCTGGGCTTTCTAGAGCTCAGACCTACCTTTGACCTTTGCAATAGGGAGAAACAATAAAATTATATGTGCAACATATAACTCATGCTCATGTCAGCCTAGGCAGATACTGTGTCTACAGAACATCTATAAAAAATTAAGTAGAACAATTTGTATTTGCTTATAATGCAGATGAAAATTTGAAAATACTTAAGTAAAAACTTATATTGAAAATTCATCAATTTTAAAGTATTTTATCCCTCCTTTTCAAACTGATTTTTGCAACAAAAGCCTGGGTGTGGACATTGACTCAAAAATAAATTCTGAGACATTCCAACTTAACTGCAAACCCTTCAGCACAATCATGATTTTTGCTTCTGAATACATAGATATTTGTTTGACCCTTGCAAGACACTATTCTGTGTCTGGAATTAAAGAAAAAAATAGTAAGACATCTGGCTTCTGATTCACTGACATGAGAGGAGCAAGCAAGTGCCATTCAGCCACCACATGAGTGCAGTAAGTTAAGCTTCACCTCTGTTGCAAAGTCTAACTCTAAACACTACACTTTCTCCTGCCAAATGAACCCTTTCTACAAGTTCCCAAGTTTCACAAGAAAAAGGGCAAGATGCAAGCTGTGTTCAAGTCCAACTTGAATCTGACCCAGTTGGAATAAGAGAAGAGAATAAACTGCCACCCACACACAGTTTGCAAGCAGGAAATAAAATTCAATTGTTTTATTTATGTATATTTATTTCTTTATAAGTATGTGCATTATCTATTACCAGAGAACGGGTGTCTGAGTATTAGTCTGGGGGAAACGCTGCAATTCATTTTGTATAGAAATATCTTTTTTGCTGTTTTCATTAATATTCGAGCCACATTTTCCATGAATTTTGCAGGCATAATGGATTCAGATACTAAATTAAAAGTACCCATATGTGAGTATTTGTGGAACCCAGAACTGCAAAAATATTCATTGGAAATATTACTCATACATCTAATCAGGAAAAAGGAATATTGCCAGGCAGTCAGTCCAATCAGTGACCGTTTGAAAAGCAAATATTGGCTGTCCACAAACAATTTACTTAGCAAAGATCATTTGGACAACATAAACTCTAAAATACTCTCATATAGTAAATATTTGTTCATTAATTTGACTAATTTTGTATTATGCTTTAAACAAACATTCTGAATATATTTTTATTTTCTCCAATTTTGCCAAACTTCTATTACAGATTGGTGTCTAATTTACAAACTTAAACACAAAGCCACGTATTGTGGCTTGGTATGCTGTGCATATAGAAGCATCAGTGCTAAGTGAAAACAGTGGCTGGTTTGATTGAGGCGTTTTGATTCATTTTCTAATTCATCCTAGATCATAAATGCTGTTGATTTTGGTATCTCTTCAAGACACACTATCTAAAACATTGACTTCATGTGGGTGGATATGGGACTGTTGAGTTGTCACTGTGAACTGTTTCTATGACAAAGAGATTAAAAATAAAAGAATACAAGAAAAAGTTCTCAATTTGAAATATTATGAGGTAGTCTATACTCTAAAGTGATTATACAAATCTTTGGTACTACCAACTCACAATTTTAAAGCCACTTTGTAGCAAATTTTCCTTTTGGCAAATCAATCCTCACTTCACATCAGCAGAAAAGATGGAAGAATTAAATCTAAAATTATTTCTCTCAATTAGCTTGTCAGCATTTTGAGGGATTAATCCTTCCTAAGATCCAAAAAGTCTTGAAACTCTCCCTGAAATAGTTGAGAAAAACTGTGAGCTCTACCATCTAGACAAGAAGTTCCCCACAGGTCAAAAATGGTACATGAAAGCAGCCAAGGAGTCATGCATGTGCCTATTCATATGTGCATGTTCAGGCAGGAATTACTGCCCTCAGCAATGCCAGTGTCAAGAGTGGCACATATTCTCAACAGGATTTGATAGCTCTTGCTTCTGACAGCAGCAACACAAAAAAAAAAGGATACATACTATTTTGGAAGTTGAGAGCCAGACTTACCACATCTTAATGACCTTTCAGTGTCCAATATTTTTTTTAAATTAAAAGTACAGGTTATAAATTCAGGATGAGTTGTTTTAAAAGTTCCTTTTATGTCTGTAACACTAGGCAGAAGAAACTACAGTATTCTAGATAGTGTTCAAATATCACCATAAAGTGAATATTTCACCCTAAATATATTTAAGCTATATTTCTGCATGTTTTTTCATTTATGTGGTGTATTTTTTTATATAAATATGCCAATTTTTCTTGCAAAGAAATTTCAACATTTGAACTTTTTGTAAACTATTCACTTTCAATCTGTTATATAAAACTTCTTACCTGTGATCCAAGAAGTTATTCTGCAATGGGTTTTTGAATCCAGTACAGGAAAACAGCCTTTGTTAGGACTAAACTTATTTATGTCTATATTAAGTCAAATGTGTTTATTTGCATTTTTTTCTTCTTTTGTATCTTGACACCAAAAAAAGAAAACTGAGGGGGGGACACTGAATTCCCCATGGAGATCTCCACCAACCACATGAGAAATAAAATATGTACATGAAGCACTATTATCAGTTTTTGGTCCACTGAGATTTTTGATAACCTGTTTAACAGTTAATAAACTTTTCTTCCACAAAGAGACAGCAGATGGAGAAAACAGCATCTCAGAACTTTCTTTAGATTTTACGATGTTTCACTATTGAAGTTTACCAAAGTGTACAAGCAAACACATCAGTATTGTAATGAAAGCCCAATACATAACTTTCCACATCTCAGGCTGACCTCCCAGTCTTTCATCAGCTTAAAATCCAAATGTAGGAACTTAAAATGCAGTTTAAATGGCTTCTCTCACCCTGGCTAGAAATGGGCTAATTGATGTTTTGTGGCACTGTAGCTTGCTTTCTCCATAGCTGGGTTTTCCTTACAGCAGTTGCTACTTTGACTCACAGGGCTGAGTACCTGAATTAGGATTGGAGCCAAAGATAGAGTTGCTGTGCCATAGCTCCCTCTGCAAAGCACCAGATGATGCAGAATGCCTGGATATTTTAACATTAGTGAATCTATGGCATTTGCTTGTTCACAACAAGACTCTGCTGCTGACCT
Organism: Dryoscopus gambensis; assembly: GCA_013389985.1. Classification (NCBI taxonomy): domain Eukaryota; kingdom Metazoa; phylum Chordata; class Aves; order Passeriformes; family Malaconotidae; genus Dryoscopus; species Dryoscopus gambensis. The sequence continues at coordinate 34,007 of WEIT01016102.1, read as the reverse complement.
AGTTTGCTTGTTAAGTTAATGGAAGTTGGAGAAACTAAAAAGAAAATCCTAGAGGAGTTTCATTTCTGTGCCTACTTGGTTGGATCAGTAATTGCTTTTATTTTCATTTCTTTTCTCCTGGCTGTATAATCAGATGAATTTGTTTTAGATTATTTTCCTATTAACTAAAATTTCCCAGAGGTTCCTGGTATTTGCATTCAGCTATTTCAGTAGCAGATATAACATTGCACTGGATACACCATCTACTGAAACAATGAAGTTGTAAGGAAATCAGACACAGGTTCCCTACAGATGTTTGACCTAAAGCATACTGGAGTTGCCAAATCCACCTTTGGTTCACACTCTTCTCCATCTGGAGATCTACAAACACTGGGCCAAACACAAGGAGTGATTTATAAACTGGGTACCCCACCGAAACTAACAATCATGAATTCAAGTGCCAAAATCAATGCTGTGAGTGCTAAACACTTGCAGCCAACAAAGACTTTAGTTGGGACTTTCTGGCACTTTGTATCTCTGAAAATTGGAACACCGTGATTTTGGTTCTTACATGTTAATTTTAGAAGTTTGGTGTTGGAATTCTGACTTTCAAATCCCTGTTCACACCTCTGGGTTTAGCCAAGCCTCTCTTGATCTTTTTCGTCCATATTGTCCACAGTGGCAGGAATTGGTCTGAGAAATATGCCAGGGTCAGACAGACTTGTATCCAACATTTCTGTTTCTTTGTTTGGCCACAGAATTGCCCAGAAGAGGAGTTTGTTCTCCTGTTCACTGTTCAGTCCCTTCTGATGTGTCTCATTGCTCTCACAGGAGTGTCAGCAGTAATGAGAGCTTTGTACTTGTGATCAGCTTTATCCATGCTCATTCTATTTTGGCAAGATTGCTATTGAAGGGAACTTACCTACTGCATCCCAGGAGAACTGGACAGTATGTTCCACCTACCCGGGGCTGAAATGCCTATCTTATTAAAATCATGATAACTGTATAGTAGATATTGCTCACAAACTCAAAGGAGACAAAATCCCCACCTGGTAAAGAATACAAGACCTCAGTATACAAGATAAAAAGTCTTTAACTATGTTTAAAAATCAAACTCTGTGCCAGAGGAAAAGAGAAGGGGGCTTTGTGGATCACAGAGACTCTGAGTAAGTGGCACCAAGCACTGAGTCCTTCTTGCTGACTTTTTTATATTGAGTGAAGTTTTTGCAGGAGCTTTGTGTTGTTTCCATAATGTGAGAATCAAGCTGATACCAGTGGACAGGTTGTGTTCCAGAATATTAACAATTCCATCTGATCTTGCCTTCCATGTTCTCCAGCAGAGGGAATCGCTTTTATTATTCTTCATGTAGTTTATATACTTGATTAGGTACATTGGAAACTTAAGGAACTTGAGCCATTCATTTAAACATTGCCTTTGACGTGCAGGAAAAAGGGAGTTTGATGAAAACACTGTGTCTCTGTGAATGTTCTTCTTTCCCCATTTTGAAAATCTAGTTTTCATTTTTGCAGCACTTTGAAATAGACTTATTAATCCACTGAGGGAAATAAACAGCTGGAAATAAACTGCTGGAGAGACACTAACTGTTTCCTAAGCCGTATCCAAGTGGTCACCAAATAAAATCATAAGGGAAAACCAATTCTTGGCCTCACTCTATGTCTGTACTAATGAAGAAATTAACAGTAGAGGGCTGGGTGAGTCATTCTTCTTTAAGGATCATCAAGTATCCAGCTTTTTAATTATTTATTGGTTGCTAAGACTAGCAGCCAAGACTGCGCTCGGAGTTGTTCAGGGCAGCCTTCACCATATAGTCTAAATTTGGCATACCAGCAGTATCCAGCGAGTCACTGGATGTTCAGTAGACATCCAGCAATGTACTTGAGGGGTGGTGAAAGCCAGAGATATGTGTAAAATGTTAGAGAAGTCGTTTTCCAAGAGAAGTGCATTTTAAGGAAGAACACAAGAAGAAGTACACAATAAACACCAAAAGAATTGACTGACAGTTCAAAAGGAAGTCATGGAAAGTAGCACATTCTTGATACAATTCTTTTGCCACAGATGATGTCATTTCTCATATCCCTTTCAAGAACACTTACATAAACCGAGTTTCACATGTGCATAGGGAAAGATACCTACAAGCCTTGTAGCCAATGCAGTTTCACTCATAATACAAAATTTCCCATCTGAAGTTGAAAAAAAAAACATCTTGGGTAAAATAAAGAACTTTGGTAAAGTTCAGATCAAACAATTCCAAAACAAAAATTAGTGTTTGTAATTAGCTGTAGTATCACCATGCTCAGTTACAATGAAATGCATCGCACCAGAAAAAAAACATCCTTAAGGCCTCATGACAGTATGGCCAGCTACATTAACCCTTGAGCACATCCCAGTGAGACCAGCTGAACGTCAGACTGGAAGCGGCACCAGCATGAGGCTGTGGGTGCTCTCTGCATGCAGCAGAGACATCCAGGAAAGAGGAAAACGTGCAGAATAGAGGTGGCTGTGCCTGGAACACTGAAGTGGCCTCAGCAGCCTGTGTAAGTTTGGGAAGAAACATGGGGAATTGTTATTTTGGGGGTTTGAGTGTTTGACTAATAAGAGATGGAAGAGCCTGAAAGAGACTTTTCCTGGGCAGAGGAAGAGTCCCACGCCCTGTAGAACTGTGGATTACTGACATCCTGCTTCGTTCTCTGACATGCAGCATAGTCCTTCCTCTGGCCATGTGCCTGACCAGCCTCAGGGGCTATGGCAGGTGAGGAAGGACAGCAAGATTGGGAACATGCTCATCAGTATGAAGTTATTCCCAAAGGTACCTTTTATCACACAGACCCCTCCCACCTAATGTAACGTTAGATGAGGTCTGGTTTTACCCACTTTTATATTTCCTTACTGGCATGTTTTCTCCTCTCTTATCTGAAAATGTACCTGAGAATTTTTCTTAAACTAGTACTGAACTCCTGGAGAACAAATAGATAAAAAGCAAGCCTCAAAAGAATTTACAAGATATATATAATCTGAAATATCTTCACATACATTTGGAAGAAAGCCATGTTGTGTCTGGACAATCCCTGAAAGGATAAAAATGTTGTTAAATAGATTAATGATTCACTCATAAAACGTGATTTGAGCAACTCCAATTTGAAACCAAAAGGCCAGAAAGAGAAAAGGTCACAGGATGAGAGAAGGCTGGAAATGATGTGGTTGTTTGAAACAAGTGAAGAAAGCAAGAGGATGAAGAGATTAATTAATTCAGAGACTCGGAAAAAGAAAGATTTGTAGTGAATTTCATTCTGGAAGACACTAACTTGAGCTTGAAGAAGAACACCAGAGAGTAGCAAAAGAAAAGCCAGACTGAAACAGAGTTATCAGATCCAGTGATGTGACAAATAAAAATACAACTTCAGCAGCATGTAAGTAAATCAAAATGGAGCTATATAAGAGGCAGAAACACAAATTGGAATGGGCAGGGCAAGAATTCTATCAATACTGAGGAAGAAAAAAGATGAGAGAGAGAAGTATTAACAAATGTGAATTAAAAAAAAGAACCAATATTACCTGAGAAATAAAGATTGAAGAAGGAAAAAATAAAAGAGAAAAACTGAGTATCAAGTCTCAAGTACAAGTTGATATATCCTGTTAAAAAACTAGTAATAATTTCTTTTTTCTCTCTCTCCTGTATGACATATGGATTAATAGGGACAGAAAATAAAGTGCTAAATTAAAACATAGGAAAATTAAAAATAGACCAAAAAAAAGTAATAGTGGATCTCGATAGTATGGATTTTGTGGCTGCAGCAAAACCATCAATAGGTCTAATTCATAATTTCTTGTGTAAAACTAGAATAGTTCTGTTTGATTCAGTCAAGTCAAGTGGCTGTAAAAGAGATGAACAAGCCCATAAACTCAGATTTAATTTTTCCACACATGTAATGTAAAAATATTGAAAATAAGTATGAATTCCATCACTCAAAGATCTAGTAAAGACAGAAGACACATTAGAAATCAGGAAAAGAGGCATGACATTCATCCCTTGGGAAAGAGTTGAGGTCCCTCATGTGACCAGAACACATGTTCTTCTACCCAGACAATATAATTGTTTAGCTGTTCAAGCTGACTTGTTCCTTAGAAGACGTAGTAAAAATGAACATACCTTGCAAATAATTTAACTGATTAGTGGTGACAAACTCTGTAGACAAACTTTTGGTAATCTCCAACACTGATCAAATTGTAGGTTTGCTTTATTTTCCAATATCCACTGAGTCAGAAACCATAATGCTACCATAGACCTTTGTATATGTTTGGTGCAATGTCAGACTCCAGTAAAGCATAGGAGTAAGGTGTAAGGGGAGTCAGCACCAGCAGCCAAGTTGCAGGTGGAGGACAGAATGCCCCTTTTTAGTGATCTACCACGTTCTCATCAGGTGTAACTGGTAGTGGAACTACAGCCCCAGAGAGCAGCACAGAGGGAGATGTGAACTGGAAGTGCCAGAGACGTTTGAGCATGACAGGGACCCTGGAACAGCCAGGTGTGATAAGGGGCAGAGGGAACAGCCCCAGCACAGCACCGTGCTGAAGCCACTGCTCCGCTTGTAGCTTTCTGCTGGTATTCCCACAGGGCACTGCCCTCTGTCGTGGAGACAAGGCTGCTGGGGATCCATGGGATCTGCACTGAGCCTGTGGACAAATACAGAGTTCCATCAACAGCTGGGACCATTTTGGGGCAGCTAGGCTGCTGTTTCTTTGAAGCTCTGCTGGATGCTGAGCACACTTCAGCTGCTCTTTGAGTTTAAATGAGGTAAACTTGACTGTGTAAAACAAGTCAGTGGCTTTGCTTGTATCTCCCAGATTGAGAAGTGATTCTTCCTAAGGCAAGGGAAGCTTCCTTCACTGCTGCACCTCTCTGAGCAGTTAAATATGCATGTGGCCAAACTTGGTCCTCGTAAAACCCAATTGACTTCATTCAAAAAACTCCTATAAAGATGACTGATGTCATTGGAGTCCCACCAGGGATGAATTTGGCCCATGCCATTCCTCCTGTGTAGTCACTGGATAGGAATGTAGAGAAGAAAAGCATACTGGGCTCTAGGACTCCATCTCTCAACAAAACTGCCAAGGCTGGAAAAGAATTACACGTGAATATAAATTTGTCGTACACACTCCATTCGATCACCCAGATCAGCCCCTGCTTTCAGCTGCCCACATACGAATTGGAGTTTCTCCTTTCACTACTGAGGGTTGAGCAGGAGTTTCTACATGAGTGCGCCAAGTCTCTTGGGAGCAAAATCAGCAGCATTAGCCCCAATTTACACATGAAGAAACCAAAACAGGGAGCTGCAGTGATTTGCTTCAGCTTACATGTGGTGACAGAGGTAGAAAAGGTATTGAAACTAAAGTACTTGTTCTCCTCGCCACTTAGGCCATATATTCCTGTGATATATCTTTTTAATTTCCCTCCCCTTTCCCCATCTCCCTTCTCCCCTGCCCCCAACCCCATCCACATTGTCTGTAGCCACACAACTGGGAAGCTGGGATTAATCCATCCCTAGGGAAACTGGGATTAATATACAACTCATGCGGAACCTTTAAAAACCCAATGATTTGTGGTCCCCTTTTCAGAGGCACATGCAATCCACAGCTGAAAAGTAACTATTTGCTGTTCCAGTGCACATTCTGAGAGAGACTTTTGCTCTGTTTCATGAATGTACACTGAAGACCCCATCTGACAGGATTTCTTCCTGCATCCAACAAAAAAACAGGCTTAGTAGGCTGTGCAGAATCAGGCTCTTGCAGAGTACTAACAGTTTATGGGCAGAAAAAGAATGACTGGAATGCAAAGGGGGGGAAGAGAGAGAGAAATGTGCCAACATATCTTTATGTTTTCCTTCTGTAACTGGAAATGGTTAAAAAAAAAGAACTTAAAGGAAAAAAAAAATCTGTGTTTCCCTCATAAATCTTGCAGGAAGAGGCAACTAGAGTCAGGTGCCCACATTTTACTCTTGCAAACTCCAATTCAATGATGTTTTTATGATGAAAATGCAAAATTTAAAGCAACTGTGAAAACAGAATCAGCTCTCGATTGGCAGACAGAGGCCTAAGTAAGTTTTATTCACTGCATGAATGTCAGATTAAAACACATGCAAAGGTAGAAAAGTAAAAGAAAGAGAGGGAAGGCAATTAATCATTTAAATTATTTGTGATCCTGATTCAAAAGGCACATTTCCTGTCTAATTCCTTTCATTTATTTTGGGATTTAGTACAACTTATCTCTTCTGACTGTCATGATTTCATCTGTACTTTGCTTTCCTTGGAATCGCTGAACTGATACTGCCTAGCAAATTTCAAAACACTGGAGGGAACAGGCAAACTGTTCCCCAATGCAGCTGGGAGCATGACCATATAGATAGCCTTTGTGAGCACGAGGGCAAAAGTGGCCTTCTGGGAGGAGGAAAGGCACACATGTGTAAGTGTAGCACAAGTGACATTAAGAGGTTGTGTGTGCATCCTGTGCTCGGCATGCCCATGTAGTTTTAATACATCTGTATTTCTAATTATGTCAGTTCTGGAGATTTTTTTTTTCTTTTTAATTGCACATAAAAAATGCAGGTCCAAAGAAATTCTTGGCAGTCAGATCATCAAGCTTCAGCTTTTCAAATGAAACGCTTCTCATGCCCAGCTGGGAGGAGTGATTTCTCCACCTTTGCGACCCCGCAGCTCTAATGGTTCCCAGGAACCAGTTGCTGACACGGTTTCTTACCTCGCCACGGGTGTTTCAGTTTCCCGGTATAAAGGAGACGGTGGAGCGACCGTGGGAAAGCCTCGGTGGAGTGACCTGAGTCCCTTCCTCCCTCCCTGTGGACCCGATTCGGATTTCTGCCTCGTAGTTACCACCCCTGAAAACCTGATTCCGAGCGACAGTGCCCTTTGCTTTCTCGGTCTGCGACAGGATCCCGGGTGCATCCTTGTTCCTTTACTTGATGCCAGGAGCGACACAAGAGGGACGGGGAAGTTCATCGGCGATTTTCTCTCTGAATCTCCGTTTAGAAGCGCACGGAGGAGGATGAACCACCCAGCCTTGAGGCTTTCCCTTAACGCCATGTCGGGGCTGCTGGTGCGCCCTCGGGGAGGCGCGGGATGCGGTGCCCTGGCCCGGCAGCGGGGCTCGCCGGGGGCGGCTGGCGTGTCCC
>WEIT01016102.1:1582-16903 GCA_013389985.1 Dryoscopus gambensis | reverse complement strand
CGGCGGCCGCGCCGCGCCCCCTCCCCGCCGAGCAGAGCCGCGGGCCAGGACTCACCGGGACCTGCCCAGAGCGCAGGAGGGGGACAAGGGCAGAAAGGATGAAAAAGTGGGGGGAGGATGGAGGGAGGGATCTGCTCCCGCTGGGTGGATATAGGGATCGAAAGTTGTTCTGCCTCTCTGAGGAGATCCTCCGACAGGATCCCGGGAGCGGCTTACCTGTGAGGCGTCCACCCCCGGGTTAGAGCCGCTTCCTCTGCCCGCCCCATCATCCTTCCCCATCCCCACTTTCCGCCCCAGCGCCCTTGACCTCGGTGCCTTCCTCCTCTGCCTCCTCCCACGGGCAGTGAGGGTCTCTCCCCGCGCCCCGGAGGGGTTCCACAGCGTGCGAAACTCCGCGGATTCTCCGCGGATCGGGAGCCTCAAAGCTTTGCTTAGGTCCAGGGGCAACTACCCGGGCGACACAGGAAAAGCAAAATAACCCTCGAAAGAAAAAGGTTAAACGTGCTTTATAATTAATCCTGAGGCCGTAATCTCCTCGGTTATTTGTTTTTCTATTCATCCATCCATTCACACTCCTTTAGATCCGTGAAGGGGGAAAAATTGCTTGGGTGTATTACATTGTCCCGAGGAGCTAGGGTAATATAATACGCGAGCGAAGACAGATCCGTCAGGATAACACCGTACCGTGCTTAGGGACACGCATGTGTCTTTTTATTGTTCTTGTCACACCCGTTATTACACCTTTTTTTTTTTTTACAATCTCCGAAGGAAAGCAAGCAAACAAATAAAATCAAAATCAACAAAACAGCAACAAGAAAATACTACGTTATCATCCTGCGGAGTAAGTGTTCATGAACATGACAGTAGCGTGGTGAAGCAAGCCTAGCACTGCCATTTCAACCCCAAATCCTCTCTATTTTTATCAACAGTTTGGGGTCCAACGTTGCACTCTGCTCCAGGCAGGAGAAGAGATTTTCGTTCCCTCTTTTCATAAACGAGTGGCATATTTATGAGGCAGAGGCGAAGCAAAGACGTTCCCAGCTCTTCTTCAGTTCTCTCCCATTTTGTGCTGTTATTTTCTTTCTNAACAAAAACAAAAACCAACCAACCAACCAACCAAACAAACAAGAAAAAACCCCTAACTCAAATCCCAAACCCTTAAACCTCGTATTTTCATTCGATAGTGCAATCCTGTGCCCGATGCCGTAAACTGACTTCTTTGAATAAGTTTTCATTTTCAAATACAGTTTAAGTCCAATTGTCAGAACATGAATGTAAGATTCCCAAGTGTCCCCAGAGCAAGATACAGACCGTAGATAGGCTATTCTACCTGGAGATGTGTCTTTTCCCATAGGAAAAATCTCGTTATAGCTGAGGGTGAGTGTGTGCACTAATAAAACAAAAATCGCAATTCTCTTTAGAGAAATAGCGGATTAGCTGAGATGGTAAACACAAGACCAGCAATGATACCTGCACGTGCTGCCTTTGACGGAACAAAATAAAAACCATGCACTTCCAGATACAAACCCCACCGTTCTGAAATAAATACTTAAACATCAAAATAAATGGAAGTAAATGATCTCATTGTCTGTGGGGGAGAGAGACATAAAAAAATTATTCTCACGCGAAAATAGTTTATAATCAAAGCAGGTCGTTAAGATATCCTTCTATTCCAGACTATTCCTGGAAGCTGTAGCTGAAAGCAGCCTGGATAATGTGCTCTCTGATATTTACGTATTTGTTAAAAAATAAAAATATTTGGACTTGTCAATCCACTGGCGATAGAACTGAAGTTTCAGGTTAACTGTCTTGTTAAGTGAATTTGTTTTAAATATCTGGTGTTTAAATTAAGAAGAGTATGTTGTTCCAAAACCTTTATTCTCGGATGGATTTTTATGATGTCCCTTGCTAATTTGCGTTATGTCAGCTTGCAGTGGAGGGAATGTAATACCGGGAACGGAGTGCAAAACCACTGTTAGCTCTGATACGCAGGGAATATGCTACACTTTTCCACAGCAAAGATCTGCTGTCGACTAGGAATATTACAACTTCGAGAGAATTGTGAAAAGTGAAGGCATCTGCTCCCCAAACTAGCCATGTTTGTAGAATTTAGATGGGACAGCGAAACCCAATTTGTTTCAAGAGAAATCTGTGGGGTCACTGGGGAGACCGGGGCCCCCATCCCTATTTCCCACCTGTATCCCATTCCCAAAGTCATCCCCGTCCCTATCCTGCCCCACGTATCTGCAAGGCAAAGGCCCCCTGTGCTCTGCACCCCATTTTAGGAGAGCAGCATCCCGGACGTCACCCGGCGCCCGGCACACCGGGAGTGCCTGCCCGCTGCTCTCCCGCAGCACCGCAGTCGCAGTCGGGCGCTGCCGCCTCACCCGCTGCCGTCGGTGCCGGCGCTGGTGCCCGAACCTGGGGGAGCGGCTTAGTGACCCTTGCGGAGCGGGCTCGGGGGGCACGGGGAGAACATCTGAGGGCATTTCCCCATCCCTCCTGTGGGGAGCCTATTGTGCTTGTCACCTCCTCTCTAACGAGTTCTGGGTTCAAGGGCTAACCCTGTGCACCGCGGGCACTGGGGATCGCCGCTCCTCTGGTTTACGCTCCTGTGGATGGCGGTCATCCCTGGATACACCTGCACACATGCTGGAAGAGGGCTATACACTCTGGCTGATGTTCCTCTTCCCTCCTGCAGCTGGGATACCCAGCTTCACCCACTTAACCTTTGCAAGAAAAACGATTCCTGGCCCCATTCCACAGCCATGGGCAGGATAAAACTCCCTTTTGCTTCCATGGGACTTTCTCCCCACCGAGGAACTGCCCTTGTCCCTTAAAAATTCTTTTACCAAGAAGAAACAACTTTGCTACTCGCGAAGCATCGTCGGCTGGCTGGGACTGGGGGGAGCAGCGGCTCTGGCGGTGCAGGGGGAGGTTCTCTTGTGCTCGGCGAGTCCAGGGGCTCCATCGCCCCTGGAGTCTGGCGAATGCAGCGGCGGTGGGTGGGGGATGGCTGGGCAAAGCCGCCGCCGCTCGGCAGCCCTGCAGCTCCCGACGCTCCCGGGAAAGGAAGCGGGAGCATGACTGAGCAGCCAGCAGAGCTCGGCGGAGATTGCAAAGCTTCTTCGCTCCAGGAGCTTTACCGGGAGAATGGAGCAGCCCCGGCGGCAGACGCAGGGGAGAGCAGGCACAAGTGCACTCAGCATTCCCCTCCTTGTCCTCACGCCTCCCCGGGCAAGGTGTAACGTGCCGGTTATCTGTGGCACCTGGGATACATATATCTATATGTGTATACATATATTCAACTTCTCTTCGCTTTGCCTGGTTTATCCTCTTCCTCCGATTTTGCTGATGACCTCGGTGAAGGATTAGAGTGCACGGACTCTGCCCTCCCTGGAATGGCCCGGACTGAGATGAAAAGGGAGAGTCAGAATGGGGCAGGAAGGGCCACGAGCCCTCGGGGGCCGAGCGCGGAGGCTCCCGCACCCCCTTTCCCAAACTGATCCCCCCCTCCCTCCCGACCCCAGTTCGCTTCTCAGGTTCCATGTAGCCTTATTATTTTAATAGCTGCTAATGACAAGAAAGGGAAGAATAGCGGCAAACAACGCGGTTGGAAACTGCTCCCGTGGTGCGAGTAAACGCTCTTCAAATAGCAACTCCCGCCTCCATCCCCTAGAAAGAAAAGCGGTGATGGATATAACGCTGTTCTGCCAACTTTTGAGTTTTTTGGTTTTTTTTCAAACTTCTAGGGCCCCCTGAAAATAAAAGCCGAACTTTGGAACATCTCCATTTTGTTAGCAAGGGGGAGAGCGTTTTTTCTTGAATCCGATGCTGAGATGTAACCCAGCCCTTTAATATATTGCCGCCCTTCTCTAGAGAGTTACTGCGGCGGGGGAGAGATCCGCTGGCGCGTAAGTCCCTGCTGGCCCCCCCGCGCGCCGCTCAGCCGGCGGGGACAGCCCGCTGCCAGCAACTTCCTCGGAGTAGGAAAGAAAATCCAGAGCACGGAGTAGAGCGATAGGGGATTTGTCTTCTTCAAGAATCACAATGGATTTTGCAAGCAACTAATTAAGTGCAAGATCTAGCCCCATCCCCAGTCCCCCGCCCCACACACCCCTTGTTTGCAACGCTGAGTGAAGTCAATTGTGTAAATGATTCCACTTTAACTTCCAGCCCCTTTAGATCACTAATAACGCCGTGGTGGTGCTGCTCACACTGGTGCAGTGAGAGTCAGCATTTCCATTATAATTTCCTATTTTCAGGAGTTTTTACAGTGGTCATAAAAATTCAATCCAGGCTCAAACTTGGCATCCCAGGGCTCCTCCCAGGAGTCATTTCTTTTTTGTTGTATTTGAAAGAGGAAACCATTTATCTGTTTTTACATTGCGAGAGAGCAACAAAAGGAAGGAAAAGAAGAACATTTTTGTATTTTATATCGCTTGCTTTTCCTCAGCTTTACAGTATCTGCCATAGATGTTAAAGGAGTACAATACACAGTAATTAATAACACATGAGAAACCATCAGGTTATAGAGAAACCAGAGTCTGCAATCAGGACTAGTCATATAAAATACTCTTTATCATTCTGAAATCCTTTGCTTTTCTAAACTAATAATTTATTAGCAATACATCCAAAATGTAATTTGATGCTGGGGGTCACCTTGATTCAAAATGAACTGACCATTGTGGAAATCTGAGAAGGTTTTTGTATGTGCCCATTTTTAAGAAAAATTTTGTAAAAGTACAGATGTTTTCACTGCAGATTTGAGGAGCCTTTAAGCAAGTGTATGTACAACAGTCAAATAATCTTTGGATTTAGGTGTCCCTAAGTGTTCATTTATATGATAGATTGTAATGGCTATATGGTTCCCTTGAAACCATTCTATTCTATCAGGTCAAAACCAGCTTCTTAAAAAAGTTCATTTAATACAAGGGTGGCTGGGATGATTTGTGTACATTACATTTGCTCACATACAATTCCCATATCTGCTGGAAACCGAGTAAGGATTTAATGATCCCAGAGGAACTGAAGGCTTTGGTGACATGAGTTCTGAAGGGGCCTGTGAGACAAAAACCAGTGTGAGTTGGGACACTGAAGTAGAATGCCAGCGAAGCCTGGACATCACATCATTTTGCCGTGGATTATGCCTATGCCACATGTTTTAAAGGGAAATTCTTTTTCTACTGTTATAAAATATACATTTCTGCTAGCCTGGAAACTCAGTAGGAGTGTCCTCCAACTCATCCAGCTCTAGTTTGTCTAGGAAAATGGATCTCCAAGAGCAATCTCCCAGACTTGAAAGAGTTATTTCTAGGTAGTACCAAAAGGTATCTATGGAATTAGAGTTACGTATGTATACATATAAATACATGTACACTAGAAAAGGAAAGAACCTTTGTATGCATATGTAGATACAGAGAGAGATTAACACAGACAGTACTACAGGATGCACAATGGAAGTCGGGGGATATGTATACTAAATCAAGGATTGTCAGCGACCTTTATATTTTTAAAAATTTGAATTATATGTAATTTGATAAGGCTTATATTCACTATAGTTAACAATTAAAAGAGGACTCCATAACTTTCAGTGAATAAAGGCAACATTTGCATGCCATGGTCTGTCAATCACAGGACTGAAATCAGAATTTCACAAGATTTATCTTCCGTGGAGTGATTTCATCACAGTGACATTGGGCTATGTAGCGTGTTCTAGCTGTAACCTCCAGTGGATCCAGCACTTCCTGAAAGCAGGGAACTTCCTGTTGTGATCATTTTAGAGAAACCTTTCCTTTTTTTTGATTTGCCATATGCTGGCACATACATAGAGCCAATGGTTCCTATTTTAGATATCTCAAATCATAGCCTGAAGGTTAGAGGATGGGTATAAGTCTTTTCAATTTCTACATTTTTATCAGGCTTCATCCTCAGGAGTTAATGATGCACATATCCGGAGTAGTTGATGGCTTATACACCTATGTGACAAGGATCCTGTTACAAATGAAAAAAATGAAACATTTTCTGCACAAGAAGTGGTTAGAAAAGCTTTTCCTAGGACTTAATTACAGCAACACTTCAAGGCAGCAGTTCAGCATCTCCTTTGGGATTAGCAGGACTGGAAATAGCAATACAAACAGACAGGACTCCACATTTTACATACTAATTATTTGGTATCTTGTTTTGGCTTTGTCCACTGCATAGATATGTAATGAAACAAGGATCTGAGTTCAGTCAATTACCAATAGTCATATCTCTTCATCCCAACAGACTGGACACTGAAGCCCAAAGGTACATTCAATCCATGTGCAGTAGCATGAGAGGAGATTGGACCATCATTTGTGCCGCAGAACTTTAACAATCTCTCCAAAACTGAGAGCTTTCTGTGCCTTTGACACAACAGCTGCCATGCCTGTCTTGCACAGCAAACAGGGAGAAGAGGTGCTGAAGATTGGGAAGATCTTGTGCAAACCCACTCCACAGTCGTGGACAGGCTCCAGGGGCAGCTCTGCTGGGTCGGGTCTGTGGAGTCACAGCCAACAGCTCTGAATTGTGTCTGGTGTTTTAAATATCCTGGGCCTGAACCTTGGAAAGACATCCAGGGAAGGCAGAACCTGGCCCAGTAGCCAATGGGAGTCAACTTTAAAAACAGGTTTGGGTCCTCCACTGTTTCAGCAAATATTTGAAACTGCCACTATTTTATGTCCTGTAGAGTGATAGAAATTCACTACATAACTGAGAGGCTCATGCACTGGGGTCGCCTTCCCTGCTCCAAACAAATCTGTTGTCCATAACTGCTGGTCCCAGCTCTGCTGCCCCTTCCCTTGGCTGCAAGCTCATCGACCAATGCTGCTGGCAGACACAATGCCCGACTCTCCACAGGGGACGAGGACATTTTAAACTCAGTTACGTCAGTCCTTGGTCATCTAAACCACATCTGTGCCTCCTCTCTTCTGTAACATGATTAGTGCCAGAGGCCAGTTGGTCCTTAGCTATTTGTACACTGCTGACATGACTGCATGACATTGAAGCAGCCATGGAGTTGCAGTATTCTTTCTCCCACAGAAAACAATATGATTTTTTTATGATTGACTTCAGCGACATTAATATCTAAGAACTGCTATACTGTCTCACTGCAGATTCAATTCCTTGGCTTTTACTCAGTGGAAAGGTGTTATTTTAACACAAAGTGTTGTTTTTAATAATACAGAACTAGTTCCTGGATAAAATATATAGAAACATTAATCTGGTGAGAATTTTAATATTTAGAATAACACTAAAATGATGTTTATTTAGGATAATATATAAGAAATCAGAATTTTAGTTGTATAATCACTTACAATGGCATTCCTGTTTTTAGTAGTTTCTAAATATATAGCAGCACTATAGAAAAAAAGTTGTTTGGTTTTTTTTTTTAGTGTTAACTTTCAAAAAGGATATAAATTCCCTTTGAAACTACATGGAAATAAACCTGAGAGGTCAACTAAAAATCACAAAAGCAAAGGAAGTAGAGAGTCAAGTCAGAAAGACAATTTTCTGTCATACACAGTCACGCTGAAGTGTTAGAGATAAAGGTCACCTAACGGGAGGGAGCTTTGTGCCATCAGGTGATCCCAAATACCAAATAAGATGCAATATTCTGGCCCAAGGGGAAGATTAAGTAGTGGCAGAGTTTCAACCCTAACCGAGAACTTCCTGCTATTCGTCGTTTGAGGTCAGGCCTTTAAGGTTATTTTGAGGTAGGCTTTTGCATATAAAGCTGTAGGAATAATACAGTCAGGGCATCACTGAACAGACAGGACCATAAAAATCTTTTCTAGGAACTGCAATCCTGAAGAAAACTCGCCACCTGCTGGCCGAACACCTCCTCGTGCCGCCCTCCTACCAGCATTTGCTAAAGTCGGTATTTACCGGTTCACAGCAGCTGGAATAATCCACAGTTCATGCTCTCGCCAGTTAAAGCCTTCATTTTGGGACCTTCTGTCTTAAAGCAAAAAACCAGTTTTCATCTGAAATCTCTATGTTACGCTGTGCTGCACTGATGTTTGAAAATACTACGAATCAAATGTTTCAGCATGAATAATAGTCTCCTGAGGCTTAAATATTTTTGTACAAGTGAGTTTTGTTAAATGCATTTTAAAACATATATATCCTCTTTCTTTCCCTTATGATTACATCAGGAATCTTTGTGGTTTCTTTCATGATATTTGCGTTGCCACAGAGTCTTTTATTTGCTGTTAGTACTTTTATTTACTGTTACTAAACAGTAACTGGAGATTTTGACATCTCATTAGAAATAGTTCTCATTCCTGTAATGGGAAAAGGAACACCTCTCAATGCTAAAGATCACCATTTTACTTTTTGTTATACTTATATTTTAGTAAGCAACTCTAGACTATTTAGTAGAGATAACAGAATTTTTTTGTCAATTGAATAAGTCAGGTATATAATGTTGTCTTTTTTCATTACTGTCTGCTCACAGTCAGCTAAATTAGATGACAGATCCCATTGATTCCAATCTAATTTGGGTAGACCATTAGACAATAACCCCAAACACAATGTGAACATACTTCAGAACTACTACTGAGTTTACAATCTCTTGATGAGGATTGTGAATGCACAAGCCACAGGAAAAAAATTCACAGCCATCAAGTTCCGGACACAGCTAGGAAGGAGGCAGTGAAGGCTGGGCTCATCCACACTCAGTGACCGAGTGTCCCATGGAAGGGGACAGCAGTCAGTGTGAGACTGGCATGTAGTAAGGTGTACGAATTCATCTATCAATAGAGCCAACAAGGTAGAGAAAGAAAATAAAACATGGGTAGCCTTCCAAAATGGAAGAGAGCAACAGAGAAACAGATGAGACTTAAATTCTGTTAATTCCTATTTATATTACATTTGAATTTCAACTCAGTACTCTACATCAAAGAAGTGACAAAGTTACTGAAGTTTAAAAAAATGTAGAAAAAAGGAACAGTGGGAGAATTAAAAAACCAGGAGTATAACATAAATGTAAGCATAACACCAAGAAGCCAAGACAGAAATATTGGCTCGAAGAGCCAAAAGAATGAGAAATAGGCAATAGTTTTCGGTCATTAACCATTAACATTTCAGTCTCTCGCAACTCCAAAGTAACAATACCTACCCAGTGTGTGGTAATAAGGATGGTCAGAGAACAGTAGCAGAATAGACAAATGCAAGTGAAGCAACTAAGGCGAGGATGTCCCTGGTGTAATGGTGAATGTGAATGCTAAAACCACACTTTTCTACCCAAGAAAGGGGCAAAAGGAACAAAAGTGGCTGTGAATGAAGAGGTGTGGAATTAGATCAATTGCTTCTACCAAACTCATCCATGGCTTTGTTCAAAGCACTTGATCAATTCTCTACTCTGGTATATACATCTGTAAAAGGTGGGTAAAAATTCTCACCTAAATGCCAGGGATTATGTAAAGAAAAATATTAGAGATCATGTTTCACAGAGGGGAAAATAGCTGCTCTCAATCTGCATTTTCTTCAACTTGGCCTTGTCTCAGCTCCTGTTATATTCTGTCCTAGTTTAGTCACAATGCAATTTTTAAGCAATTTGGGGAGCATTTGTTTGGAACTGTCAGTTTGCCAAAATTACTTCCTAAGTTGTGAATGTTTTCACAAAAACTTGCTCACATAAAACAGTGGTAAGCTTCTAAACCACCAGCCTCTCATTGGTGGCAGATTTAGGGCAGGACCAAAGTCATGGACTTCTGGCTTATAACTTGCTCTACTCTTTCTGACTGATGGAAAACAACCAGGACATTATATATGTCTTAGAGATAGGAGTGGAGCCTCAAAATTGAACCTTATGTCTTCCACAACAGCTGTTCTCTGATCAGACATCACATCTTCTGACTGGTTACTCCCTGCAGCCATTACCATCCCCTCCCAAAGAAGAAGGGCAAGGCTGAAACAAGGTGATGCTGCTTTTCTCACCTGTGGATAGTTATCCAAGAGAGAAGTCTACACTTACATTTGTTGATCTCCTCTGGAAGTTGCAGACGCTGCGTTTTTAGTCATGACTCTCAGCATAATCCTTATGGAAGTAAAATAACTTAAAGGTACAACTCAGACCTTTAGTTACAGGAAAATATTAAGGCTAGAAACTGAACTTGAATGGTTTTCCTGAGTCAAGGCAATTTGGTCTCTGCTCTCTGGACATCCAGTTTTGTATTTTTGTCATGATTTAGCCCCAGCCAGCAATTCAAACCCCCATGGCAGCTCACTCACTTCCTGTCAGTGGAATGGGGGAAAGAACTGGAATGGGTAAAAGTGAGAAAACTCATGGGTTGAGATAAAGACAGCTTAATAGGTAAACTAAAAGCCTCACAAACAACAATTGCATCAGAAAAGTAAAACAAGGAATTATTTCCCCAGGTTGCAAGAGGAAGCAGGTGGTCAGCCATCCCCAGAAAACCTGGGCTCCATCACACATAATGGTGGTCGGGAAGACAAAATGCCATCACTCTGAATGTTCCCCCTCTTCCTTTTTTCTTCTCTCCACTGTATATATTGAGCATGATGCCATATGATATGGGACATCCCTTGGGTCAGTTGGAGTGAACTGCCACAGCTGTGTCCACTCCCAGCTCCTTGTGGACCCCCAGCGTCCTTGCTGGCAGGGTGAGGTGAGGACCAGAAAACGCCTTGATGCTGTTTAAGAGCTGCTCTGCAATAATGAAAACATCTCTGCATTATCAACAGCATTTCCAGCACATAGCCAAAACACAGACCCATACTAGCTGCTGTGAAGAAAATTAACTCTTGTCCCAGCACAATTGTCTTCTCATGGATTTCTTACACATAACTGTAAAGTTGCTGAGAATTATTTTGGGAGTTTGTTCATACTTTTTATCTCTATTAAAAAGTCATTTCAGGTTCTAACATCCCGCATCTTACATCTCATAGGCAGTCTATTATATCCATATGTTTTGTGCTAATTTAAACTGTTTATCTTCATTGATGTTCCTCTTCCTTGGCTTTCCTATCCTAAGGTAAACAAATCCTGTTCAGAAAGATGGATGCTTCGTGTCCAGTTTCCTTTTGATGAACTTTCTCTGCATCTCCTTCATTTTGAATTAGTGGTCTTAATGGTGGTTTCTACAGCAATTTAAGTTGCAAAGGTACTTGGTATCCAAGATATATGGTTATGCAATGTTTGCATCTATAGTCTCATTCATCCATACAAATAAGCTTGATTAACAAACACTGTCTGAAATAAAGCCCTCTTTGAAGTAAGGCTGTGCTATTCACAAACCAGACAGTTGTACAATTTAGCTATTTTTCGAACTCAGTTTACCCAAACAATATTGGTTAAAAATCTCCTCTTCCAACAGAGACATCCTGTCTGTACACACCTCAGTTCTTGAAGCCTTGCTGTGTGCAGGCCAGCTGAGTGTCTTTGCTCTTCCTTTTCCATCTTCTTGAGGCTCTCTCATCTCTTGGCTCAAGGGAGAGTGTTTACTGAGGAAAGAGGGTATGGAAAAGGTTATGACTTTCAAAGACGAGATCCTTATTGTGGCTGACCGTACCCAGGCACCATTTCTTCCACTGAAATCCAGACAGTCCTGTCCACTGCGCTGGGACTGGTCGTGTTTCCATCTGGGGGCTGTTATCCTCTTCCAGGAATGTCTGCCATGAGCAGTGTAAGGCTAATTCAAACCAAGAGGACAACTGCACCTGCTTCCTCTCATCCAACAGGGTAGCTGAGCATCCAGATGTTTGTAGTTGTGGTTGGGTTTAGATATTTTTCATCTGCTTCTCACAGGAACTAACAGTATTGATTTCCAGTGACCGTACAATCCCGACTTCCCGTCTTAGAGGACTGTAGTTTCATTTCCACGTTTTTTGTCATTGTCAAATATCTTCCCTTTATATATTTTTTTTTAAAATAAAGATTGTATATGTACTTTTTTTTTTCTTACTTAGTGCTTTAGATTTTAAAGCCAGTGTTTAAATCAACTATTTCTAGATTTAGCACAGCTACTGTATTGCTAAAGGAGATGCTTGGGAATAATTGACTGAGCTTAACTTTTCAGATCAGATGAAACTTTTATATTTCACACTTCATGACATTTTATTTATGGATTCTGAATGGAAACTCTTCCTAATCTGGCTTTATTTTATATTATTTGATGGATAGCATATTAATTTTTCATTTGACAATGAGTTGCTCACAAGCTGTTTGCAATGGAGACTGCTTTGCGTTCTCACATGTCCATTAATTTTCTGATCGTATATTATTGTACTACTTTGACTCAACGCATTGTGTTAGATCTCTCAACATGGGTATGTAAGCTGTAAACATTTTCATAGAACCCTTACTTTCTCCAGATGTCCATGAAAACAGAATTTCACTTTCTACAACCTTCTTACCAAAAATCATGACCAAAAAAATGAGTAAGAATTTTTATCTGAATGCTGCTTCTCAGATATTATTTTTGCACAATTTGCATAGCCTGCTTTTGACTGTCAGGCTGAACGTTCACTTCAAAGTCATCTTCTTCAATCAACTTGTCCTTCAGTCTCTATGAATTTATCAGGGTAGTCACAACTGAATGTAAATTGGATGTAAATTCCATATGAGATATACTCTGTCGGTACACAATGAGGGTTTTCCACTCTGGTTTATGTATAGGATCTAGTATTTTATTTTTTCATACTAAAAAAGCCAGTGATACAGAGAAATTAGCAGGGGTTTTTTTCAGCTCATATTTACTTGGTTGCTTTCTTCCTCAACTTCAGTGACCAAGAGAATGATCACTGGTAGTCATGAGTTTATTTAAACTGAAATAATTCTGTTTTCTGGAGAGGAATTGTGAAAAGCAACAGAGAATGGCACTGTCTTATTCAGTTTTAGAAATCTGCAGTGTAGAAATTTGCCTCTGGAGTAAGCTGCCTTGGAATCAGTGGGAAGCAGCAGGCAGTCAGAGTGCTATTCATCTAACCTGTTTTAAACCCCATTCTTTTAGCACCTGCTGCACACAAATACACTCCTGCTGTATTTGGCAAGGAATCACTATTTCATATTGCTTGTGGCCTTCAGGCCTTCAGGATACAAGATGGTAAAAAGGATAGCCCTCCTCATTTGATCTATAACTCCTCTGTCAATGCTTCCAGTAAGCCTTGCCAAGTTATACCAGTGGTAGGGCACAATCTTTGCAATGCACAATCCTGTCTGCTAAGACTTGGCCTGAACTCACCAAATCTGTTGATTCATATTTAGTTAAGTGAAGGTGACATTATGACTCAATGACTTCTGTTAACTATATTTTTCCAAAAAACACGTGAATATGCCTGACTCTTTTAAGTTTTATTAAAGATTAATGATTTGAAGGGGTTTTCTTTCTGGCAGGGATCACCTCACCATTCATTTGTCATGAAAACTGAACTAATCAGTATAAGGGCATGAACACGCAGAATTCATTCTTGAAAGGGGTGCGTGTTAGGGGTGGGAGGACAAATGGGTCTTGTTAACCTTCTTTGCCAGCTCTCACAACCAAGAAGAAAAGATGACCAAGTTCAATTTTCTTCCTCTGCCATCTGTTCATTGATTATGCCATTGCCTTTTAAGCAGGTAGACGTTTCCTGCTGGGATGGAGTTAGAAGCTCTCTCGATAAGAGACATTAATCCCTACGTCCCATTCCCCGCTGTAGGATATAGGTGTTTCTCACATTACAAAAGCAGTGGGAACACGAGTGTTGCCACAACCACATCACAGGAAAGGAAACAAGGTGTCAGAGGGAGGGAGGATCTCTTGCTGTGTCCATGGCAGGTGAGACCAGCCTGAATGGATAGACTGTTTATAGCCATGGTTGAGGTTTGGACCTGAGTCTTGGTCTACACTGCTTTCACTAGCCCTTCATTCAGTGTAAATATCTTCCATCCTGGTATTATGCCATTCAACTATGGGCTGTGTTTAGTCCCACTTAAGATCAAAGGATAACACTTCTTACAAATGTTAGAAAAAAAGGACCAAAACAGGGATTTCCACAGTTCTCAGAGAGTAGTTCCAATAGCTGGTTTCATGATCAAGCACCATTTGTGAGTGCACAGAGGTACAGTTGGCTGTTGGCATGTGTGTGCATGTTCACAGAAGAATAACACACTTCGCCTTCTTTCATTGGCAGTCTTTGGGTACTTTCACTCAGGGTGGGAGCAGAAGGTTCAAACATCTTCAGGCTGGGGTGGGTCTGAATCAGTGTCCCAGGTACAAGCAATTTAACAAGAGATGTTTGTCTAGTTCCCATCTATTTTTTACAAAAAGTGACTGTGCATTGAGCATAAGTATGCTCAGATTATCACCCCTTTCAGGTTCTAGGCATTATATCTGTAGGTCACCAGTGCTTAGGCTGGACTCAATACACAGCTGTACTGTTTAGGATACTGTGCATCTGTCTTGGTTATCTACAGAAACACTCTGAAATCAAAATGGTTTTTTACACGCTTATTGGAATCAATAAAGCTGGAATAATTCTATCGATGCCTTAGGTTTTAACTTTCATATTTTCAAACCCTGTATTGCTTAGTATGTAACTGAAGTGTCTTGTAGGCTGCTAACTTCTGTTCTCTTATGCCACTTAGACATAACAAAGCCTCTCCAAGCTTGCTCTCCAAGGACACCCAGATTGTCCTAGGCCCAAAATGTGTAAACCAACATCTTTAGAAGGGGGGTAAGCTTGGGGAAATTACATCATTAACTGAAGTTTTAATTGGAGAATTAACTCTGATATGCAAATGAACCAAACTTATAAAAGTGTGAAGAACTTGTGACTCGGGCTCCACCTTGGGTGTCGCCTTTGGCCTGTCCAAGGTGTACGTTTGAAGGCCCTTCAGATAAATACCTACCTTTATTCCCTTATTCCTGTCTTGTCTGTTTTTTAGGTGGCCACCTCAGGCATCACTATAAACTCCAGAATCTTTAGATGGGACTTGGGCAGACACAGTCGTCTGACTCTCAGTCTTCACTTGTTGCAGCAACAAGGAAGAAAAAGCTTTCCCCTCCTCAGTTCTAGGGTTGTTCAGACTGCTGTTAGATTTGTTCCATCTTGCCATCCTTTTTGTTTTTGCACTGACCCACTTCCTACCCCATAACAGCTATTTTGTTTCTCAGCACTTGCCTTCAGTGGACTGTATCTGGCAGAAGGTTTCTGCTGAGGCAATGAAGATGTGGACATACTGAGGAGGTCTGTCTGTGGTGGGAGCAGAATCAAAGATGATTAACAGGGGAGTTTGTGCAGAGACTCAAAAGCCAAGTTTTGACAGTAAAAGTGTTTACAAGGTGAATTTTC
>WEIT01016100.1:41396-82325 GCA_013389985.1 Dryoscopus gambensis | reverse complement strand
ATAGTTCCTTTCATATATAACTTGTCATTGACTTCTCTGTGACGTATGCAGAGGAATCTTGAGTCCTCTGAATTGCTAATATGTCAGAAAGAATCTATCCAGCCTCAAAAACTGGGCTCTTTTAGTACTTAAGACACCAAGCTCCAAAAAGCTTCCCTGTCTTAAGCATTAACCAATTCAGCTTTTCAGATACCTAAAAATGTTAAATTTGGTTTGACAGATAAAAATCCACTGTATATAAATGTAAAGTAGACAGAGAGACATAGACCAGGAAAATTTATTTTTATATATAGGTATTTATTAAAAAAATAATCCTCAGACAGAGAAATGATTTTTTTTATTGGGAAAGGGAGAGATAGTGTTTAATAGATGTTTTCTTGTTATAGAATCAGGAGAATGTAGACACTCAGAGTAGGAGATTTTTTTCTTTAGGGGGACAGCTGGAAACATGGTTGTTAAAGGACAGACCAAAAAATTGTCCAACTATTTGGGTCCAGTTGCATCTTTACAGGTAAATAGTGTTCCTAGAATTCATATAATTGATTAGCTTACTTTAATTTTGGGAAGATTTAAATATTGGCTTTGCTGAGTCATGTCTGTATGGTGCCATCTGTTTTTACTATACTGCAGCTTTCATTACTCTCCAACTATTTTTCACTCGATGCATCTGCATAAGTTTCATTAACATTAATGAAAATTCCAAGTTTGTGTCAGATGGAGTCTAAATCTTCAAGANCTTTCATTACTCTCCAACTATTTTTCACTCGATGCATCTGTATAAGTTTCATTAACATTAATGAAAATTCCAAGTTTGTGTCAGATGGAGTCTAAATCTTCAAGACTGGAAATAATAGCTTTAATATTTCCTGCAACGTTGTCTGGAGAGAAGACAGGTTTAGTTCTAATAGCTACTTCTTCCTTCCCTGCTCATTATGTCCATGTATTTACCTCTAATTATAAATTGCTCATTTCGGAGCTACCGTACCTTTATTCAAGGATAAACACATTACACTTAACCAGAAGTACAATTTAGATTCTAAAATATGAAACAATTTGTAGTGTGCTTTGGGAAGTCTTAGAAATGTAATTTAGGTTAGAGAGATCTAGAATAATTCTGTAAGCACATACAGACACAGATTTCTCAGAAGCAATTGCAGGGTTAATTATAGCTGTGTGGCACGATGGGACAAGTCCAGGTCTTGCAATGCAATCATGAGTCTCCTGGCTCCTCATTTACTCATACCTGCGACTGTTCCTGAGTTTATAATCCTTTCGGCACAGGAGACCAAGGATTATTATGAATCTTCGGTGCATTTACTTATCATTTACCTGTCTATTCTTGTTTATCATTTTAGGCTTAGCTATAAATACGAAAAATAATTTAGCTTTAATCTACTGTAGAAATTTTGTATTGATTCACATCAATATTCACATCAACGGGTGGCAAGAATATTTTTTTAATTCCCTCTGGGTAGGAGCCAGGCTGCCCAAATCTCACCTGAGACATAGACAGCTAAATCAAAGCTGTCTGCATTTCACCTAGAAAACAACCTAGACTTGCAGCTTTCAGATACTGCCTAGGCACTTACCTACCTAGCCTGAAAGACCTTCAGGAATCCAGCTTTGGCTCCTCAAACATACTCCAAAGAGGAGAAAACATTCCTTAGGAGGATGAGCAGGCTATACTTACATCATAATCCGGGTTTAGTCAGACAGTTACCTACATTCTGTGCAGCTCCTGGAAGAAGAGGTATTGCATATGTTTTTGCACTTAACATTTAGTGGATAAAGCACTCACTACCACCTTAAACTTTCTGCCGGTCTACAGTTTCCACTCACTCTTCCACCTCTGAGAAAATGTCCTCACCAGCACTGTGGGATGTTGAACTGGGAATGCTTCCTACAGCTCCTCATGCATCTAAATCTGGGATCCAAGTCAGGGGCCAAAGGAAGAACAGACACAGGGAGTCTGATTCCAGCCTGGTTCTAGGCATTCCTGAAAGGCTAAAATTCTGAGTCTGGACTTAGATCTCAAAGGAGTTTTTTTCAGTAATCCACAATTCTTTCTCCATTCTGTGTCAGATTTGAAGCAGGGGGGATACTGCACTAGAATTGGCTGGTGAAAAACACCTGCATACTCAGCCTCCCAGTCTGAAGGGTTTGAACATCAAAATCTGATTCTACTGAAATGACATTTTAGATGTCTGAAATTCTTCACTGAGCTCGGGCTCCATTTTTAGATATGCTTATGATAGCTCTTTAAAGATTAAGTGACTTTTTTTTTCCCCTGTTTTTATTGACCAAGACTTGCCTTAGTGTTGCTATGATGATTTTGCCATAGCTGAAGTGCCAAAATTGTGTGAGTTGTAACAGGACACAAATCTGTGCTGTTCAAAGTTTATATATTATGTGTAGTGGTGTGCCTAAAGATGGTTTCTTCTCGTAGTTCACCTCCCCTTTGCAATTCTGTCACTGTTACGATTAATACTGTAAAAAGGATATTAGGGTAGCATTTACAGAAACAAGATTACATTACCTCCACTGCAAGGTACCTTTTCTTTTGCTTACATTTTCCCACTTTATCTTTTCTTTTGTGAACTGTAAAGATTTGCATTAATTAGAAATCACTGTCCTTTCATAACTCATAGTTCCTGATTCTACCTGCCTTTTGTAGCAAATTCTGTGTTATATCCTTCTGTTCTTCCACATTTTTTTAATCCTGCCTTCACTTCAATAAGAACAAAACCAAACAAGCAAAGACAAAGAAAGACCAAAACCAAACAGCCAGAAAAATTCACTGGCTGAGCAAAGCACAAGATGGCATGATCTTTTCTTTTGGAAAGGGAAGTAAAAATATTTTTGAGTAATGGAGAAAAAGGAAGAAATCCTCAAAGCATCAATAGTAACCAACACTAGTACTCTTCTCCAAGAATATAGATCTGAAGTTGTGCAAATCCTTAGGCTAAATAGGACCTAAACACAAGGTTCCCTTTTCTCTGTTGAAAGGACTTGTGATTAGGTTACGAATCCTGTGAATGCATTTTTTTAGAAAAACAGCAATTACTAGATTTTTAAGGGCCTGAACCAGTTATGAGTCCCAGAAGAGGCAGCATTATTTCTCCTAGTTTTTGTATAATGATCCACAGCAAGCAGGAGTTCAGAGTCCAGAAACTTAGTTCAGATTGTGCTGATGTAGGAAGAGAGTTCAGGATCCTAAACATTAAGTGAGGGGCACACAGCAAATTTCGGTGCTTTCAGGATCAGTAAGGCACTAAGCAAAGGAATTTATGGCCTTTGGATCCCAAAGTTCATGTAAATGCTTTTCCAGAGTGCTACAGCCCTTTGCTGTCTGTTCCCCAGTGCCTTCTCTTTGTTCTCCTGTACCTGAAACCTGCCTAAGACAGTACTCTGAGGTCAGGAATCCCAAATACTTCAGTCTTTGGCTATGCTCATGCTGAGTTACTAATGTCTGCCCTCTGCTCACTCCACAGCCATGGCACATTAATCCTGGCTTGGAAGACTTTCAGTTCTCTGTAAGACTACAGCAAAACAGTTTAAAGAAAAGAGACCTGTTCAGAAGCTGTGATCTGATCCATTCTGGGGAGGCAGTTCCAGCTAGCCATGGGGTGGCTATTATCTTCCTTCATTCAAGCAAGAAGAAACAATTAAATAAAAAAGCCCCAAACACAAAACTCAACAACTTGTAATGCTAAGGAGAGAAATTTAGTATCTGTAGTGCAATTTAAAGAAAAGCAGCTCAGCAAAGATTAAAGAGAGTTAAAAGCAGCAAGTCCTACTTGCTGCCCAAATTTACATCCAAGATTTGTGTGGTACTTGCTGCTGAGGTCTGTGGATTTGAAGATTAAACTCTAGAAGAGGGGCATGCCCAGCCCCAAACCCTGCAGGCATGAGTATCTGACAGTGCTGAGGATGTTCCAGCATGAATTGCAAGACTGGTACCTTTCTCCCCCTAAAGTGAGCTGAAAATGTTGTCAGGGACTGCCCCACGCTGCATTTTCCATCTGAACACTAGAAAAAAAAAATATGTGGGTTTGCTTCTGTCTACATGTGTCATTGCAGACTGCTTGCTTCTCTTAAATATTTGTAGATAAATAGGATATACAAAGTACCTCAATTTTAGCCTGTGCTGAAATCTGATGAAGCTCTACCACAGGTACAAAATCAGGCTAATACCAGTTGTGAAACCCCAAAATCTTCATTGGGGAAACATCCAGGCCAAATAGGGGTGTCACCAAAAAATGAGACCCTGTAGATACAAAAAGCTCTCACACCCCAAATACCAATAGTATTTATGTATACATATATAAAAAAATATAAATATATACATATATATATATATATATTTATAAAAATGATACATTGTGAAGCTGAGAATGTATGTCAGGCAAAAAATCCAGCTCATAATGTGACATGCAGGAGCATGTAACATCGAAGTTTCTTATAAATTTATCGAAATCTATTTTTTACGATTAATTTTCTTTACAAATCATTGTCAAAGTAAACTGCAGGCCTCTCTCAGTACTGCCGTTGGGAATGTCTTGCTTCTGAACTATTGCTGCTGCTGCTGCTGCAAATCCCACACAGCTCAGTTACACCCGGTTTTGACTTATGGTGACACAAGACAGACATTCTCTCTTGGGTGCTTAGGCAGGTATGATGCTTCATTTGGATGTTTTCCCCCATGTCAAATTTGGTAGTTACAATTGCTTTGATTTTTGCTGAGTGGAACAGAATTGTTTTGTTTGATTTCTTAATTGCAGTAACTTTCTGAAATCAGTATGATTCCGTAGAAAAGATCGGGAGAGATGGCTGTTCTTTTTGGGAAGTTACTCATCTTCATTTTAAAGTGGTACGTTGTCTTCAAATTACGTGACTGACACTGTTCAGCAGTCATTGCCATTGGGTGCTAATGAAACTAAAAACCATTTAGCGTTTAAAGAGCATTTAAGTGAGGTGTGGGGGAGATGGGGAGCCTGGGGTTCCCTGGGTTCGCGGGGCAAGGCCTGGCACCAGACCTGGGCCTTTCTTAATCACTGCAAAGCCATTAGTTTTCTTCTCACAAGAAAAAGAGGTCACTTGAAGATTTTCTAAATGAGTTCAT
This sequence comes from Dryoscopus gambensis, assembly GCA_013389985.1. Lineage (NCBI taxonomy): Eukaryota > Metazoa > Chordata > Aves > Passeriformes > Malaconotidae > Dryoscopus > Dryoscopus gambensis. Next base: position 77,203 of record WEIT01016100.1, on the reverse strand, counting down.
AGATTTCAAGTATTCCAGCCTAAGTGCTTGTGGTATTTCATTTTAGAGATAATGGGAAATTTGTGTTCCTGAGATCAGACGTTGTGAATTTGACCTTCATCTGCAGACAAAGTTTAGTTTCCCTCCTCATTTTTTTCATATTTGTCCTTCTGTTGGTCACAATCAATAAACAAAGCCTCAGCCTAAACCAAACAAAGTTGACAGCAATGTGGAAGGTGATGACAAAATATACCTTTCATTATATTGCTGTATGGATTCATTTGTTTAATCTCATGTTGAATTAATTCTTTAAGCTTACTCAAGGTTATTGAAAATTGATTCTTAGTAATTTAAACTGACTACTATTAAATTTTATTGACATTAATAAACTAATTTCAATCCAATACTTGAAGAAAATCTCAAAAGTTTATTTTCAGAAAATATTCCTTATATTCTCCACTGGACATACTTTAATTCTTATTTCAGAATTTAGCTCAAAAGAGTCATAAGGCCTCATAGAAGTACTGTAAAAACCTTCTAATATTTCTCTGATGCTCCCAATGAGGATTGGTACCAAATGGATTCGTAAAGTCTTGAATCACTTGCTTAATAGCACAGAATTGATGGCTCAGTAAAATCCAGGTATTGGTAAAATAATTACATTTCTATTCTGGACTAATGGATTTTTAAAATATAACAAATTACATATCTGTCAAACATGGGCTCAGTTATAATCACTTAGTGATTTAATAAAACATAAACCAGAAATTAAATAGTTATGATTAATACAGGATATCATTTCTTTTATTGGCCTTACACATTTTTGGAGTTGGTACTGACAGTTTATGGACATGTCTTTCCTCAGTTTCCATAACTCTTGATCATCAAATGAAGCACCCGTATATAGACTGTATATCAGTAAAAGTTCTTATTTCACATGATAGCAAGCAGCCCTAGCAAGCCCATTGCCCTCATTTTTCTGGAAGGCCCAAGACTGAAATATCTAGAAATCCAAGTGCAATTTCACGAGCTCCTCATAGCAGGATACAGCTTGCTGTCAGCAGAACCGGTTCGAAAATTAGAAACTTTCCACTCTTTTTAGAGAAAATATTGAAGAATTTAAGCAAATTGGGCTATGGCTGTGGTCTATTAATGTTTGATGTCCCCAGCCATGTGGGTAAACTTTAATGTGTTTGCTGAGAATGGCAGTGTGACTTGAACACACCTTCCTGTTCATCCTCCCTGAACTGGCATTACTTCTTTGCCAGCAGTGAGAGACCAATGCTCACCTCTTTGAGATAATAATGGAAGGATATTCGATTATTTGAAGGCAGAGGCTTAGAATCTGAAAGATTTGTCCTCTGGGAAGTATAGGAAAATTTAATTACTGTTGCATGGGGAAAATTTTATGGTAGCGAGTAGAAAGCATGCCTTGGTGAGTGTTTTTTTGGAGGAAGCAAGGAAGAAATGACTGTGTTTTAAAATGCTGCCCAACGCATCTGCATCAGGGCACGGAGGGCCTATTTAACAGACATTAAAGCTTTTTTTCTGCCAACTCCTACTTCATGCCTTGAGTTGACTTACTTCCTTCAACAAGTTATACAGCTGAGTCTGGGCCGCTGTCAGGGAAATAAAGCACTGCTTGGAGATGCCAGAGTTGCAGTATCTCCCCTAAATAGTTTTCTTGTGTTCAATTTGGGAAACAAATAAAAAATCCACTCTCTCTTGAAGACTCTACACACTGTTAGGGCCAGAATTGGAAGTGTCAAATGTGGCTCTCTCCACAGGCACTATTATGTATCTCCAAGGCTTTCAGACAACTGGCTAAATAAGAAGATGAATCACTGTCATCCATTTAAAAGGCAGAGAACAAAGAACGTGTCAAGGATGATGTGAGAACTCCTCTAGCAGTTACCTTTGAGCTGAAACTATTATAGGCTCTCTAACAAATTGCTTGCCTACAGGCAAGGTCACTCCTATTAATTTTTATGGATTGCCCTCACTTCCTTGAATCCATGAACTATGCAACCAAAGGCGAGCAATAAGCTTCACTAAATCAGTGTTTCAACCTTTAATAATATCCACAGCCTTTATGGAATCAGCTCAGTTTTAATCAAAGCTTATTGAAATTGATTCAGAACAAACCTTGGAAAATGTGTGTCAATAAATGTCTTTAAAGGACAAAGTGTTACAGGAAGACTAAAGAGACCATGGATCACTGGATCTATTTCTGGTCATTCTCTGTGCCAGGAAAGACAGTTTATCATTTTTGGATTGCATCAATGAGAATTCCACAGGCTCAGCCTCTCTAATTGTGAATTTCGGGAAATTCAGTGATTTCCTAAACTACTGTAATTTCTCCTCAGGTTATTTTGATCCTCTTTTCCTGTGTTTCTGACATTCTCTTTGTGATTGCTCCTTATGCAGACATGTCTGATCTAACATTAAATTTTCTAGCATAATCTCAGCAACATGTAGCTCACTGTAGGCTGCAACTCCTAGCCAGAGGTATCTGAGATGGCCTTCTACTTGACCTCCAGAAACCACTGGTGAAGGACTCTGTGGTCTGGCAGGCCTTGTGTAATACCAGCCTGCTCTGTAAGGCTGCCTCAGAAAATTGTGGTGTCTCAAATGGTATAGAGCTTGTGTTTGTGTAACTGAGCTGAGAACATCAAGGTAGCTGCTGTTGAGGAAAAACCTAGAAACTCAACTTTTTTCTGCTAATTGATCTGCCCATGAAAGCTTCCTTGCCCAGATGGAACTTTCAGTAAAATTCTGAGAATGGGAGACAGAGGTATTAGGAAAAAGTACCAATTTATGATTAGAATAGTGCTCTATCACCTTTGATGACAGCAATCATTAGGGCTCAAAACCTAGTCATTTAACAGTTAGCTAATTTTTGTCTGGGCTCAGTTGTCACCTTCCTCACACCTTATAAAATAAAAAATTTTGGGTTACAATTTTTGCAAGCTAACAGATAAAGTAATACACTAGTTCCTGCAGCATTTTGTCTTAGCTTAAACTTAATGTAATATAGCTATAATATTCAGCCAAGTTTGAAATTTCCTTTCTAAACTTCCTTTAAGGCATAGAACTCTCCTAGAAATAAATTTTATGGTTTAGTTTAGCTCTGGAATTTTATTTTTTTTTTCATTGTGAAAAATCATCTGTCAATCTCCGCATAATCTTTTACTCAATCTCAAAACATGAAGCCACCTCATAATCTTGTAATATTTTCTTAAAAAGAATGAAGATATTTCTCATCGGTTATCTTCTTAGTTGGCATAACTGAGACTTACAGTTGCTATGTTAGCCTGCATTGGCGTATGAATTTGTAATATCTCCCAAAGCCTGTTCGTCAAGAACTTTCTCATTGAAAAGTAATTTTCTAAAAAACCAGCTACAATTAAATATTGTAAGTTAATGAGGTCATTTAGCAACTACTAAAACAATTGGATTAAACTACTAAACTATTCAACAGTAAAAAAAGCTAGTGTATTTTCAACTGGAAATATTCACTTTTTCTCACTTGTGATTTTATACTGTGTTATACCGAAATAACTTTCATGAGGAACACCATAACTTTATAAAACTTCCTGAGAAGAGTCCAAAAGCCAAGTCTTTATTTCATGTGAACTTTCAGAAGATTCTTACTGGTGTTTGAAGATGTCTGATAAAATTATATGGGAATGCAATACACATTTCATGATCTCAAGGGCTTTACAAAAAATACTACTTTGCAATTTTCCACATGAATTGTTCATGTAAAAACATCAACATAATTTCCTATTTATTTAGGGAGAACTTTGATTGTTCAGAAATGTGTTTTGGGTGCTGGCACACAATAAATCAGTGAGAGGCTGGAACCTAACAGGCACCAGAAGTTTTGTTTCTCATTTCCCAGCTTCCCCCTTCTCCTACATTGCGTCTGCCATGTGCCATCTTGCACCTGTGCTTGGTAACAACAGCAACATAAAGCTGTGCAATTTCCAGCAGAGAGGGCTGTGAGCTGAGAGGCTCAGAGATCTGCACCCTGAGCATAGCTGTAGAGGGTCACACACGGGTGCAGATGCAACCTCCTGCCAAAATTCCTAACCCTACATCAGCCGGTGAATATACGCTGCCTAGCCTTGCGGTAAAAATGGCTCTTATTTTTATTAAGGTTGAATTTTATTTCTACTGTCATCACAGTCTTATCGTTGCAGAACTGTAAGATTTTTTGCCTTACTAAATCAGGACTGGAGAAAACACTTAGACAGCAAGCCTCCCATAGAGTGACTGCCAGGCACCTAGAAGTGTAAAGGGTGGATTGTGGATTCTTCCTTTCATTTAGAGATTAGCTTAATCTACCTTAATATTTGTCAGCTTTTGCTAACATTGCAGGATTTTTAATAAAGGACGTAACTGTGATTAATGGGTGATAAAATTATCTTTAAAATAAAAATTAAGCAGTTAATGTCAGCTACTGACTTAATTTGCTAGTTATGTAGTGATGTTAATGCTTTCTGTGACAGAAAATTATTTTCTGGCTCTAGTAATTGCTCATCCTCATATGACAGATATTTCTGTACTTATACAAAGTTAGTGGATGCTCTGTTGAGATATTTACTTTCTGGCAAAGATAGCAGAAAAGCTAAGCCATATAACAGAATCTTGTAACTTGTCTCAGTATGATCAAGCTATAGAAAGAAAAACAGGCTTCCCACTGACTTTAGTGGGAAACCCAAACAGCTCTTAAGCACAAATTTTGGTGGAACGACTGCATGGTGTGTTGATATTAGAAACTTCTTCAAGGTTGAAAACTGAGAGTGACTGTGTTTGGAGTAGTGCTTCTATTACTTTTTAAGTAAGTGCTGACATTATGGCTGAGAGCAAAGCTGGCTTTCGGAAAGATGGCGAATGAACCAAAACCTAGATTACACCTCTTCCGATGCAGACTTACCTTGAGTAAGCAATTTTAGCTCGAGAATTTAAAGCCTGGACCTGCCAAAAGAGGTGGTGCTACTAGTTTCTCCTCTCTTGGCCATGGTTCCCTTGCTTGGCACTGGCACTCATCAGGTTCTGTGATGAGCTGATTCAGCTCCTTAAACGGGCAGAAATCATGCATTTGTTTCTGATGGGTTTGTTCTTTGCTGGTTTAGTAAGCAGAACTGGTTCATCCTGATGGCAACTAGAGTGGTTTCAAGGGAGGGGCTGGGATGTGAAATCAGGAAAGCTGAACTGGAAAGGGAGGAGAAAGAAAGGGAAGGGGAGGCAGGCTTTACATTTCGGTAATAACTGTTAGAGCTGCTCAACCCATTTGTAAAACTTCAAACCCAGTATAGTGTCTCTTAGACCATTCCCTTTCCATAATGTGTGAAGAATAAGACACCCATTAGTCATCCCTTCTAACTGAACTCTTGTTCATCTGCAGTTTAGGTAGTAAGAAGGCAGAACATATTAGACCAGGCAAAATATGACTTTGAATAATGGGGCTAAAATATAAAAAGATGTACAGGAGAGAAATTACAAGGAAGAAGTAATTTGGAAACTGACACAGGAGCCCAGAAGGTAGCATGAACAAGGGAGTTAAAATTAAGGGCCCTTACAGAAAGCTACGGGAACAGCCTCAAAAGACAAACCTGAGGCTGATATAGACTTATTCTGTGTACAGGATGAAAGCCAAGCTCTAGCAAGTGTGTATGTGAGCAGATACAAGGCATGTAAGCCTAAGGCATGTGTCTGTTCAGTGGGAGACAGAACTGGGACAGAGCATGTTTTGGCTTCTTTTCTCACCAGTATATTGTGCTTGACTTTAAAGTCTGTCTCCATTTGCAGCTAATGAAGGAAATTTCATTTAATTGTAAATCATTTGAGGGAGGGGTTATAGAGTATTGTAAATTTTATCTTTTTATTCCTGTGGATGCAGTTGGATTTCTAGTATTTGTCATTGAGGATTTTTAGGATCAGCTCTAGTAGCTGTGTAGTATCAATTCTGCTATATCGCTTTGCTGGAAATAATTGGGCTTTTCCCATTTATTTTGTAAATTCATTATTTATATCTGAAGCAAGAGAAGATATTACAGAATATATACAGGCCAGAGTGACAGTTCTGTAATTCCCCTGAGCTAACTGAAAGAAAATAGTCCTTTTGGTCTTCTCTAGCTCTCACTGAGTAAGAGAGCTAGTTCATTCTGAAAAACATCCTGTATGCAAATAGCATCTCTATCCCTTCTCAGACAATAACAGATACGTGAGGCCATATTTGCAATCAAATATCTCACTTTCATATACAGTTTGGCAACACAAGAGTGTCTGAGAGAAAGAAAAGATAATGTCCTACACACCTGGGATATAACTGGAAGGAATTTTAACCAAATAAGTCGCTTAACAGCCAAAAGCTGTAATGTACTTTTAATAGGAAAATGAGTTAGGTGTGACTGTTTGCTCAATTCCTGCTTAGATTTGGCCGAATACCCAGCTCATGCTAAAGCTTGATGCGTGCTGGGAGCAGTGCCATTAGGTCAAAGCAAGGACGTAGGTGGGACACCATGGCCAGAGTGGGCTAAAGGTCATCATGTAGACACTGCCACCTGCAGCTTGCTGTCTCCTGCGAGACCAAATTCCAAGCTCAAAGTTATGAATACGTCACCTTATCCAAAATGTTCTAGAAGCAGATCCAATAGCAGCTGGACTGCCAAGCCTTTTCTGCTTGGTGTGCTAAAGGGCATGACTGTGGTGTGGCAGAGGACAGAGGATCAGCTCTCTCACTGTCGGCCAGTAACGTGCGTGTAAGTGCACAAGGTACAAGGTGTAAGTTATAAATTAGAGAACTTGTGAGTCAGAAACCTCATGAACTAAGCAATGAATCACTTGTGAGACTAGTCTGTACAAAAGGGATTGAGCCCTAGTTTGTCATGTTTCTTTCTTTTTTTTCTTCTCCACCAAGCTTATAAAAATATATTTAAATTACAGTGTACACTGTCCTGTAAATTTGAGATCCAAACACACTGTGAAAGTCAGGCTTCAGGAGGGCTGTTTTCAAATACCGTCACAAAAAGCTAATTTCATCACTTCTTGGAACTAGTATTCAGAGTACGCTGCAGTGATGCTGCTTATCATTACTTCAGCCTGGGCTTTGATCATAAGTAATATACAAAAACAGTGATGGATTTACTTCTTGGAACTGTGAGCTTCATAAATTAATAGATCTGGAGCTTCTAAGATTTTTTCATGTTTATTAAAAAAAATGAACAAAAAACCCCCCACAAAACAAAATAAATGCAGAAAACCACAGAACAGAAAGAAAAGAAAAAAGAAATAAAAGAAAAAGAAAAGAAGAATGGAGTGTTCAGTCAAATTTCTGACTGAGTCAAGCTTGTGAACTCAGGTTGTAGGATCCCCTCAGCAGCCAGAGAGTTTTAAAACTTTAAAATGGTCTTGAAGCCATTGGGCAATATTGGTGACACAACTGCAAACTCATGGGTGTGTGTTAGCTAAAACTTCTCAACCTCTGAAATTGTAGCTTTGCTTTTGGCATGTCACTCCAGTGACTATCTTGTTTATTTTTTGATGAAAGAGAGTGAAGGACTTCTAAGTGGTGCCTCTATTTCAGGAGGCTGTATCCAGTTCCTAACACTTGGCCGACAGATACAGCAGCTTTCACATAAATTGTAGTTATGTTGGTAACTCTGCTAGACAGATGATCCTTGAGATGTCAGGTTTCATGTCAACTGCCTGAATTTTGTATGCTTGCATGCTGTGTGCGATTCCCCAAAAGACAAAACTAGATAGAGGGATACAGGAGAGGAATTCTGTAGTCCATGCAGCCCTCAATACTGCTCTCTTTTGCAAAAAAAATAAAAAATTCACCACTGAACTAGGATATAGAAAGAGATGTGCTAAGAAATTATATTTTTAGGAGATGGAAACTGAGTGTTAGCCTCTGCTCAACTCTGCCAAGTGTTATCCTCTACAACAATTGGATGTAATAAACCCTCATTTTAGAGCACATTCTTTCTCTATAACCGTTTTTAAAATCAGTTCTTAGCTGAAGTGCTGCCTCTCACCCGATGCCCATTAGCAGAGCTGATGGACGTTCCCAGCCCCTGGGAAAAGAGGCTGAATGAGCCCAGTTGTGCACATAACGGCACACACAGCTGCAGAGGAAACTTCAGTGACTCAGGTGTGTGTTCTTTAAAGGAGTTTTTAACAGCTGCTCCTGGTGCTATAAAGAAATTCCTGAAATTTCAAGTAATGTGCAATTTCTGTTCCTCAGTAATAAAGCTAAGTTTAGCACTAGGCAAAAAGGAATACACAAAATGCTGCCATAACAGTGGTGAAATTTATTTTGCATTGACAGAAAAGTCATGAACTATTTCTAGAAACGTTACTTGCTGATTGAACTCCAAGAAAACACTTGAAAAACGAAGCTTTTAATCAGTGAAAAGTAAATTATCATAACTAATAGTGAATAGTAAATAAACATAATGCTAAAATGTCTAATTTGAAACTATTTTGCATGAAAGGTAAACAAATAAAGAATCAGTTGTGTCTTATAGGATTTGATTTCAGATTTCAGAACATCTGGAATTCCTCAGTGCTGTATCATAGAATATAAATGACATTTCTGGAGAAGGAGTAGTGTCAGAATATTAGATTCTCAAGCTGGACTCCAGCTTTCTTGTGCTTCTCAGCTAGAACTAGGCATCAGCACAGTAAATTGCAGGGTGGAAATACACAAGGAAAAGTTTCCCCTAGATAAATCTGATAGAGTATATAAGAAAAAATTTGCAGAATCAATATATCCTTGAAGTGTTCAAGGTTGGATGGGGCTTCCAGCAGCCTGGTCTAGTCAAAGGTGTCCTGCCCATGGCAGGGGAATTGAACTGGATGATCTTTAAGAATCCGTTTAAATGGACAAAGATAGAGGCTGTATTCGATGAGAGTAAGTCACAGTACCATCCTTGATACATATATTGGCTAAGCTGCTATTTAATGTATGGGCTGTTAATCTTTTGCTTCTGGTGACTCTTCTCTGTGCCAGCTGCTGCAAATTCAAACCACACTTGCTGGTGAAGTGGTGAAAAAGATTAGAGAATGCCCAGGTGCAAGCTGTTCAGGGTTGTGAGGCTGTTTTCCAAGACAATTTCAGACCAGATGGTGCTTGCAGAAAACTCTGAGGCAAGGGTGAAATGGAGTAACCATAGGAGGGATTAAACCATGTCAATAAAAGCTGAAGGGGTCCAACATTATAGGGCTTTTGTATGGATGAGAGAATTTATCCATCTTTCTTTACTGTGTGCCTAGTAACAGTAAGGACTAGGAAACCACAGTGTTGAAAGCAGTATCAGATTTTTTTCCTGAACTTTAGAAATCCATATGTTACAAGAAGTAATTGGGTGAGAATTAATCATCCACCACTGCAGTAAGTAGGAAAAAATCAGCTCCTACTTGACATCTCTGCATAGAAATTGGCCTTAATTGCAGTGACTAATATTTCTAGCACAGTTGTGCTGTGTCCGTGCTTTTTGAAGAGGTGCTTCAAGGACTCCAGTGTTAGCACCCAAATCTCCTTTTGGACACTAGACAGGCATCCATGCTGGATGTTGCTATGAAAGGTGGTCTTAATATTCCTAAAAACTTATTTGTGCCCCTAGTTTTGTGTCTCAGACTGTTTCTTGACTTAGTTTGGGGAAAAAAATAGGAAAACCTGGCTATCACACAGTAATATTTTTAATGAAAAATCATTGCTGACTGAACAACCAATCAGTATGTTTGAAACTCAAGAGTTTCCAGGGAGGACTGTTCAATCTGACTTGAAGAATAGGTTTGAAAACAAATGTGTTAAATCACGAAAGCCACGGTTCATTATACTCTGTACAATGCTTCTGTCACCACCTGACTAGAAACAAAAAGGGACAAGTTTAGATATAAAGGAGTCAGCGATAACATGCTTATTTGTGCCTCCCAGCAAAAGGGGAAAGAAGAAAACTATTCACTTTCCGGGTTTTTCCCTGGCCGAGCTTACAAGCCAGAGGCAGCACAGCCACGTCTCCCAAGCGTCCTCGCCGCTCAGCAGGTAGCAGAGGAAACGCAGGAGAGAATCTCAGAGCCGGGTGGGAAAATGCGCTTTTTTCCCTCTTCAGTGCGGCTCGGCCAGGTAGCCTGATTTCAAGGCAGAAAGCGTCCCAAGAACAAAGGAGGCGGGAAGGGACAGTCCAAAAGCTTTTAATCTGATGCAATCGGGACTTATACAGGCGAATATAGCATCCAGACTGGCCGAACCCTCGAGCCGGACTGACCCTGAGGTGGGCGTGGAAATGGTTTTTCAAGGGGGTGGTAACAGAACGGGAACCGATGAGGGACAGGGAGAGGGGAGGACACAACTGGGATACAGTCCAATGAGGGAGTTTGGGGGGGCGGAGTTGTAACACAGAACAAATGCAGAACCGAACTTAACAGAACTTTCCAGGCTAAGGGGAAGAACAATATTCAGGGTGCCACCCCATGGGCTGTGGCTTATAATCAGGCTAAGTCATTCCCACAGAAAACTAAACTAACATTTTCATAGTGAATGAACTAGTTTTCTTCACCTATAAAGCCTAAAAATTGGCTTAAGAAATTGTTTTTATTAGAGGGAAGAAGAGAAATCTGAAGAGGTAGACAAATGAAGTAATTCTGATCTCACAGCTGATCTTGTAACACCACTTGTGGTGCTGGTTATTGCTGGTGCATGGACCAAGAGTAAGCGTACAAACCATAAAAGAAAAAGTCAGTAAAGGAACATTTGATACTTAGAGATTTTTTTACACAGAAGCTCTAAGATTTGTCGGAAAATCAGCAGCAAATCATTTCATGCTTGTCTGTGTTGTGTGAGTATGAAAGGAAAAATGGTCTCTTACATAGGAAACCTCCAGGAAAATGTGTCCCCTGTTTATAAGTATCTCCAAGGGACATGCTTCAAGGTGAGAGGGTAAGGTGAAAAGATATATGAAACCAGACAAGAATAAGGTGGTAATAACTAAATTTTGGCTAAAAATCCAAAGGCCTTTCTTAAACATGGCCACAAGAGTAGTTCTGGAGCAGTGAGAAGAGGAATGAAATATGAACCTACTTTTAGGTGAAATTCAATAATAAATTTATGATGGGGATTATATGGCATAGCACATTCTGTAGCCTAAATGATTCAGGTCTTCTTCAAGTCTACTTCAAATGATTTGAAGTAAGGTTATTCTCTGAAAATTGTTTATAGACCAACTCCGCAGTGTGCCATACATAATTTTCATTGACAGGGAGCAATATGTAATTTGTGAAGCATCTGTATCATCATTTATACAGCAGTTGATTAAAAATTGTCAAAGAAAATATGCTGTTCCAAATTAGCCATAAATATTTCAGTTTTGAAGATATATGATACCTTTTTTCTTCTTAGATTATTTTGAGGGGAAAAAAGAAGGGGAATTAAAACCAGCCCTTGTCCTTGCGTTACTAAAAGTGTTTAGTGCTGAATATTTCAAAGAATGGAGCAAAGATCTGCTCATGCGTATGCTCTGAAGTCATCAACTATACACACGTACATGGAAAAGTTGTGAAGTGGGTTTGTATATTGTAGTCGTTTTGTTTGCATTTTTTACCTTCTGTGAGATAAGAATTAGGAGGAATGCAAAGCAGGCTCCAAACCTTAAAGAATGTAAAAAAGTTTATTACTAACAGAATTAAAAGTAAAAAGAAATAACAAGGAATTAAAGCAAAACCCCCTTTTTCCACCAGCACCTCCCCTTTTTACCCAACTCTCACAAAGGATAACAAACTATGATTTTGGTCAATATTATAGTTCTTAAAAGTCTCTCTACTGTTTACGGAAAAAAAAGGTTTTCTTTTGCTTCACGTGGTTTCCAAATTGCTCAAAGGGCAAAAGACCCGCCCAGAAATTCTGCTGCAGCGAAAAGCATCTCTCCCATGAATCTTGCAGTCTTCCCACACTGCCAGCATGGGCCACACATGGGGTATTTCTTTTTTAAGGATAAGAAAATTCTAGCTTAAAAGCAACTACTCTCTTCTTCACAAAATCTCTAAAAGTCTCTTATAGCTCCGAGGTGACCTGGTGTGGTCACGTTTCTTTTTCCCACAGGCTGCATACAAAATTCTCATCCCCCCATGTCTTTAAGTGGATTAAAGAGAAAGGACAGTTTGTGATATTACAGTTTTTACCATGGCCTGCAAAAAGTATTTTTAAGCTTCACGCTGGGCGCAACTCCGCCCTCTTTTCCCATCGCCATCTTCAGCTCCATTTCCTGTGACTTACTTTCACTTTCCCTCTGACCTTGAAGCCGCCATGATTTTCTTTGGGCTTTATGTTGGAGAAAAAGCCTCTTTCTCTTTATGCAGCTGGCTCCTCAGCTCGACTCAAGCTACATTGGTCGCAGAAATCTCTATTGGCTCCCGCAGGATCTGTGCAGGGCTGCGTGAGCAGGGAGGGATCTCCAGTCCTTAGGAGCCGAGCCGGGTGGTATTGGCTATGCAGCAGCTTAATGGTTGTTTCTTAGCTGCCTGCAGCTCTGGGGGGATCTCCCACAACTGCCCAGGGCTGTGCCCCAGCACTGGGGCAGGGGAGACCTGGGGCCACTCCAAGAGATGGAGCCTGGGGGCCCACTTTTCCCCCTATCCTCGCAGGAGGCTCAAACACCAAAGGGAAGTTCCCGCATCTCCCTGTGGTTTATATGTAAATTTTGAGAAGCATTATTGGTCTAAACGACTGTCCATCAACTCAGATTCAAACCACCACATATATGTGTGTATTTAAGTGTATATATGATTCATCTCAGGGCAGAAAGGCATGATTCAAACTCTGCTGTTACGGACTGAAATCAAACTTGAATGCTGAATAGGACTGTAGATTTTTTTCCACATTTGACTAAATTATTTTTTGAATGGTCCATAAAGCATGTGCAATAGATGAAAAGCAGTGCTTCCTGCAGATGTCTGAAGTGGTAAGATGCTGCTCTCACATAGGCAACAATAATTTTTCTCAAGAACTGTCTTTTAAAAGTCCCAGAGAAGAACAAAAAGTCTTTTAATCTTTCAAATGGACACCAACCCCAAGGAAGCTGTTACCATGTCATGTATCTCACCTCAAAATGAAATTCTTGTATGGACGAGCAAAACCTGAATTCCTGCAGTAAAGAAGAAAGGAAAAAAATGTTGGGCTAAGGGTTGGGTAGTGGGTGTTCATCACAGCCTCATTTCTTGCTAAGAAACTATTAGAAAATAGTGCAGCTGTGCCTAGAACATGATCTTCACAACACACATTTTTTAAAAAATACTCACTGATTGTTCTGGTTTGCTCTGGAATTAATGCCTATAAAAATGTAAAAGTTTCTGTAAATAACAGAGGAAGAAGGAAAAGAACAGAATTTGATGATGGCGAATTGCTTTTCTAACACTAATATGGTTATCTTAGACCTGCATCACCTACCCTAGACTGATTAAAATACCCAAAGGCATTCTAAATGTGATTTTTCATCTATGTCACTATCTCGTGTAATAAACATGAGAAACGTATTTTAATGAGACTTCACTGTAGACCATTTTGTGGTGAATTATCACCTCCTGTACTCACTGCACAAACCAGCAACACGATGCCTCACCATGGAGGTGCTTTTTGCAAAGAGTGGGCTGCACCCCAGAGCTTGTATTCTAAATGGGGGACACAAGGGAATGACACATCCCCTACCCCACCCTGGTCAGGGGACCAAAATGAGGAGTTTAGTGTATCGGCAGGGGAGAGTGGCAAACACCTTTGCAGAAGCTGATCAGAAGACAGATCTTAAATGGATAAATAGGTTAAAATCTTCTATTAACTGATATGTAATCACTGATAGGTAAAGTTCAACTCTTAAAACTGTATCAGCTTGAGAGAAATGTTATCAGGATGATATCTGTGCTTTACTTCACAGGGCAGGCAACCCCCCCGCAACGATAAAATTTCTAAGCAATTCTGTCTGTACTTTGTGAACAGCATGGAAGTTTTTTGCAACAAAATATCTTGAGATATGTACAAGATAAATTACTTTATATGGAAATGAATCGTGCTCCTGCAGTAAAATGCCTGTCTGAAATTGCTCAATATGAAATAATATGGAGTCAGTTTTATGGTGATGAAAACATCACCCTGAGAGAGAGACTGCTGAGGATAAAAGCTCTGCTATCTTTGACACTCATGAAATGTGGAGAAGATTTACTCACACATCAGTGGATCTGCAACTGGTGGGTTGCTGCACGAAAGCACAAAGTCTGAGGGCAGCTACGCTTCTGGTGGTGGATTTTATGATTATTTTACAACAGCACTCAGTGATCAGGACAGTTATACTGGTAAAATAATTAGATTTGTTTTGGATGCCAACAGAAGAGGCAGATGTGCAGACTTACACTAGGAAATAGAATTAACCGTTCAGAGCCATTAGGGTTTGCCAAGAAAATTAGGACACCCCTGCCTGTCCATTCAGGTTGAAGCTGATTAGGAATGGAGAGGGCTCTGCCACTGCAGCCATGGAAGAGAGGCAACATGAAAGAGAAGAAAAATGGTCCAAGGTGAAAAATGGCTCAGAGCCAGCATGTATTCACCATATGTAGCTCCAGAACTGGTTTAGTGTTTTTTGGGTAGGGAGATGAGATTGAACAGGAGAGAAGGTAATATTAGCAATGGATTATATTATTTGTCTGGGCTTTACAAATGACAACAGTGTGCACAGCATGGACTGGAGGATTGAGGCAGTGATCTTAATTCAAAAGAATTAGGGCTAGACACAAAAGGTGACACTGCAGCAAAAAAATAAACTAGCAGCCCAAAAGCACACACAATATTTGCAAATTTTGATTTGAGTAAAGGAAGGTGAAGAGGCAAAAGCTGTGCCAGAAACAATGATATTAGTAAAACAAAGAAGTGAAACAGCTAAAAGCTGAGCTGCGTAACACTGGTCTTACAACAGAGGATGTGATTATACAATAGACTGTACTTTGTGCCAGGTAAATACCATCTGGGAAATAATCTGTTCTGTAACAATGCCGAGGAGAAAGGTGGGTTAGATGAAGGTGAAGCTCTCAGTTTTATTTACAGTACAGCCACTGGAAGGGCAGTAAACTGTCTGAGGACAGCCCAGTAGACAGAACACAAACCTGTACAGACTAAACCTGAAAAGCTCAGTAACCCAAGGTCAAAACTCAAGAAATGCTACCATGGCCCTAGAACAATCCAAGCCATGGAAGATGAGATTCAAGATGCAAATAAAATACCTCAATTTATAGATCTGTAGATGTTTGCTTATGCAGAAGTTTGTCCAAGCTTCTAGTAGAGCCCACAGAGATGCAAAATTGAAGTTGGTTACTGATATATAAGTATTTAGCCCTCTCCAGTTGCATGTTTCACATGAATGTCTCCACTACCCAGAGCAGATACAGACTGGGCAGCATGCATTTGCCTAATTGTACATGTACATTGCAGGTCAATGGGTGGTTTTGCTGAACTTCCTTTGGCTGTACTAGTGAAGTATGGATTTCTAGTGGGTGCTGCATCAACTTGCCAGTCCTTTGTGGAATTTATTTGATATCACTAGAACACCTCAAATGGTATTAAGTATCCACAGTGAGGAACATTAATTTTGCCTCTAGCATGAGCTCACAGTGCTGGGGAAAGAACTTGGGGCAAAATGGGACCTCTGGTTTCCCTAGCTACCTCGTACAAAGATTCTGGTACTTAGTATGACATAATAAAATACTTGATCCTGGTGTGTCAGCCAATATTGGTATTCTGTTTAAGAGCTACAGGAGAGACTTGTAATACTTTTCTCTAACATCTTAAAAAGAATATGTAAATGTCATGTGCAGATTTTAAAATTTCTGGGAAGTTCATGTTTTAGTCTTGCCTTAGATAAACAACTGTGTTATAGAAGTGGTCAAGGGTCTTTAATATCTCAGAAACTGGATGACTGGAG
Source organism: Dryoscopus gambensis (assembly GCA_013389985.1). Classification (NCBI taxonomy): domain Eukaryota; kingdom Metazoa; phylum Chordata; class Aves; order Passeriformes; family Malaconotidae; genus Dryoscopus; species Dryoscopus gambensis. The sequence continues at coordinate 61,253 of WEIT01016100.1, read as the reverse complement.
CAAAACAGGCTGGAGAGAAACTTGTAGGAATGATACCCCTCTCCCAAAAATAAATTTAAAAAATTAATCTAGATTCATGCTTCCTGGTGCGGCCATACCATAGAGCACACCTGCTGGACAGAGCCCTCTCTGTAAAGGAACATGCAAATCACGTTACATATCTCTCTTCACCTCATGTTGTCTCTGCATTTCTTTCTCTAATCCCTAAATAAGCACCTGGTCTCTGTTGGAGGGAGGCAGAAGGGAGTCAGTGCAGAGGAGGAAAGCAGAGCATGCAGAGGTGTCCCCAGTGAGAGGTTTGTCCTGGCTGACCCTGAGGCCCAGCTGGACACTGGGTGGCATGGAGAGAACGACTGATCATCGCCGATGTCACAGCTCTGTCCTCCTCAGCAAAGGGAATGTGTTGACACTGCTGCCCATCAGACAAAATCCCATTAATGCCAGCTGAAGGATTTCTTCTGCATCATGAATGTGCTCTTGCTGAAGTCACAGCAATACTTAAATGCAACACTGCTGATGAACACAGTTTCATCAGGATGATTAAGCAATGAGCTTAACATATTAAAAACATAATTTCATGGGTGATAAAAGTGTTTTGCGTTGCTTAGGTAGCAATACCTGGAGCTATTTAAATGAAAAAGCCAGGTGTTACAAATTATCAGTTTAGAGAATTTGGCACAGTGAAAGAATGACATTCATTCTTAGTTAAACTAATCTTTCTACTAAAGAGCTAATATTAATTTGTCAGACTACGGATTCAATTTTAATTATAAACTATAAACAACTAGGCATTGTTTTAATGTAGCAAGTATGAAACAATATCAATAAAAGTCCTAGAAAAGAGAAAGTCTGGGGAAAATAAGAAATAGAAAAAGTTACTGTGTTGATCCAGAAAATATTTTTGAACCCAGACATACATCTCGCTGATGCAGGCGACTACAAAGGAGGCATGGCACTGGGAATAGGAAGCATGCAAGAGAATCTCATGGGCCTTGGTTCCCTGAGTATAAAATACTATAAATATTTCCAATCTAAGAAATTTCCAATCCTCATTTTCAGCTGAGCTACCTGAGCTTCTTTGCAGTCCTGCCTGTGTTGGTTTAAAAAAGATTCTCTTAATCTCAAAAGCGAGACCCAGTGATGTGAGCTCACAACCAAGCAAAAACTAGGCAAAACATCTGTGCTTTCATTTTAAGTAATGAAAATTACTCAGATCTTCACATAAGAAGATTGTACTTATGGAAAAATTAAATTCAAGTGATTTAATGGAAGAAGAATGATTTTTACAAATATTTTTAAACATATTTTTCTTTATGGTTCTGTCTCTGTATGAAAACTGCAGTTCAGATCTAAATCTTTTTCTTTTGCTCTCAAAATGCCAATTAGGCTTTTGTCAATAGGAGCTGGCATAGTGGTAGTAATTCTCATTTTGTGAAAACCCTATATTGTTCTCTGGTACTTCAGAATTTATTGTAAGCTACACTATTGCTACTCTTTCAGTTAAAACAAACCTTCTATATCATAACATGGTTTTTTTGCACTTACTAGGGCCACACATGAATCTGTCATGTCACTTCACTCACTTTGAGTTTTTGGTAGAAAATCCAGGTATTTTCAATGCTCTTCTCTTAACACGGCTGAAATGAACAGCTTTTGGCTAATTCCTGTAATTCAGTCTGTAAACTGGTCTTAGTTACAATTTGCTATAAGTAACGACCAATATGGGAATGAACTGAATTTGTCAGTTTTAGTGGATATAGGTAGTTACGAAATACAGTTATCAAAATAGGCACTTTACAAGTCTAAAAAGAGCTGTCATAAAGGTTTATTATGATAGAGCAGCAACCAGTACGATGATCACATGTTTCTTTACAGTTGTGAGTATATTAAAAAGCATTTCTCTAGGTATTAGCACCATCTGATTTTAAACAGTTTAAACATTTTTATTTGCTTCAAAATTGAAAATATAATATGTTTCATGGAAGTATGTAAAGAGGCACCTCACCATAACATAACCCAATTTCTCAGGCAGTGTAGAGGTCTAGAGCCATATTATTAGCAGTTTTCCTACCTTCTTACACGAATCTTTCCATCCTGTCTAACAGGAACTTTTCTACCCTACTATTACTAGTACTGGAATCATTAGGCATGAACAGGAAAAGCAACATTTTCCCCCTTCCTTTTGTGTAAACCATTTATCAATTTCTTCTCTGAACTATGCCTAGTGTTCACTGGTTTTCCTTAGAGTGCAGTTTCCAAAGCTGAGCACAGTACTAGGGCAAAATGTTTACCAGGATGGTGCTGAGTGTAAGGACTGCTTCTTGTGTCTTGCAGGCCATATTCTAATACATACACACATTTTTAACAATTAAGATGTTCATAACTGATTTCCAGCTTGTGATGTCCCTAAAGTTTCTAGGAAAATATTTCTAATTAACTGTTTCCCTAGACACTTGTAAAATTCAATATCCTGAAATAAATACCTTGTACGTATTCCTGTTGAATTTTGTCCCTGTTTTCCAGAACCCTCCACAGGAGCTCATTTTGTATTGCAATTCTCTTTCCAGGGCAGTCTTTTTTTCTCAGTCTCTTATTACCTGCAAATTTAATAGCACATACTTTCTGTTCAGTTTTCCAGGTGGTACAGGAGGTTATTGAATAGCACTGAATTCAGTGCATGTCATAAAATCTCAGAATGGTTTAGGCTGGAACAGACCTTAAAAGTCATCCAGCTCCAACCTCGCTGCCATGGGCAGGGACCCGTTCCATGAGATCAGGTTGCTCAAAGCTCCATTTAACTTGGCCTTGAGCATTTTCAGGGATGGGGCATTCACAGCTTCTCTGAGCCACCTGTGCCAGTGCCTCACCACACACGCAGTAAAGAATTTCTTCCTATTATCTAAACCTCCCCTCTCCTTGTGTACAGCCATCACCCCTTGTCCTACCGCTACATCCCTACTGAATAGTACAACCTTCCATTTTGATAATCAACAAAAAATAACCACTATTTGAATGAGATTTTCTAACTAATGCTATATCCAGCCTATTGTAGTTGTATGATGGTTTAGAAAAGTGAAGCCTAAGACATCATTTTGCCTACAAAATTCTATGCCGTACTTGACAAGCACACCAACAGCTTGTGCCAAAACAAGGGCTTCTGCCTGTCATGCAGTCATGGAAAAAGCTATGCTGGTTTGAGAGTATTTGCTCATAACAAGTTTGTGTTAGTATGTCTCCATTTCAGATCTTAGTTAATTATTCTTAGCAGAATTTCTATGGTAAACTAAGTGGATTAGCTTGTAAATGCTTGATTCCTTTTTTTAAGGAAAGGTGCTGTGTTTGCCTACTTTATTCTCCACAGCTTCTCAAATAGGGCAGGCACTCCTCTGACGCTGCTTTAGCCAGTTCTAAGTATCTTAAGCTGACATTTATCAGGCACACTCTCCCTCTACTCCATCCATTTTAAGCTGTAGTTTTAGAACGAAAAATGAATGTTTGAAAACATTACTTGTATTTTACCATATCCTGTCTGTCTGTAGCTTTTGTCAGGACAAGGAGCATTTGCATCTATAGTGATAGCTGGTGGTGTAGAAATAAATGGGTTGTGCATTCAGTTCCTTTTTTGCCATGTTCTGTGGGTTGAAACATGCACTAGGATGTAATGCTCTAGGATCTAACACTTCCTTCCAAACACTATTATTCTTAAGGAAAAAAAAAAAAAAAAAAATGCATAAAGAAGGCTAAAGGAAACCAGGAGAATGTTGCCTTTTACACTGCAAGGACAATATTGCTTTTCAAGTGCCAGCTGGATTCTTTTCTGAATTGGGAAGTCTTTAATGTAATTGCCTGAACCACCCTAATCTAACTGCGAATTCCTTACTGAGATTGTAAGAAGGTAATTAGAAAGTAGTTTGAATTTATTTATTTAATGCGCTAAATTCACTATTTCCTGTTCCAATAAGATTATGTCCAATTAAAATGCAATTACTTCTAGATTTCCTCAAACAAATGACTGCACAAGGGAGACTTTTTCAGGCTTGGGGAATCCTTTCTTGTCACCATTCACCCTCTTCTATCAGATCGTGGTGGAATTTTGTTGAGTTTTGTGAGCTTTTTGGTTGGTTTTTGGTTTTGTTTTATTCTTGCGGGGGGGCTGGTTTTCTTTTTGTTTGTTTGTTTTTTGTCTTTAATTGAGGTTTTGTCTGCTTAGAGGTTTGTAATGAAGATAAATCAGTGAGTAACATCAGCTGGTACAAGTAGATGTGGGAGTTACCAAAGAAGTCTTTAAACATTTAGAGGATTTTCTGTAGTAGTAGGGAGACGTTTCTTTCCCTCTTGGCATCTCTGTCTTCAGGCTCCCTTCTACTCACCTTCTTGATTTCAGCATCCTTTCACAGCCTTCTAGACTTTCTTTTCATAAAGTTTCCATCACAGTAAGCTTTTATTCTGGTTGCTGTAAAGTATGACCAGAAAACTGAAGTCACTAATAATAAGTGAAAAACTATGGCCACTCAGATTGAATTAGTAAAAACCAACAGCCAGGTTATGAAGATCTGTGAAATTTTGGAAAGAATTGTAGTGCTTTTTCTCTGATCAGACTGTGTATCTCTTCCTCTGGAAGTCCTTCAGTTAAAGCACTAGAGGTTTGTAGTAGCTCTGTAAAATTCGGGCTGACTATATTTCATTTTTAATTTGGGGCATTAATTCATATTGCAAAAAATACTTTTACAGACTCTTTTTACTGTAATCAATATTTTCCATTTTCAACATTCTCAAAATTATAAAGTGATCCTTAGGGTGAGGAATGTGATCTCCAGAAACAACAGGAGTCATATACAGATTTGGGCTATCTCTGGGGGAAAAAAAAAAAAAAGGACAAAATCTGGAGAGGAATTACTTATACATTGGAACAAAGAATGTAATTTTCACAGGCTAACTGTAGCCAGGTGACCTTTGGCAGGATGATGCTCTACCAGGTTTGAAAACCAGGAGGGAGTATAGTAGCTGATCCAAAGCAAAAGTTCAAATATATGAAACAATATGTTCACTGAATATGGGCACTGTCTGTCTTTTTCTTCCACATCACTGGCCTTATGTACAGCAAGCATGAGGTTCTCTGGCGATGAAAAATATTTCTGACCTTGGAAGATGTGTCATCAAAGGCCTAAAATAGCCAAACCAGGCTGGCCTTCCTCTAGAAGACTCCTAAATAAGGCTGATTTGGAATGCCAAACATCACACTATATCTAAGTGTAAAACAGTCTATACTGTGTGGGGTTTTTTTTAAATCTCCTTTCAAGAATTGATATTAGAAACATAACCACATAAATTCATCATGTTTGGTATTTTGTACATGAAAAGACTTGACAAGAGGAAAGACAGATATCCTGATGAGACCAGTCTTCATTTAGGTATGCAAATGAACAGTTGGTTTGTGTTAGATGAGTGCGTGTAGTGCACATTACTGGCATTTGTAAAATTAATTTTTGGGGAAGCTTAGGAGATTTGTATTCTCTTTCACATGCTCTTGCAAAACCCTCTATGAAGCTTTCAGTGTATCTATAACCAGCTCAGGAAGCGCCAGATATACATGAGTTAATCTTGGCATATCTCCAGCTATTAAAAGACACATCAAAGCAGAATTCATGAGCTTTAAATGCTTTCACTTCCTAATGGCATGGGGAGTGTCGCGAGAAGTTGTAGTTTCATTAAAGTACATCCAAAAATGTTTTATTTCTTTGCTTGTAAAGGAAAGTTTTCTTTTGAGGAAAGTAAAATTTCTTGTTGCATGGGAATTAAATGGACTTCTTGGAAAGTTTTGGACCTAAAGGAACAGTTTAACAACTTCTTAAATGTCAAGTTGAAGAAACATGTTCTTTTCTTGGGCTCCATTCTCTCCCTTTCCATTACTGATTGATGAACCTCAACAGGTACAAATCCCAGGGAGCACTTCAGGGGCCCAAACATCTGCGGGTTTTATTTAGCTTCCCATTGCCATTTGTAGGTCAGGCATGTTTGATTATCAAATACATCTTCCTCATACAGCTGTCTGAGATACAGCAGTTTATTGCCCACAGTGACTCAGTTATCAGTACTTTTGTTCCTCTGGGGAAACACTTTGACTGCCACAGTCTAGAATTGTATTTTTTCTGTCATGCTTATAAAGACCAGTGACTCACTTTCCACCTTTATTTGATTTAGACAATTAGATCTCTCTCCTAGTTGTGAAGCTTCATCTCAGTTCCACTGCTGCAGTAAAGATCATGTTTATTAATAGTTCTCTTCATTATTTGGATGCTATAGTGCAATACTTGTTCCAAGATAACCATTTCCTTATATTGGAATAGTACTGCTGTATGATTTTAATAATTTACACACATAAAAAGTAGTAAGTGTTTTTATAATAAGGAAAGAAGAAATATTAAGAAATGTATCTAACAGTTTCTATGTTTTTGGTAGATTTTCATGGATATCATCTGAGCCTAGATCCTTTGAAAAGGACACCAATATAAACTGGAATCCTTGCAACCACTGGGTTTTTTTCCCCTTCTCTTGCAATTTTTGTGGTGGAGATGATTACAATAACATCCCATAAGAAGTTTAATAACTGAGCTTTCTATACAACTATAACAACTATTAGGCTGTGTCAGGTTAATCTTCCTGAAGTAAGTTAATAAAAAATCCCCAGTTAAAAGAACTTTTATAGAAAACCAAAGAGAGAAGTAGGCAGTCACCTTATCCAATAAATAGAACCAAGAAATGCATTTGCTCAAAACATGTAATTCAGATCCATAGATGATGCACAAAGTACATGTGAAAGTTTAGAACATGTTTTCACCTATGCATGCTTCAGGTCTGAGACTAAATTATCCAGAAAAGATATTTCTCATGTTATCCAGCTGTATTAATACTCCAATAAGAGAATTATTTCATCTGATAACATTTAAAAACTTTCAGATGATATCTAACTTTTAAAAGATGAAGTGGTTGCCTCTCCTGTTATTAGCTTGTAGCCCAAAAGAACAGTTCATAACCCAGAAGATTATAGTAATAACCACTTTCAAGTACTGTAAGTTAATGAATAACTCAAACATAAATGCACTATGATGAAAACAATTGAGGTTGCTAAGAGACAAAAATACCATGAAAAGTAAATCACTACTTTTAACATCAGTTTATTCAAGCAATGAAGTCGTATGTATTCTTGTATCACTATCTGATATATGCATACCCAAGGCTGAGATTACACCCTGAGAATTTACAATTCAAGTGCATATATTCATAATAACAGTGTTCTTTCATAAAAGCGTTTCACAGCTTGAAAAAAGGGCAGGGTTTCAGTAATAGGAATTCATGTTCTCCATAGATCCCCAGTATATTTCTGATTATGCATCAAAATGTTGGACATTTTAACTCCAAAGAAAAAGTAGTAAGTCTCTGTGCTTTATGCCTGAGAAGTAATTGTCAGTTATACAACACTATTTTTTCTCAAATAGGGAAGCATTTCCTTTCAGTCTGTAACACTGCTATGACATAGAACCATATTTGGAAGGCTGCAAATGAAACTAAGACCTAGTTAAAAAAACAACTGATGAATTTAAAAAAAATCAGTCGTAAGTTTTTGTGTAACATGTATTAAAAAATATTAAACATCTAGGAGAAGAAAACTGCCATGGTATTCTCTGTTCATCTAACTTTGATGTGAATTCCTGGGTGCTAAGCATTGATGCAAAAAATCGCTGCTACAGTAACTTCAGGCAGAGGCCAGTTCAGGTGCTCCTAAATCAAAGTGGCTGCAACTGAGCATACCTTGGTGCTCTTCTACACCTGTAATCATTATGGTTTCTGAGCATCTCACGGTGTTTAATGCTCTGTCTCTCACAGTGATGTTCCCCCTCATGGGATGGGGAAATAGTAGGACACGTAATATTTTCTGGTGCTGGTACAATCAGATGTTTGGGTGCTTCACTGCTGCACTGAACTGCCGCATCCCTGCCTATATGCTTGACATCTCCACGATGTCATGCCTGGGAAGGAATAGTGATGCCCCAAAGCAAGGAGTGCCCAAAGATGAGAGCAGCTAAAAGAAGAATTCTGTGAAGCCAGCTAAGGTCACCCTGTGGAGAAACACTGAAGGCAGGATATATAATAAATGCCATTTCTCTCCAGGGCTGAGATGCCTCATGCAGGGTGGCAGGTAAGTGCTTCTCTCCACTTGAGACTCTCACCTCTGAATCCTACAGCAGGGATGGCACCTCTGCTTTCTTTCTTTCTAAAGCAGAAGCAGGAACAGTTTCTGTTAAAACTGAATCTTTAGTTTTATGCTGCTGTTTTTGTGCGGTATCTTAGCACTTGCTCAGGATTTGGCATCCTCACATTTAATTCCCTCTTGCACCCAAGTGAATTCAGGCCTCTTTTTTCCCTGGAAACATCCTAGCTTTAAGTTATTCTTGGGTTATGATATTCTCCACCTCTCTGAGTTTTGTACTTGCTGAGCAGCAGTTTCCAATGGAAGACGGAGTAAGTTTCAGTTTCTGCCCTGCTCAGTGGGGTGTGATGAGTGGAGCTGCAACTGCTCCACGGCTCAGAGCCTACAGAATTAAATGGCAGAAAGAGCAGGCCCTATAATTCTATAAACTGCAATTCACCTACACAATTTTTCAGCTTTGGTTTATCGCTAATTACAATCCTCCACAAACTGAATTATACGTCATTATAGGTCATTATATTTTACCAAGGCAGCAGAATTTTCTGTGAGCGACACTTTTGAACACCTTTGTGCAGGGTGGTTCTGATCACAGCATCCCACGCAGTGTGGCCACGTGAAGTGCAGGAAAATTGGCTATAACAGATCCAGGAGGTAATTTTAGATCTTTGACTTGGATGCATGGGCTGGGACCTCAGAGCCCCTTTGCAGTAAGGGCAGCCTTTAGAGAGTAATTGAGAACAGTCATGCTGGGAGCCTCCTCCACTCCCACGTGGGCTCCTACCTTAGGCACAAAGTTAAATGCCTCAAATAAGGAGGGCAAATATTGCCATTTCATTAAGCTTATTAGAAATGACAAAAAGGCCAAATCATTGTGTGCTGATGCCCTAGCAACCTTTTAATGTAGTGCCCTTGCTGTAGCAGCAGAGAATTTAATCCCATAAGATTCCTCCCGCTGTTTGACGAGAGAAAGGTTAGGTATAGATGAGAACAAATATCCTGAGATAACAAAATCTTAACGATTTTGCAATGGATTACTCCTCAAATAGTGAAAAGCTACATGGAAAGCCAGAAGTTAAATATCTCAAATCTCTATTTTGGTGGTGGAAATTAACCCGTTCATGAAAAGTGCAACCTAGGATTCAGTTCAGCTCCACAATGTATGTCTCATCACTCCAGCAGCAACTTAGCTGCTTTTTGAGACACAAGGTGTGTTTTTGAAGTGTTGAGTAGCTGCTGATGCCACTCATAGTCCCAGGGCTATTAACTTCCCTCGGAAACTCACTCAAGAGCTGGGGTGTTTCAACCACCTACACTTGGAATGGCTGTGGACAAAGGAGCATACAAACCACTTTTTAATTCTATAGTTTTGTGTTAATACAACTGAAGGTGAAAATACAGGGATATTTACTGAGGCTTTAGAATGGGCTTTTGAAACCTTGTGTATAGTAATGCTACAAGGGAACTTGAGCTAACATTAAATGTGTTAGTGGGAAACTGGAAGCTATGTGTCCATCCTGTCAGGGTCTCTTTGGACGCAGAACCAATTCAATTTAGCTCAACTGATGAGTAGTTGATTTTCCTACGGAAAGTCTTAATGGGATTTGAGACCCTCATTCATACTGGTCTCCTAAAAGACCAATTTGCCATGACCTCCTTTGTAATTTATGGGATACTTATGCTGTGCAGTTTCTGTTAAAGGTGCTATAGATTATGTTCTATCATCAAGATTTCTGGTTGTTCTTCAGCTAGCTTTTTGAAATAGAGCTGTGGAAATGCAGAGGTTTGTTCAGAATACCTTATCTGAGATGCTGTAACACTTCTTTAGTTTATAGCAGCACTTTTAACAAGTATTCTTGAGGAGAGCAAGGCTACAGCAGATATGCAACCAGTAAAGGAAAAGCATGCATAGGTAAAAAATCAAAAAGAAATACTTCCCATCTATTGTTAAAATGGGTAAAAAGTATGTAATATTTTTCTTCACATGGAATTAAGACATTAAATTAATGAGTGCATAAGGAAGAACAAGTACCAGTGTAATATATTCACAATTGCTTTGGCAAAGCCTTAGCATGACTTGCAGTTTCGTATTACTTTAAAAGATTACAGTTGTCTCATGCTCACAACTGGATTTATACCTTTAGTTGTTTGCATTTGAACAAGAAAATCCAGATATATTTCAAAACTGCTGTAAAGTTCAGTGGCATCCAGTGACCTGGCAGATCCTGCAAAGCAGACTTCTGGCTCAGCTCTGAAGAACGGCGGAAATGACAATCATTTAATTTGATTTTGCTAAAAATCAGGAAAGCATTAATTATTAAATTCTGAATAGTCATCTAGTCCTGTTGTCATATTATCCTGTTTCAGGCTCGAAGTATTTTTTTCTCTGTGCCACTATTTCCTTAGGTCTTTGCCAGAATGTTTTAATGAAATATTCCTGCCAGAGGCAGAGGGTGGGCACTCCCAGCTCCCTCAGCTCAGCTTGCCCTCTTTGGCAGGGTGGGACTTGCCATAATCTCTGTAGAACAGGGTGACTTCTTCACATAAATGGAATATAAATCACGTGCTCTTGGAAGAATGAAACATTTGTGATTAATCTGAAATTAATTTTTTCTGAGTTTTTAAATAGTGCTACAATATTCCCACTTCATTCCAATTTTGTTTCAGCTCTGGTGTCTTTTTTTTCTCTTCTCTGCATTTGGACACAAACTAAAGAGGCATTATTCACACAGCTGTACATTTTAAGTGACTTGGACATTTTACAGTGTGCATACCAACTCTGAGGATGAAGACTTTTGTCTCTAATCCTTTTTAGACATCATATCATACTCTGTTTATAAAATCCAAATCAAGGGAAATAATCCAGAATTTGGGTATTATATTTCCAGGACAAATTATTACAAATATCTCTGGGTTTGCAGGTGGAATTCCTGCAATCCCTGGAAATTAAGACACTCACTCTGGGCCACACAAATTGCCCAAACGGGATTCTGCATTATTTTTCTGGGATTTGGCATAGCACAGAGTCATTTGTGTTTCCTTTGCTGTAGGAAGTCTAATTACAGAAATTTATGCAGATAAAACTTCAAGTGCACTTTATCAAATTTGTTTTTCTTAGGTATGGCTCTGGGAAATCAGCCAAAACAAACAGCAAATAGGAATTGATTTACACTGAATTTTTACTAATGCACTCCAAATTTTTTATATTGTAAGACGTCCTTATTTTATGGTACTCTGCAACTTCATGATTTGTATAGGAGCACATGCCTAGTTAGTTTGGCTCATAAAGTGCACAAAACAACAGCTTTTCATCTTACTCTACAAAAAGATTGTTTATTATCTAGATTTTCAAGCAAAAGGAGGCTGGTGATGCATAGAAGCAGCCTCATACATTTCTCTATTCTTGTTAGTTTTATCTTTCACTGTAGAATTTCCATGATCAACAGTATGATTTATATCTGTCCGTTGCTATTCTTTTCCTTTACAGGCAAAAACTATGTTTAAAGGCTCTGTTCACTTCATGTGTATTATGGCCTGCACAGTTCTATCTGTAGGATGTGTTTTAAATTGTCAGATGAAAAAACATTTAACAAAGCACTGGAAAAACAAATTCAAACATAATGAAGCCTCTGTCAGCTTCTGAAACTTCTCATTTGGGTAAGGTTTATATAAAAAAGAGAATATTGCATTCAGATTTTCAAAATTACCACACAATTAACTGAAATGTAAGCATAGCCTGTTACTCTTCCAAGGCACCATGCAACCAGAAGGATGAGGGATGTGTCTGCCAGAGACATTCCCACTTAATCATGGGTAAGTCACAGCACTTCGCTCTTTCTCCATTCTTGGTTATAGACTGTAGATAATCTGGACCTCATAAATACTTGACATACTTGGTAATATTTCCTTGTAATCCTCTCTTCAAAGTGGATATTGAGTAGAGCACAGATCAAGTCAGATGAATTTTTCATATTCATTTTTCTTTTTTTAAAAAAATAATGCTTTTTCAACACCTTTAGTTTTTTCTCAGGAATAAATGCAATGTTGTACATGAAAGTTTTAGTACAACCTTACCAGAAACCTTTTCTCCCCTCAAATGCCAAAGTATAGACAAGCCAAAATCAGATTTGTATGGATTGCATATTTTGCATCTCAGAATTTATATGATGGTCTGCAAGTCTCACCTAATCTTGAAGGATGGTTTGCATGTGTAAAATAACATTAAAATTAGTAACAGATTATGAAGAGTAAATGTATGATTTTTTTTTTCCTCAATAAAAGATTTTCAGAACATCAAAAATGCTCACCCACGTTGCAGAACCATAAACATTTAAAAAGTAGCAGATCTGCAAAAATGCACAGAGCATGAAAGAGTTTCAAGAAATATGCTGAAAAGTGTTCTGAGGAACTGAATGCTTCATCATTTGGGGAAATGAGGAATGGTAACGAATAGCTAGTTAAATCAGACTTTTGTATAATCTTGTCATGTGAAAGCTGAATTGTTGCATAAAATCAGTGGCAACAAATGTGTTCTTATCACTCAGCGCTTGAACTGATGGAGTTGTGTTGGTGCATCATTCACAAGTCTGTGTGCTGAAAAACCAGGGCTGAGCTGCTGCCTCAGCCAAGTGAGGGAGTTCTCTGAGTCTGCTCCTGTAAAGACCCTGTGCAGCCCTTCTTGCCAGAGGCTGGTGTGGGGGAGATGGTAAGGAAGCATTAAGGTATACAACATTAGAAGACAAATGAGTTCTTCTTTAATTCCCCTTTTAAAAAGTAGTTTCACACCCAATAGTGGATATCCACCCAGGGAAAAATTGGTATTATCTGTCTTTTGTCGGGGTTCATTTCCTCCAGCTTCAGCTATCTGATTTGTGCAAGTTGCCTAGTGTCAACAACAGAATCAAGATAGGAGAGGAAAAGAGCTAGGAAAAAGCACTGGAACAGAGCAGTCATAACCACTGTGGGCCTAACTGCAGCTCTTGGGACATCCAAAGGAGAAAGCAGAAATACCTTAATGAAGTTCTAATATGCACTATTGGAACATTCTTTCTTAGCAAAATGAACATTTAAAATTCCTTTAATAGAACATAAACAAGTATACAATGTCCTATTAAGCACCAAGGAATTGGTAGTAGTTAGCTAAGTCTGCCAATGTCCATGGGCTTGTGCCCATGGACACTCCTATAAACACATGGACAAAGCTCAGAGGTTCCCTTCAGTCTCTTCACACTCAGAACTGAGAAATCTCTGAAGTATCTTGTGTTTGAAGACCTGTTTTCAATGCTGCTAAGCATACAGAGCACCCAGTGCACTGCATTCAAATTGCCTTCTGTGTGACAGGAAAAGGACGTTGCTGTACAGAACAACTTTCTCAACATGCTTCTTGGTTAAAAAAAGGCAATGATCTAGAGGTACTTTGGAGGTGGCAATGTTGTATGTGTACTTGGAATAGGAAAGGAGAATCCTTCTCAAGAAAACCATCTAATCTAGTGAGCAAAGGCATTATGGACTTAAGAATCTGTAATGAGATCAGATCTCTGCTCTTGAGTTTGGATTTATTTTTAATGCACTTACTGCCATTTCGAAGACTACAAAAGGATAAAAAATGTGTCATTCAAACTAAGATGGTCACCTCTCATGAAAGGGACATTGCTGTAGATTTTATTGAAGAAGCCTTTACACTAAGATTTTGGACAGATATTTACTTTGCAACCAAGTCCTACTGCACACTGTTTTCTGCAAAGTGCTCATCCCTTCATCTGTTCTAGAAGAGACTCCTACACTCTTCTGAAAAAAGCAGGATGAAGGAGAAGGATGTGTGCAGACCTTGCATCATTACTTGAAGAATACAGGATATTTGCAGTCTGCACCTTCCTAGTTTACTGCCTAAAAGTCAGTTATCACACATATTTGCTTTTCTTTCAGGAGATAATGTAATACTTCTTGAGAAAATGTACCAATCCTTTGCTCCTATTATGACTGTTACTCTGATCTATATGTTATAAATTTTAATATTAGTTTGGTATTATTTAATCTTTTTATTTGGTTTTATATTTTTCAAATCCTGTTCATATACACTCACACCTTTTGACTACATAGATAAGATGGGTTGACATTTTGTTAGATCAATATATTTCTATTATTTCTTTCCTATTCTTTATCTTCAGAAATCAGTTTCTTTTGTCTGCGGCATTGTGAGATTCTGTAATGTGCTGGTATGTGGTGGGCTCACTCTGGCCACAGCTAAACCCCACTCAGCTGCTCACTGACTCTTCACCTTTAAATGGAGAGGAGAGAGAATAGGAAGAGCAAAAGCAAGAAAACTCATGGGTCAAGATAATCACAGTTTAGTAAGTGATGGAGAGGTGAAAAGGGCAAACAAACAAAACCTGAGTGATGTACGCATCAAGAGAGCCAGTAGTAGAGCAGCGACCAGTACACATTGTTAGTATTATGCAATTATAGTATGAATTTTTGAAATAAAACCACTAGAATATACGCTGTGAGGTATTTTACCACCACCCCCCACCATATGTGAGTGAAACAAAAAATAGTAGTGCCTGCACTGCTACACCTCAAAAAAAATTACTTTGTATCCAAAACATTGATGTTAACTGCTGGTTTATTCCTTCAGCAGCTAGACATTAGATAATTTATTTATTTTAAGGATGGATGTTGTGAATCAGGATTGTTCAGTTGGTGTGAGAATCTAGTCCAAAGTGAAATTGCTTACGATCCTGCTTGGGCAGACTGAGGACAAATTCGAATTTCTAAGTTGGGGATTTGAATCAATTTCAAGTCAACCTCTGTACGGGCACCTGAGACAGGACACACAAAAATTTTGGGGACATCTGTGTTCTGAACAGCAAATCTCTTAGACATGCTCAGCAGCACCCTGCACATGTCGACCTCTCAGGTGTATTACCTTCTATTACTTGTAAGAGACTGACCTAGGACTTTTAAAACCATTTCAGCTCCCTCAAAACTCCATCCAGTGGTGCTGACTGCTGCTCATTGTGCTGCATTTGAACACAAGTCAGCATCAGAAAAGCCAGCTGTACTCTGGGCTGGATCCAAAGCAGCGTGGGCAGCAGGGCCAGGGAGGGGATTCTGCCCCTCTGCTCTGCTCTGCTGAGACCCCACCTGCAGTGCTGCATCCAGCTCCGGGGGCCCAGCACAGGGAGGACATGGTCCTCTTGGAGACATTCTGGATGAGGGCCACCAAAATGATCAGAGGGGTGGAACACCTCTGCTATGAGGAAAGGCTGAGAAAGTTGAGGTTGTTCAGCTTGGAGAGAAGGTTCTGTGGAGATCTTAAACCATTCCATGATTGTTGTTTACATATTAAAACTTTCCACTCTCAAGGTGGAGAGTTAGTAGTAAGCAACACCTCATAATCACAAAGATAAATCTGAACGACTCTATGTGCAACAGCTTTTAGATTTTAGAATTCCAATTCCACAGTACTACTGTGAATTGCTATGAGATTTTATAAACCATTCATCTTACAATCTCAAACAGCCCAACTGGAAAAGTTATCTTTCCTCTAAATCTGATGTTTGTTTAGTGCAAATCACACACAGAGTATCGGATGAGCCATGTTTCTGTTTTTCAAAAAGCTGGCTACTGAATACAGTGATGCCCATGTGAGAAAATTTTGGAAGAGTAATAGTCTAAGTCTCCTGTGTTTCTGCTACTTATTCCTAGGTAAGAACCCAGAACAGGAACAAATGAAACATATAGTTGTGTTGAGATGAATTTCCAAATGGTTTTCCCTCCATCTCTGGGCTCCCCCATAGTGATGTTGAATCCCACAAGGGCCCATATGCACAGGGACCAAGCAAACCTTTATTAGCCCCTTGGCCAACCTGTTGGCAGGTTGAATGCCAGTGTTTTCCTGGAAAACTTTCAAAAAGACCAGGAAAATAGACTCACAAAGTAGTAGCTCAACTTTTCGGAGCTTTTTTTTCTGTGATTCTGCAAGGGGAGCCAGAATGAGGAATTGTTTCCAGGCTCTCTGTAGATTAACAGCTTCAAAATACCAAGAGCCTGGATTCATGTTGGACCTGCATGTCCTTACAAGTGTGCGTGGAGGTCAAAATGAAGCAAAGAGAAAAATGTTGGCTTGTTATTCCTTCTTTCTTTCAGATCTTATTCATATAGGGGATGCCTGCTGCACAATGATCTGAAAGTGGAATAAAGCAGAATATGTGCCACAGAATCAGCTTCAATATTTCATCATTTTTGTTGGATCAATTCTGACAAATATAGGTCTAATATGCTTGGAGCCTCATTTCCCAAAGCTAAATTTGTGCTATTCTTCAACACTAAGCAGATGAAAAAGATGCTGATGAGTTGATTGGTAAATGAGTTAATTTTGAACGGCTTTGGCCTGTTTATTTAATTTTGTTTTAAGAGCATTTTTTTTTTTAATTTGGAAAACACACAGAAATTAATTGCTAACCAGAGTAGGTCTCCTGAATTTAGCTGTGCTAATTTTAAGCAAGCACTTTTATTCAGATATTTTAATTGTTTGCCTAGAGAAGGACTTTAAAACACACATACGGACTGCACTGCAGTGCACCAGAAACGTGTTTGCGTGTAACAGCCCAAATGGCTTTGCAGGGATAGTTCAATACAATTTTCACGAAGGGTCACAACCTCCTTTGGGTATCCACCTGCTCTGGCACGGGCTCCTCCATAGGCTGCACTTCTGCTCTTCATTCTGCTTCTCACCTGTATTGAAATCTAGCAAATCAAAAATCTCCAGTGTCTTCATTTAGCCATAATTCATTATTGTCTCTCAAAGTTGCTTCAAAGATGCATTGATTAATTGAGGTTCTTGTAAAATTCAAATTCCTTAGCTAAAGTAATGTGTAAGTGCTGATGATAGAAAAAATACATATTGAACCTTACAGAAAGTCTGGAGGGAGTTCAGTGATAGTGCATTTTATCAGATATCAAAATAACAAGTGTAGGACTGTGGCTAGTTTTATTATTTATACTGTGTGAGAATGAGAATGTAAAGTATAAAAACATGGATATAGAATCAAGCAAGTAATTGTATATGATAAAAGTTAAACATAGCAGCACACTAGATTTGATTATTCTATAGAAGGAATCTCTGAAATGCTAATTCCCCCAAATTAATTATTTAACACAGATGGTGGAATTATTCAGGTTTAAAAAGACAAAGCCATGCACAATAAAACTTATTGTGCATTACACAGGATGTACTAAATCCTCTGGGACAAACCCTAAGATCTTTGCTCAGCCTTTGTTCAGCCCAGACTCTTATAGGAAACTTCTAGTGGAAACTTTGTTGAGTGAGAGTCACACTGGAGCAGTCTGTGAGGATTTTGAAGCAGGTGAAGATGGTTCAGGTGAAAATCAACATCTTCTGTTTAGGGCTGGATGACTGAGAGAGGAGAAAAAGTTTTTAAAACTTCTCAGATCTAAGGATTTGGCTGGGAAACTAAAGTTTGGCCAGGCTGTTCTTCTAATACCCTAATGGTAATTAAGAATTAAGGGTTTAATATGACAGCTTGATGTGCATATGTAAACTGTGATGCAGCACTCAGTCAGTGTGAAAAAAACACTGGAACAGACTCATAAAGAAGGAGTGCATAATAACTGCATAATATGTGTGATAACTTCAGAAACAGATTGTACAGTAGTGACTTACTGCTAATGGCTAATTAATCAAGTATTTAGATTGCCTAATTTAAATTCAATATATCATGGACTGTTGAATGGGTTCCGTCTCTACTGTACACGAGCAGTAACATCGAATAGCCTACTAAAAACATATTACATCTAAAACTGCACCTTGAGATGTAAGTAAGGAGCAGCAGGAGATGAGGAAAAGAAAAGAGACCACAGTGGCAGTAGCATCAAGTTTAAAATACAGAAAAAAAAAATCAGGGAAAGGTGACTTCATGAAACACCTTGCTGAAGTATCTATGTACTGCAGTGGAGTTAGGGGATCCCAGCAACTCCACTATGTTTAGAAACACAGAATGATTAAGTTTGGAAAAGACCTTTGAGATCAAGTCCAATCGTCAACTCAGCACCACCACTACGTTCACCATTAAATCAGGTCCTCTAGTGCCCTGGGCTGGTAGGTTGGGGTAGGCTGTGCTGCCTCCCAGCTGTGGCACAAGAGCACTGATGACACCAGCAAGTGTTAATCTAAGAGACTGCTGCACCCTCTGCTCACCCAGAAAGTAATTCTGGACTAAGTTATTATAGTTCTATTTTAATCAGAAGGAAAGTCAATAGAATAGGAAGAAAATATTTACTAGTTTTGCTAAAAGTAGATTTTGGAATCTATGAATTGAGGACTACCCAGTTTTTAGAGATATATATTACATTGTGTAGTATTCTTATATTTCCCTCTTGCATCCTATGCAATGTAGCAATATCTCTGTTTGGAAATTTATACTTCTGTCCTTGAGCAGCTGCTACCATCACCAGGACAGTATTGGATGTTGCTTAAAATACGATTTTAAACAAAACTATATGTTATTTTGAAAAAGTATTCTCACTTTGAACACAGCACTTCATAACTGAGTGGAATTTAGTGCTAATTTTAACCTATGTGAAAAAAAGAGCTTCTTCTAGCATCCTGTTGAAAGGGCTTGGAAAGGCCCTTTCACTGCTGCTTCAGTGGGTAAGAAGAAGATACAGGCACAGGGAATTTCCCAAAACTACTGTGTCTAAACTGGGGATCTACTGCTTTCCCCCCCCCCTTATCATTGGAACCAATGCCTATTCTTCTTGAAGTCAAAATTAATTTTAACATTAAAGCCTGAGAATTATTTTAAACATTATTCCCAAGAGGAATGTGAAGTGGATTCTTATTTTTACTTCTGATTAGATTAAATTTTTACACAAAACTCTTCTCTGCAATATTCAGCAAATCCAGTGTCCACAAAATTGTCAGTTATCACTTGACAGGGTTTTTTTGTCCTGGAAAGAAATTAGATCCCCAAATGAAAAGCAGACATTCTTTGTCACTTCAAAATGTATCTCCTTGATTATTTTTCTTTCAACTTATTATTTTTTCAATTATTATTTTTTTGCAACTCAGAGTACTAGAAGCTTTTTTCACTGAGACTCCTCATGCAAGTACATGGTCCCAAGAGCTGATAAGTGAAGAAGGCAAGCAGATTCTTTGGCTCAAGATTCCAAAGAGCTATTTACAATATGCAACACTCTTCTTAGAGACGAATAACAGCAGTCTTGTAGTTCAGAAAACAGTTCCATGGGAGTTTCATCCAGCAATTNTATTTTAGCCAAAGTAACTTACCAATATTTATCCACTGTAGGTACCTTAGCACAGAAGATGGATACTAACAATTATTATAGGATTTAAAGAGCAATTCCAAGAAACTTCAGTCCTGCGAAGATCATGTATTTAGCTCCAAAGATGTACATAGTGCAACCACAGTGAACAAGGATGCCCACTGTTCTGGTTACAGCCGGGACAGGGTTAATTTTTGCAGCAGCCAGCAGGGGCATGTCGGGGACCCAGAAGTTATGTGGGTGTCCCTCTTCTATCCTCTGTCATTAGTACTGTTGCTGTTGGTTTTCTTATCCCATTGCTGTTTCCAGTAAATTGTTCTTGTCTCAGCTTGTGATCTTTGCCT
>WEIT01016100.1:1988-29378 GCA_013389985.1 Dryoscopus gambensis | reverse complement strand
AGGCGGGCGGGGGTCGCGGCGCGGGGCCGGGGACCGCTCGTGGGCAGCCGCGTGGGGACCTGTCATCTTCCCTCGCCCTCTCCGGGGGAGGAGCGGGGTAGTTGTGTTTGGAAAGGTGGAGAAGCAGCGTTGGCACCGCCGTGCCCAGCTGGCAGGTCTCCTCTGAGCAGACCGTGGTGCTTTCCCGCTGGAAGGGATGCGAAGGGTGGCTTGGGCTCAGCTCTGGAGAGCAGGACAAGAGACGTCGGTTGTACATAGAACTCATGGTATCTAATGGGTTTAGTGCAATAAGAGAAATTCTAACTCCTGCGATCGGTTGCTCCCACTGACAGAGTGCACATTGCAGGTGCGTGCATAAAACCATCCTCCTTTCATTATTGCATTTTGTCAAAGCCATGTATCCTCGTGTAATTTCATCGTGAGAGTTTTGGCAGGTAGTTATCATTTAAAGCACAGTGCAGGAACATATGCAATAAAAGCTAAAATACATAAATTAGAAAGGTTCCGGGAACCACAACTTAGCATCCACGTCGATTGGCGTTCAGTGTTGACAGCGTCCCTCTGGTTATGTGCTGTCAGCATGACGACTATAATTACCACTTGTTAATGCTTCTGAGGAGAAGCTATCCAGCAGAGGGGGAAAATGGGTATTAAGCAATGCAAGATGAGTCCTAAAATCTCAGATGATTACCAAAAGATGTGTACTTTCTTTTATACAAATTATATTTTATTGCTTAACTGGTAAATTCTAGTTATCAGTCGCTCCTAATATTTGCTGTTTTATTTGTGAGCCACCTACCAGCCACTTGACCGCTACCTGGATATAGGAAAGGAATAACAACAATGAGACTGGGAACACTCACAGTGTTTGAATATGAATAAACTCAGCTAAGAACAACCAGAATTTTCAGAATTTACTGCTGTATTGCCATTCTTACGTGTTTGTGGATCACTAATTCAGTATGCTCATGTAGCTGTTAACAGCATACATTATTGCACATTGGACTTATACCCCATCTCAAAATATATGAATGCATCTGTCTAATGAATCCTTTGAGAAGAAAAAGCCTTATGATGTTTCGTTCAGATTGGTTCTCACTAGTGGACTAAAGCTTTGAACTAATATGGCAGTTCTGAAGTTCTTTTGCCATGCACTCATTCAGAATTGTTGTGCAGCTGTGAGAGGATAGATCTTGCATAAGTGTTTCAAATCATCTCTTCAAACAAAATCTGCAAATCTGTGGGGTGCTGATATTTTCCCTGAAAGGGTGAAGTGAAAAAAGTGCCTGCACTAGCAGCTCTTGGTCCAGCACACTCCCAACGTGGAGATTGCCTCTCATCACCTCACAGTGGCCATGAGGGAAGGCTGCATCCAAATCTACCTTGCTCTGTAGAGCAAGGGTAGCACTGGCCACAGGAAGTTATCAAGGGCTTGTTTTTGACATGCTCATTAGGCATGGAGAAGCTGTCCTTTGGGGTTTCTCTGGATGTGGCAAAGAATCCCTTCACAGAGGTCGGTAGCCAATGCCTACACGTGGCCACTGCCAGGGCTTCCTTGGCTGGCAGGAATGAACGCAGTGAGTGAATAGGCTCCTCCAGCATATGGTGATTACCAAGCACAGTTTCTGAATTTTTCTGCTTAAATTCCACCTACTTCACATTTCAGGTACATTTTGCAGATATGCTTTTTCAGCCAGAAGGCATTAGTTTTGCTATGGCTAAAAATTTATTAAATAATAAGGTGGGCCATGTTTAGGATATAATCTTTATACTCTTTATGATCTAAATGAAATAAGAATACTTTTCTCTACTTTTTTTCTTTTAAATCTTCAAATTACAGGTAGTTCTTGATGTCATTATGGTGATTAATGAAGAACAGTAATGCAGAGTACAGCTGATGGCCAAACAAAGCTGAATTGTACCTCCTTTTAAACATTATTGAGAGGGTAACACACTTACTGGTATAACACGGCATGTGACTATTGCTTGAAAAGTAGCTTGATACTAAGGAGTAGTTTTTCTCAAGTGGTGATTTAGTGCTAATGCTGATGTTACGGAGTATGTTGTTTGTAGAACATGCTTTTCATCTGCTGTTTTGTGACTGCTGTTAAATGCTGTAGTTTCTGGATGACAGTAAAAACCCAAACCATTTACAGAGATCTATTTCCTGTATTTTAGCTCCTCTTTCTGGAGAACAGCTTTATTGTATCCAAGGTAGCTGCTACCTTTATTGCAAAAAAGATTTCAAGAAGGTACCTTGAGCTCATCAGCTGTGCCCAGTAGGGTCACACAGTCTTTTACCTTTATATGTAGTATGATAAAAAACAAAATTCTAATGGAATTTTGTGCTGAAAAATCTTGCTTTTCTTTTGCATTCAGAACCTTAGGTAGGAAAACCACAATTTGGGCAATCTGTAGAATTTGTAAATAAACGATTTCCAAAAGATGAGGCTGCTTTTTAAGACTTTAATAGGTATGTGCCAGAAATTATATGCAAGTAAACACTTTCTTTCTAGTAGTGCTCTTCCACCTGGTCATCAAGTCTTGCCCCTTATGAATTAAGACATACATTGCAACCTACATGTCAGAAGATTGATTCCTGGAATGTAAAAATGTGCATGTGTTGGGATTTGTCCCTCCTGTGCAAGTATTTCATTGGCAAAGAGCCAAGTTTTGAAGTTTAAAACAGGATGGAAAGTGCATTTTAACACCTAACCCCAAATCTGAGCACTGATGTGCAGTAGGACTTGGAAGTGATAGCACCTGTATGTAAACTTCTCTGCTGAAAAAATGTTAGTGAAGGACAGATTGTCAGTGTACTAGGCTACTGAGAAGACACTAATTTGGTCAGACATCTGGTTACGCTGCTTATTTATACTTTGAAATATTTTGCATTGTGAAAAATAAATGTTTTCCTATACACGTGAGAAGGGATAATTGTGTATTAAAATGTCAGTTGTAAAATAAATGAGGCACACAAATTATCAGATGAAAACGGGGCGGGGAAGGTCCTGCTGTGTGTAACTGCCTTGGGGCATAGACTATTCCTCAACTTTTGTGGTTTTCCAATCAAGTGTTTCTCAGAATTACCAAACCTAATACATAAAAACCTGTTGTTTGTTAAATAATATGTTTAATGATTTCTTTTCTGCTTGCAATATAACAGTTTCTGCCGTTGACATAACATAAATTTTGTTTCTAGTCTCAACTGTCTTGCTTGAAATGACCTGTAAAATTTTTTTCCAGACTCTTCATTAGACATAATCTCTTCAGGGAGTACTTTACAATGTGGCAGCTGTGTTCTGGATTGTCAGCCTCTTTGATGAGATGCTTTGTCTTCTGAAAATATGTTGCAATAGTTTTGTTGAGATCAAAAAGGTAGAAGAATTGGTATGGAGAGGGGTTATTTCCTTTTATAGCTTAGCGTATGGAACAAATACACAAATCATCATGTGATTTAGGTTTGATGGATCTACTTCATACTGGACACTGGGAAAAAAAAATCATGTTGGAATCTCTCATATTCTGGGTGACTAAATGTAGTCCCTCAGGTTTTGAGTAAAAGGACAACACCATTGTTACCAAGCCCCAGAAAATCCAGCTTTTAGTTCACTCTGCAAGTAGGTAGAAGAGAATGCTTCACTTTCAACATTACACGTATCTTTTTAAATTTTACGTTACATAGGCTTTGTCCCCCAACATGTGTTCATTTTTGATGAAGGCTTGTGGAATTTCTTGGGTTTAGTTGTTAGGCACTTTTGTGTTCACTGTGTACACTCACTAATTTAACAGTGGACTTCTTTGGTCAGCTACAATACCCAAACAGTTTCCTATGCTAATACTTCATAATCATTTTGCTTGAGCCACTGCAATATATCTGCAAGTTTATTTATACCCTAACTCTCATGCAGCTACCAAACAAATGAAAGCCACCTCCCTGTGGGACCCAATTTTATGAAACTGGAAGATTTCCATGAAAATATAAGTAATTTGTTAAGTTTGCATGAGGAAGGCAGAGTAGTGATTCAGAAATGTGTGGGATGTATATGGCATACTTTTCAATGTAAATGTTAATAACTGGCATGCTGTTTGTCAAACACTCTCCCAGCAGCATTTGCCACCACAGAAGCCAAAGATTATGATAACTGGCTACTTGAAGAATTCCTACCAATATTGGTATCCCCAAATAAAGGCGGTTTGGCATGGTGGGTCTGCATCATCAGTCTGCGGTAGAGCTTTCCAGCTCTGCAAACATGAGCAAAAGAAAATTTTGGCAGTTGAACTGTATTAATCAAATTCTTTGTAACTTGGTTTCATACCTCAGGCTGTTACACAGTGCAAGGCAATGCCTTAGGAGAAGGCCTTAAACCTGAAGTGCATACAGTGAGTCTTACATACCTGTTTGTGCACTTACTTGTGAGTGTAGCCACTTGCACACAGTCTGCTCAACAGGAGGCTGAAAGGATTTGTGTTGATAAGCAGTGTTTAAATGTAAGTTTTGATAATTAAATGTGGACAAAAAGCTTAATGGTAATTAAATGACAGGCAGTGTTCTCTGGAATGGATTAACATTTTTGTCTTGCAGTAGAATGATTATTATTTGTTTAGCACTGACATACACGATCAAGTATACTATTTTTAGTGAAACAAAATATATGGAATATAATATGAAGATTACTGACTAAAGTTTGGGCTTATATCCATTTCTGCAAAACTACATTTTTTCATACCAATAGTGCAATTTTTAGTACAGTTCTATTGTAATCCCCAGTCTAGTATGTTTAAATAAATTTTTATCAATATTAAAAAAAAAGGGCAAGCTTTGGAATTAGGAATAAAATGTGAGATTTACTACAATAACCCTGAGTAAGTGAAATAATGGCTTATCAAGTATTGTTTTTAGGTGTGTTCTCAAAGCTATGTGGGAAGTGTGGATAGCTTGTTTTCGGGTAGAGTTGAATGTACTTCCCTTTCGTTTAAAAAAAATTACCCATGAATAAAATATCAGTGTTGCCGATGTGGATTTGCTGAGTGAAAGCTTTGTTGTGAGTGGGCCGCTTTTTAAATCTAGAATTGTAGTGATGAAATAAAAAATGACAAATAATAATAGTAAAAGTGAATCACGAAGAAGCAGATGTGATGCCCACCTCTTCAGTCAAACATTCCTTCAGTAATGCCCTTAGTCATCCCACTGCTTGCCTTTATGAATAATTAAATAAAAAACAAACCCAACCTTGCCCACAGCCAGCTCAGAAGAGCGTGACTGGAGTTCTTTCTTGGTCTTAGAACTTGATTAAACACTGGGTTTGATGTCAGTATTTACCTTAGTGAAAAGAAAAAAAAGTGAGGATATTTAAAAAAAATATTTAGCATCTATGAGGCCTTCCCTGCAGGTAGAAAGAAGGATCATAAACCAAAATGGCTGATCTGTAGAAAACAGAACACAGACCGCAAGGTCTGGTGCTGCTGCAGCACTAACAATTTTGCAGAGTATTCAGACTGGAGAATTTTCATATAGCTTTTTGCTTTGTTGCAAAATCATAGAAGGATTTGGGTTGGGGGAGACCTTAAAGATCATCTAATCCCAGTGCCCCTGCTATGGGCAGGGATGCAACCCATTAGATCAGGTTTCTCAGAGCCCTGTCCAACCTGGCCTTGGACACTTCCAGGCATGGAGAATCTACAACTTCTCTGGACAACCTGTTCCAGTTCTCTCAGTACCCTCTGAGTAAAGAATTTCTTCCTAACAGCTAATCTAAATCTCTCCTGTTTTAGTTTAAAGCCGTTCCCTCTTGTCCTGTCACTATCTGCACGTGTCACACCAGCTTAGCTAGCAAATAGGTAAGTGCAGTTTAAAGTGAAAGGGTGGATTGTTGCCTCCTGTCGGCTGGTCTGTTGCCTCCTGTCGGCTTCTCTCAGCACTGGTGTTAGTTCAGAGGAATACTTGGTTGTGCTGAGCTTCCTCCTGGCCCAGCCTGGGTTTCTCCTGTTGTGCACACTGACTGACTTTAGGACTGATCACTGACTTCTTAGCAGCTTTTCAGAGAGGAAGATTCCCTTATCTTTGAGACGTGATTTATGTTTTCTTTTCCTTCTGGAAGATGGTTGCCCGCCATCAACATCTTCCAGCTTTTCTTGGCATGATTTTCCCCGCCTTATTTGGAACAGGTAGCCATTCCAAACTGATACATTTTGTCAGTCCTACTCTGTGTACATGTCCTAGGCCTGCCAAGCAGTAATTGCCCAATGCTTGGGGCTTTTTGTAAGGCTCGCAGTGCACTGCAAACAGGCCCATTGCACGCAGTCCAGCTGTCAGCCCTACAGCTCCTGGGTGCTTGGCTGCAGAGAGCAGTTCTTACAGCAGCAATGCTTCAAATCATGGATTACATCAGGCAAACACCTCTACAGCACCTGGCAGGTCACAGGAAAACATAACAGCTGTACTATGAGTGTGAATCTAGGAAATAATTTTAACTGAGGTGCTGCTGGTGGGAGGATGCTTTGGAAACTGGCCTCATGAAGCTCGGAAGGCCTGTGCCATCAAGACCTGTGCTGTCAATGTCACAATTACCATTTCTTTGCTAACTGTGGTGTGGGAAAGTGCCCTCCCCATGTGCCTATGCACACACCAAGTCACGTGTAGCAGAAGCCCCTACTTACAGTGGGGAACAGGGTTGGATATGTGTGATCACTCAGCAGTGGGCTCCTGCATCCGTCCCACACTAACAGCTCAGTTGGAGAGAGAAATATGACTTGCAAGTCCCACCACACAGATAGCTTAGTGCCATGTAGAAGCCAGATATTAGTTAAAATAGTGGATTTTAAGTTTTTTCCTAAGTATTTTCAGTATGTGCCAATGTGTAGGTTTACAAGTTTCTAACCATGTTTAGTGATTTATGTGGGATCTGAACCATTGTAGTGCTGATTTTTTTCTTGTTAATTCTTTCAGAAAACACAGTAAACTTCTATGAGAATTGTTCCTAAGCAACTGTTTTTCATGGTAGAAGATTATAGACCAGTTTTCCTTTCTGTTTTTCAATGCAGTAATTGATTTTCTGTACTAGTTTAATTTGCTCTGCTAGTCTTTATTTATGTGCTTTTCTTCCTTAAGATAACTTAAAATTACTTTCGATTTTCAAGTGTTATAAAAAATTTCTTAATGAAAGAAACGTACTAGGAATTTCTAGTTTATTATCTTCACTTGCTAAGGTTGTTGTATTGTACATAAGTTGAAGTTATGTTTCTTTGGGTTTTTTTCCACCTGGATTTATTAATTTATAGTTAATTCCAGTGAAACTACTATGATCCAAGTATATTACCTATAAAAAGATTTTGAAATGGTAATTGAAAGCTTATATAACTTTATTTGGGGATATATATGGGAGAGGAGTTCTTAAAAGTTGCCTGTGCGCTATACTGGTAGTGCTTATTCAAAGAGAAACCCTGTGCTCTGAGAGCTCTCCAGCTTCTCTCAGCCCTGAAGGATAAATCTGAACACTCGAGGATCTGCCTGCACCGTGTCCACTGCTTGCCTTTTGCTTTCCTCTGTCCCGTAGGAGCACACAGAATAGGATGGTTGCTCAGAGGATTCAGGCTATGCAAAGGATCATCTTGCTCCACTGGTGAGTGGATTACCTAATTATCTTGACAAATCCGATGCAAAAGGCAGGCTGTGGGAAGGCAGCAATGGCTCTCCCTCTCTGTAGATTTTCTATTCCTCTTCCTTTAAGAACAAGTGTCCTGTAAATTACTCACAACAGTTTTTGAAGACTATTGCTCTTGAGAGTCTTTGAGTCTTGTGGGTCTCAAGTGAGTCTTGGAATCATACTTCTCCCCATACAATACACAATTTTGTTTTCTCTCTTTTAAGTGTAGACATCTGAGCTAAAAAAGTGCAACAACAATTGACAAAAATGCAATCAAAGTTCAGTAGCACTTACAAAACTTAACTAATATGACTTCATTTTCAAGTAGTAGGCATGGAATGAAACTTTTCAAGGATACTGGGTATTTTGTATGGGCTCTGATTGTGAGGTGTTCTCACTTCAGGATCTTAAAAACTAAACCACACAATATCAAAAGCTCTGGAGATCTTGAGCTGTAATCTGTATTACTGTTCAAGTGCCTTGGATGTTGGTGAGGCTGGGAGTCTGTAACAACCTCTTGCTGGCCAGGGAAGACTAAGGAGTTGCAACAACATGGCAGGTACAGTGGAGCAAAAATAGCAGTATCTTGAACTGAAATCTAAGCAACAAATAAAACAACCAAAAACTAGGAGGGGAGAGGGACTTAAATTTCTGAAGATACCGTCTAGATTATTTGAAACATTTTGTACAGCACTTCTAACAAAAAAGTCAGCAATAGTAGTATCTCCAGAAGGTCCGCAGAATGAATGCTGAATATTGTGCAAAGCTGAAGTTAATGTTCCCTTCTTCAGAAAAGAATTTTAGAGGTTTAAGTCAGAAAGCTATTTAATCATTTAGCAGCATCTGATGTGAGCACATTCATAGGTAAACAGCAAATGATGTGATAGTGAAATTTCAGAACTTCTTTGTATGATAAAATAATAATGATCTTACCTAACAGGTTGATATATAAAATATACACTGGGATTTCTTAATCCACGGCCAGTTTCGTCCTAGAATCAACAGCAGCGTTTAATGCATAACAGGAAGAGAAACTTAAAAAAATAATCTAGGCAAGGATTTACAGAGACAGCAAGGCTAGTACCTCTCATTTTACAAAGCTGTCTGAGGATCTTTCATGACCCAAGGTTTCTGTGTTACTGATTTTACATCAAATCTAAAAACCAGCAGAAATTTCCCTAGTTATCAGTGAGAACATTGATAATGAATATCAGTAGAAATATAAAGAATATCCTTTGTGGTTTAACTAGCTTTGTGCAGGATTTGTTACATGACTCCATGGATCAGTGCTGGTAGCAGCGCTGCTGGGTATCTGTGTGCCTTTTTCAACCTCTGTCTATGACAAGACTTCTCACTCCATGCACACAGGTCTTGATATCTCTAGAGGGCCAGAAAAAGCATGGAAATACACACTGAGGAAGAGAGGAAATAAGACTCATTGCAGGGGCATCCAGTTCCTGTGTGTATTTAGAGACATAAGGACAGTTTTGGGGAATCAGAATTACATGACAGATGCAGCTGCAAAGTGTCTTTTTTGAGTGAGATGTAATTTCTGAGTAATTTCTATGTCTTGAATAATTCTTTTGAATCTATCGATATTATACTGGGAGAGGAGAAATGTTGCCCCAAATACGAATTTCCAACCAGACAGCCCCTGGGCAGTGGCACAGTACAGCTAACTGCTCTTTATTGTAAGACGAATGGAACAAGATTTGTGGTGCTGAATGTCACTGGAGAATGGAAATGTGTCCATCTGTGCGAGCTCACAGACTCAGTAGCAGGCCCCTGCTTGTAAGGAGCATGAGGTGGCTTTTTTGGTGTATGATACAGGGCTAGGATCCTGTCTCTGTGCCTGCTGGGGTTGTACCACTCTGCTATGACATGATAGCAAGCAGTCAAGATCATTCCAGCTGCGTCATCACATTATACTGCCTATTAGTACTAGGTAAGCATAGCCTTTTGTTAATGCTCACTGGGCCTGTTCTCATGCTGCTGTACTCATAACATTTGTCCTGAGTATAGGTAGTCAGCCGTTAGTGGAATATGTTAAGATACACTAACAGGTGTCACTGTCTTGGCTGAAGTCAGTGGTCAATAGGATCACTTTATCTCTCGCTCTGCTTTATAACCCCTGAGCCCAAGACCTAGACAAAAGGTAGAAAAAACTAAGAAAGTATCTACTACTGTTCTGTATTCTTGAAAATACCAGTTCTGAGAATATAAGAGGCAGTAAATATGAAATTATGACTGCTAAATACCTTACAAAAAAAAGCAAGGTGCTAAGAATGATGTACTGGAAGGGCTGTTTAAAAGGAATTTAAAAATCTATGGATGTACAAAATCAAAATGCCTTTTTTTTTCACCTGTCTCCAATCATCAATTAACAGCTTCCTAAAAATTCAAGGTAATTTCCAGAAAGCAGCAAAGACAGATGAAGCTGCTATATATTCTCGTGCACAGGAATGGGACATTGCAGAGTGGGAGAGAGGGATGGTGAAACTATTTTCATGACACTTTTCATGTGCAGCATCTACAGAAATGATATGTGGACTAGACTAACTTTATATCCGAGACATTATTGCTGCATGAGAGCATGACTCTCTGTTCCTCACACTTTTGCACTTAACTGCTGCTCCAGAGAGTACATAGCACAACACTTACAGGAGGATCATGGGGAAAAAATCCAATTTCTAAGTAAACAAAAACTGTAAATAAAACTCTGAAAGTGCATGTTTTGTCTTTTGGGTTTTTTCCTTTCCCCTTCTCTTCTTCTGGGATGTCACCTTGTATGCTTGGCAAAAACAGAACCATTTTATTTTTCCAACAGAGAATATAGATGAAGGCCGTGTTCCCATTTTCCCAAGTCCTATGTAAAAATGAAAGCTGAGTAAATCAGAAACTTCTGTTAATGTGGAATGTTATGGGGTTTGTATCTGTTTTCATGGTTTAAAAAACTACTTTCATTCTTTTTTTCCAAATGAGACTTGACAGCACTGTTCTCAGAAGTATTCACCATTGGCTTTTTGATCAAAAGTGGTTCAATATATCTGAAATAAGAATGTTTGCATTTGGCTTGTTCATGCCACCATAAATCATACATGGGTTGATTCAATATTAACTGCTTTTGAATTCCCTGCTCGGATGGCTGTAGAGAGGGCAGTTCCAGCTCTCTGCTGAGCTCTTTCCCGCACTGCATACGTGACTTGACTCCCTCGGCAGTCGGCAGTACTCAGAGTGTATCTGCTTGCTGGTGTTCAACTCATGATGTTCTCTCAAGAGACCAGCCCAGGCAAAGCAGCTGTGACAAAAAGTACAGTTCTGTCTCCCTTCAGTAGGAAAATGTAGCTAATTGTGCTGTGGGACTGATGCAAAGCTGTACATTTCAGATCAGTTACAAAGCAACCATACAAACGCTTTCTTCCCCTCTACAATATGAAAGTTTGGATTCAGCCTCCCCTTCTCCCCTTCATTTTAATGTATTTGGTTAAAGATGGTAAGTGAAGTTAGGCAGTTAGGCAAGCAAGAAGAGTTGCTGATGAAAGTTTTTGATTTTCAGAACCTGCATATGCCACCAAATTAATGAAAAGGCCACTGATTCTTATTTCTCCTGGTGTAGTTTATTTCTCCAGCAGAAGAGTTTCCTTCCATCCCAACAAGCTGCTATTGTATGCCTATTAACTCTGCAAGTGTACATGCAATTTCATGCTAAAAAATTCTGTACATTGTTATTCTGCTTTGTTTCACTGGATTCTCTGGATGTTAGAATCATCAGTCTTTATCACTTAACACTATTTAACTAGAAAAAGTTTTAATTAAATTCCAGTTCCTCTCCAGAGAATGTTACAAATCCAGTATAATTTGATAATAAGTAGAACCCTGTGAGAACTGGTTTTGGTTGGTATTTACCATTGCACCCGAAAGTCGGTGCTCCAAAATCTTTCAGTTTCAGTAAATGTGTCAGTTTGAATAAATACCCCTTAGGAAAATTTCTCATCTCTATATTTCACCATACTGAATTATTTAGCAGTAAGGTAGGTGCTTGGGGTGTCAAAGGCCAGGGTGCAAGACCTGGTTCAACTCAGGAAGAACAGAAATCCCAATCCACAACAGCTACCTGCCAGAAAAATATTAGCAAGGCAGAATCTTCTTCTGCCTGTTCCTTATGTTTTTTCTTGAAGATAAAGGTCTCAAGGTTTTCTCAGTATGTTTTGAAACTGTATTTTTCCCCTGTGAAAGCAAACTTTGCGATTTCATTTCATGCTAGTTTCCAATCATCCTATTAATTAGACCAGATTGTAAATCAGACCCTATAGTATCCTGCAGTATCCCTGCTGTCTGTATGGATTTGTGTCAACTCATATGTTTTGCTGTTTCAGCACAAGAACTTTTAGCTGCTGTAACAGTCTTTGTCAAGTGATTGTAAAAGCCTCCCTATGTTATTCTATTGTTATTACCTAACTGGAGAGCAGCAACAGCTATTGACATTGTCATATAACTAACGAGTTCATGGATTTCTTCTATTCTGTGGGATCAAAGGCAACATGGTGTTCAGTGGAGGCCAGGGCCTTTTCATCTCTTCTGAGTGACAACTTTTGCAAATGTCACATATTCTGCAAAATATTCTGCGTTTATGAAGTAACAGTAGCTGTTAAAGGTCTCATTCTGTGCCTTTGATCTATTAAATCTGATCACATCTCTCTTTTATATTGTGCTGTTTGCTGCAGTCACCATTACATGTCAGATCTGAGAAAGGCAAATGATCTTTTCCTGCTGGAACTGCATGTGTGACTTGCCACCAATTGTGTTTTCACTATAAAGGTCACTGAGGTCATGATACCAAGTACTTTATTTGTGCACAGCAGGGAACAATAAGCATCATCATTTCTTTATTCTGATGAGGTAATTAATTTTTAATAACAGTAATTACAGATATTAGAAGTAAACCAAAGTAATTCCTTTTTTTTTTTTACATTGTTTTTCCCTTTTACGTAAGCACACATTGAAATGCTAAGCTCTTCTGCAGGAACTGTTCTTCATCCTGAAGTTTTACTGCTGCAATTTTTATTGTGTGTGTGTTAAGGTAAATTTAATGATATTGCATGGATTCTTTAATTAGAAGTATATCACATTTACATAATGAAAATGGCTTATTCCTAACACAGATGCAGGAAGAGTATTGATAGGCGCACTTCATTATTCTCCCACAAACAGAGCTGTTAAAAAAAAATCGTCTCCCGGATATGAACACTGTATATTGTGCAAATCTTTATTTTATCTAAGAAGGAAAAGTTTGTTTAGATCTAGTGTTTTCTCTGAAGTTGTTTGTGTCAGCCTTTTATCATTGGCTGAGTTACAAATGCAATTTTTCAGTGAAATGTTAATTTTGTAGAAAAATGTGGTCAGACATAATGTTTCAGCATGAAAAATTCTGATTGTGGAGACTATACCTAGTAATTTGATGACATCTCAGGGTTGTTATATTTCATATCTGTAGCTCTCCTCAGATTTCAGCTACATTTGATATTAGCAGTCAGATTTACAAGAAATAAATACAGACTGAATAGGTCTTCTGAGGGTAAAAGAAATACTGATTTTTTGATTACGACCCAGAAGATGACAAATCTGATTAAAGCATAATTTATTCCTGTGTTGGTTTTCTAGTTCAGTGCTGACTGGAGGGCATGTTGATTTGCCATAGCCCTGTTGCAGACTCAGTGTTTTGTGTCGTACACTGTAGGCTTTTATGGGTAAACCATGTAGGTGTATTTCCCCTAATTCAATTAACAATTTGTTCATTTTGTTCTACTCTTTTCTATCTTTACTTGCATTGCATGTGGAAATACTGCAGTAATCTTAGTTGCCACGTTGTTTCCTGTCTAGGATTCACACTTTGCAGCTTGATGGGGTTTTGTTGTAAACTCTGTGCTACAGGGGATAAGAACAATTCTGCTGAGGCTCTTGTGCACGTTCTTCTGCACAGTGGTCTTATCTAAGCCTACCCATAAATGTGTTTTTAACCTTAAGATTCCTCCAATTCAGAAAGCACTTGACCCTGTGATTAAGTCTTAATAGTTTTAATGCAACTAAAGTGAGAAGCACCAAACTTCTTTTATGAACTTAGACTTTAGTTGCAGAAAAGGAAGTGGAAAGAACCAGTTCTGATATGTTACTATTCTTTTGCTTCTACAAAAATATTTTTTCTAGTTTCATGTGTGGTACATTCATTTTACAGACCTTAAAAAAATAGAGTTTTAAATATACTAAGCCAATTAATTTAATTTAATTTAATTTAATTTTGCTAGTGTGCATATTGTATTACACTCCTGAACATGATTCTGGCATTCTGTGCTTCTAAATGCTTTTAATTATTTTTATTATCTATTACATTTGGAAACAATAAATGAAATTTTCTGTAGTATTTAGTTGAATATTAATGAGTCATTTAATCAAGTTGATAATAATATGAGTGAGAAATTTTGAAAGACATAAGAATTTAGTTCTGGCATTTAACATGAGTTAACAGTATTCATACAATTTGATAGAAGGATGGGTAGGCATGGAAGTATTATATTTTTATTGAGCTAATCTGTTTCTGTATGTGGATTTTATAAAGCATGATATAAAGCTTTAATGCTCTTGTCAGTTTTGCAGACTTAAAGAGGCTAAAAACACGAGTTGATTTGCATAAATAAAGATTGACAGATGATTTGGCAGAGATGAGCAATAGGACTTCTATCTCCTAAGAGGTTTTATTGGCTGTAAAGTACTAGAATGAGAATTAATTTAACACTGATGCTTTCTTTTTGCTACCTGAGATGATTTAAACATGTCAGCACTGAGTAGTGGTGTAAACTCACATTAGAGTCAGTACAGAGAATCACAATGTTTCATGCCTGCTTGAAGAAGAAGAAATTGAGAATAAGGGCTGATTAAAGGGAAAAACTGGCCAGTAAATAATTTCAAAGAGCAAATTGTAGTACTTACACACTAAACCCTAGGTATATCTGAGAAAGTCTTTAAAAACATAGAGTGTATATTGGCTTTAGACAAATTGTTGAAGTATCTGCTGCCAGAACTTCAGATAATCTTATAGATGACAGTCAAGATGGGAAAACCAGTACTGTAGTTGTAGAGTTCTCCTGAAGTAACCTTGAAACTTGTACTTTATAGAGAGGTAAGTTTCACCTTAGTTTATCCATCTCACATCTCTGCAGTTTGTTTATTTCAGGTAAACTGTATTTGATTGGGTATTGCTGGACTTATGTAACACTTTCATTTCTAGTTATAAAAATTGTGCTCTGTTTCCTGCACTTCTCCAGATATTTACTGGTTGACTTTTTCTTGTGCAGGCTGAAAGGCTGTGTGGATTCTTGATCACCTGGATGACTTACATTCTCACTGATTTAACTGCCTTTTGCATGTGTCTTGTGAGGGGTGTTGTTTTGAGACTCTTAACAGTTTGCATTTTAATAGTTAAGTGAATGACTGGATTTCTAATTTGCAAAACTACAAAAAATAACTTTACTGTCATCCACTTTCTTTGATGACAGTTCAGGCCTCCTTATGTTTATCTTTGGAGTTCCTATCAATCTGCAAAAACAATTCTTTGGGATCATGGTACAGATGATGTCATAAATGCAATTAAGTGAGACACAGATAAATATTATGGGGATAATGGGGCATTTATGCATGTCAGCATAACTGGGAAAAGATCAGAGGTTTTGTAACAGCTTGCACCATCTGGAGATCACCCTTATTTATGGCATTGACTGTGGGAAGGGAGCAGTGTTTGTGCAAAGTTTATATAGATAGACAACACTGAGAAATATTTTATTTGAAGACCAACTTATTATGAGCTTTGAAAAGCCATTTTTTCATACATGCAAAGCCCTCCAAATAGTAAATTTATTTTAAGATTATGAAGATTAGTTTTTCTGATTATGGATGTTCATTTTGTAATACCACTCATAGAATGAGGAACTTACTTCATGGACAACTATAACTGCTGTGAAAATAAACGTCTATGATTATTTGAATCCGACACTAGATTTAAAAGATCTGTGATTTTGTGACTTTCAAATGAATTTCCTGATGTGAGGGCTTCAAGGTCTGACAAAGTTGAAAGCTGCATGTGTATGATTGTGGCAGAATGTTTTTATGTGCATTCTGTCAAAATTTATCCTGAATCTGAAAAAGTACTAGTCTGCCAGCAACTCATTTAGCTATATTTTTCAAGTTACAAGTGTAACTTCAAGGAAAGTTAGCGGTGACCTTCAAGCCTGAAAAACACTGAAGCATTCTCAATTTCAAAGTTACATCTCAAGATACATAGTACACTTTCAGGCTCAGAGCTTTCATTAGGAGTTTCTATACTCCGAGTTGATCTAATTTTGGTTTTGAGGGTTTCTGAACCAGATAGAGATCATGGTTTATTTTTCCGCAATAGGTGAAGGTTTTCAACTTAGGGCAAATGGATACTCTTTGACATCCTTATCCAAGGGTGAGTTTAGTGAAGTAGATTATCATCTATGCTTTCTTTACTCTAAAATGTCTGTTTCAATGACCAAAATTCCTGTTTAGATCCCGAAGGCATCATCACACTTGACACAATAACTAAATGTGTTCAATAACTAGAAATTTATGCAATATGATTAGTAAATAATAAGCTACGTTTCAGTCACATAGATGCTCAGAGGAACAATTAGAAGTCTGTCTCTTAAAATGAAATTTCATGTTTGTAGAGTTGATTCAAAATGTGTTATAAAATGAATATGGAAAATTGTGGGAACCAGTGAATATGCCAATGAGGGAACAAGAGAGTCCCCTAAAGGGACAGACCCCGAGAGATCTTTCCAGGTTAGGGTGAAGCCTCCCAGGATGTTTTGTGCTGCCATGCCAGTGTACCCCAGTTCTGTTTCCCTGACTGGCCCATTGATTTCCTGCCCCTTTTTCCCTTAGATGTCAAGGTCCCACCCATGCACCGCCCCTATGCCCTGAGACCATTAGTCCATGTACTCTCTCCACCCCCCTCATCCCCAGATAAAACCCAGCCCCATGCCGTGTGCCCGCCTCTCTGCCTTGGAGAACCAGGTTGTTACCATGTGACACTCTCTGCCCTTGGGACCATGTGAATAAAGATCTTCTGAGGTCCCGGTGCGGGGAGCCTCCTCGCCTCCTTTATCACCACTGTTTTGGGGAGCTGAGAGCTAGCCGGGGCCATGCGGGGCTGCCTGGAAGGGGCTATGGGAAGTGGGACAGCTTCTCTCCCCAAGGAAGCCCCGCAATGCTCTCCTTGAAGGTCTGAGGCTTGCCACACCATCGCAGGAAATGACAAACTGCAACAGAAAATAATAAAATAATTTTTTCAAAGGCTAAAAAAAGCTTTCAGTTCTAAAGGCAAACAATCTTTTCTTTGCCATTTCAGTTTTTAACAGCACTATCAGATAGGGGTGGTATTTCATGACTAATGAGTGGTAGATGTACCAACTCCATTTTTTCTTCAAACCAAATATGAATTTCCTGTGTTGCAACTTCTGCTTATTGCATCTTGTCCTTTCACTGAGATGAGTCTGGCTCAGTTATCTTCATTTCCTTCCATCAGGTCTTCATAGTAAGCAGTTAAGATCTTTACCTCAGCTTTCTTTCCTTCAAGATGGCTAAAAACAGTTCCCTCAATCTGTCCTTTCATTTCTTGAGCTCCAGCATCCTTGAGCACTTGCTGGACTTGGTATGTCCATGTCTTACTTTTGTCCTGTGAGTCCAGAACTGGACGCAGTACTCCAAATGTGCCTAAAAGAGTCTCAGCCGTGCCTAGTAAAGGGTAAGGGTGACTTCCCTTGATCTACTGGTAGCACTGTTACTGGTACAGCCCTGTACATGGTTGTTTGCCCTTGCCAAAAGGACACCTTTCTGAGTCTTCTTTACCTCGAGGACCTTCAGATCCTTTGTGGAATGCTGCATATTCTCCACTTGTCCTCCAGCTTGTTGTATTGGTTTTATCCATCTTGGACATAAGACCTGACAATTTCCTTTGCTGATGTTTATGATGTTACATTTGGCCAACTTCTGTGGTCTGCCCTTTGAAGAGCAGCCCTACCCTCCAATGTATGAATGCTCCCACCATCTTCCTAAAGGTGTGCTCTGTCTTGTCATCCATGTCACACATGAAACACTATTGGCACTAATTTTGTACCAGGAGGGGTGCAGTGGTAACCAGCTGTAGCTGGACTTGGCAGTGCTAATTGCTACCCTTTGAGCCCAAATACCTGGCCCTTTTGTGCTCATGTTGTCATGTCCCTCTCCAAACCATACTGTGCCAATTTGTCTGTCCCACTGAGGGGTCATATTGAAGGCCGTGCTAAAGTCAAGGTGAGTGATGCCATTGCTCTAGCTCAGTGCAGAGAGCCCAACATCTTGTCATGGAAGGAAGTCCAATTTTCAGGTGTGATTTGCTGTTGAGTAAATCAGTGCTGCTTGTTCCACCTTGTTATCCTTCATGTGTGGGAAATGTCTTCCAGGAGCATTTATCACAGACTTCTTGAGATACTGAAATTGGGCTGGTTCACCTACAGCTGTGCACAGGTTACCTCTGGGGAAGTCCTTTATTGAAAATAGGTGCAACGTTTGCCTTTTCCTGGCTATCAAGACTCAGGAACCTTTCTCAGTTGCCAAAACCTTTGAAAGATAGTAGATGACAATCTTGCAATGGTATTGGCAAGGTCCCTCAGCAACTTTGCATGTGTCTGATGTGATCAATTGTACTTATATATATCCAATTGGCCCAACGGTAATGTAGATAATGTTTTACTCCCCTGCACTCTGATAGCTGGCTCACAGAATTGACAAACTGCCCTTCAAGGCAAAGAAAACACCAAGCACCTCCGACTTACTTATTCAGTTAGATTCATTGCCACTTTGAGTAATGGACCTATGTTCTCTTCATCCTTCCTTTTTTACCATTTGGTTTCTTTAAAAACCTTTAGAGTTGCTTTTCATTTCCTTTGCTAATTGTAACTTTACCCAAACTTTGGTTTACCTAGCTCCATCTGTATGTGGTTGAACAGTATCTTTGTATTGAATCAAATAGCTTTCTCCTTCTTCCACCATCCCTGTGCTTCCTTGTTTACATCTGTGCTCAGTCAGGACATTGTTGTTCATCCATGCTGGCCTCCTACAGTACTTTTTTGGTGTATCACAAAGGGCTCTTTCCATACTTTGGAGGAGGGTGTCCTGAAAACCAACAAGTCCTCTTTGACTTTTTGCCTTCCTACAGGATGCTGCTGAGCAGGTTTCTGAACAAGGTCATGTTTGCTCTCCTGAAGTCCTAGACTCTTAATTCTGTTGTTTGTCTTGCTGCCTTCTTTCAGGGTTTTGAACTGCTCAACCTCACAGTTCCTGATGACAAGGCTGTTGATGACCTTTGTATCTTACACCAATTCTTGGTTTGTGAGTAACGAGTTGGAAAGTTCCTTGTCCTCCTTTTGTCTAATCCATATACAGTCGCAAACAATTCCCTTCACAGTTTAGGAATTAAGAGTGTTTCTGGACCTGTTTCCAGTTGTTCATTTTCATGCAGCCACCCTGTTCTCAACACAGAGAATTTACTGGAACTGAGTTCAGTGGCTGTAGTGAAACATTCATTTTAACCAGTGTAGAGGCCACTGAGGATTAGCCTCACAGGCCCGCTGTGCAAACAGTTGACTAAAATTGTGAAGAATGCTGTACCAGCTAGTGCCAATTAAAAGAACACGTTTCTTTTTTCTGTAAAAGAAGACTTTCATCAGGTCTAAAAAGGGGAAAAATACGGAACAAATGATAGAGAAGTTTCAGTGTGTGTTTGTATGTGTTCCCCCAAGCACTGAGCTAGTCCTGACCTGGGAAAGTAAAGTAAGTAGAGAGCTCACTGATAGTAAGAGACAAAGAGTCTGTCTTATCCCCCCCCAAACCTCTGTTGCTATACTGGTTTTCCTTGCTCTAAAAGTTTGCTTCATGGTGATTCTAGAAGGAAAGCCTGAAGCAGTAGCTGACGTTCTTTTACTCTGTCTAAACTGGACCATGCACACTTCCAAAGCCCTGCACCTGAAGCATATCCTGTAAGCTTCCAGGATCACAATGTCTTTTCCCCATTTCCATCTTCCCCACTCCCCTACTGTCTCCATTTGGCTTTATACAAAAGGACCTCTCATATGCAGGGAGGGAGCCATATAACTCTGCAGTTTTCTCAAAGCAGATTTTGGACTTAGTCTTAATAAATAAATCTTCTATGACAGTTTAATTTAGCTGCATATTATAGCCACAATGTAACCATTGAAAAGAATCTTCTCTGACAGTACACTGAAAGGCAGTGTATTTATAGTTATACAATAGAGGTGTAAATGTGTTCTCAAATCTTTCTAATAAAATAAAAATGTGTCATAGGGACAAAATGCTTAGAGCAATGCTTAGGAATTTATTGAATAGTAGTATTTAATTGAAAAGTTACTCACAGTGTATGGGGGATTTTTTATTTTTTAAAATTTTTTTTTTATTATACTATTTGCAATGTTTTTAGAGGGTTTTTGACGTCCACAAACTCCTCTATATGGTACTTCTTATCTGTAAATTTATTGAAACTAATTATGAAAGTTTTGCATTTGTAGTGGTGGAATTTAAATCTGTGTATTGATGTAGTTCTGTAGTGATGGGCATCTTCTTCTGGATGGAGATGTCGTGGCTTGTACTGAACTGGAGCTCTTCAGCCAGGACAGGTCAAACCTGCCTCCTGCAGGA
This sequence comes from Dryoscopus gambensis, assembly GCA_013389985.1. NCBI lineage: Eukaryota > Metazoa > Chordata > Aves > Passeriformes > Malaconotidae > Dryoscopus > Dryoscopus gambensis. Next base: position 8,964 of record WEIT01016100.1, on the reverse strand, counting down.
TCCCCATCTCATCATCAGTCAACACTGCTGGGGACACATAGTAGCTGGGTACTGTGGGTTGTGTGTCTTTGCTGGCCCATGTTTATTCCAGTGCTGCAGTCAGTTGTTTCTCATTATCCCAGAGTGCTGGGACACTGCAGGAGTCCTATGGACTCAAACACTTCAGTTTTTTTCCCAGCATGTTAGCTCTAGGCTGCTTTGTGCAGTGCGAATTCACAGAATCACAGAATAAGCTGAGTTGAAAGGAGCCCACAAGGATCATTGTGTCCAGCTCTTGGCCCTGCACATGACATCCCCAAGAGTCACATCGTGCCTGAGATTATTGTCTAAAAACTTCCTGAACTCCGTCAGGCTTGGTGCTGTGACCATTTCCCTGGGGAGCCTGTTCAGTGCCCAAACCCCCTCTGGGTGAAGAACCTTTTTCTAATACCTGCCTCCCCTGACACAGCTTCAGACCATTCCCTTGGGTGTTGTCACTGGTCACCACAGAGAAGGGATCAGTGCCTGCCCTTCCTCTTCCCCTCACGAGGAAGTTGCAGACTGCAGTGAGGTCTCCCCTCAGTCTCCTCCAAGCTGAACAGACCAAGTGGCCCCAGCTGCTCCTCATACGGCTTCCCCTCCAGGCCCTCCACCACCTTTGCTGCTCTCCTTTGGATGCTCTCTAATAGCTCTGGCTCTGCAGCACACTCCCACTGTGTATGTTGTCACAGTTTCTTCATCACCTTTGTAACCCCAGAGTGCTGGTAATGCTGCTAATGAGAGTTTGTGTTCATTAACTATGTAGAACACTGGTTTGCAGAAGGTAAAAATGCTTATGTGCAAATAGTCATGGAAGGAGATTTCCTGAGGATTTTGGTAGCAGCCAGTTCATGACTGAAAGAGGTATCTGTCGCAGGTCAAGATGCATATAAGGTTGATAAATGTTTCTTTGTGCTATGCAAAAGTTTTATGGGAATTTTTGTTGTTAAACACAGATTGGCTTCTTACCGTTTGTGTGATACATGCTTTCCCCATATTAAAAACAGGTGGAGAAAGGACATAGAAGAAGTCTGCAAATAGTTAGAGAAAAAAGACTCATCAGCCTACAGTTTAATTGATCCTGAAGAATAGAAAACCTTGTTAGATGAATAATGCTTTCTTTAAAAGCTCCTCACATTTTCTCAATATTGCCTCCAACATGAGAAGCCACATAAATTCCTCTTTCAAACCCTGTAGAAGAGATTTTCAAATACTTAAAGAAATACTTTGATTCAATTTTTAAAAGTTTTTTTAGTTTCAAACCACAGATTTGAAAACTAGTTTTTTTAGTTTACCATTTTCATAGGTATTTGTGGTTGACTATCTTAGTACCCTGGTTTCAGCAGATAAGTATAAAAAATTGCCATCAGAAAGTTGTTTGAGATTCCTTTTTTCATATAAATAACTTCTGTTTCATGAGTCTGGATTTGAATAAGTATGTCCAGTGTTTCTTGGTAACGTAAGAACAAGCAGCATTCCAATAAAGTATGAGAATGAGGCAATGAGAAAATTAGGAATTTTTCTTCCTCCAGTAAATTCACACATGAAAAGTGGAGACAGGATTCTTGAGCTTTCCTCAAAACCATTCCCTGAGGATTACATAGCAGCAATCAGATTCTATGTTGACAGTCTACAAGGATTTATACTTCTGTGTAACTGATTCAAATCCATTTTGTGCTGTTATAATTAGTGGAAAGATCCTTGCCTGACTCAAAATGTCATACTTAATTGAACTTCAAGAATCTAACTTCAAAATTAGTAGCCTCTTGTCCTGCATTCATAAGAAATTACTTGGCATTCTCATTTTAGTTCCACGTTTACTATCAGCATATATGCACCTAATGTTTCTGGCTGTCTACAAAATCAGGTATTTTATATGCATTGTATAAATAGCTTGCTGTTCCCACAGGGAACCCCTGCATGGATATGTATGCACAGCCCTGCACAGGTGGGTGCCAGCTTGGCCTGAAACTTGCTCTTAGCTCGTAAATGCCATAGGTGTGGTGCAGCATTTGGGTTATGCACTCAGCTGGGAGGCAGATGGCTCAGGCTGAACTTGTGGTTTAGCTGTGATTACTCAGCTTTGCACTTGGTGGAGGTTCACATCAGGCCATCTTAGAAAGTCAGCAGAATGAACCCTTGCCTGCAGACAGAGGTTATACAGATGTCACAGTGTAATTTTTATGTGCATTATTTGCCCAGGAACTTCCATGTGGCTTTTCTACTGTGTGAGGGAAAAGGAGAATCTTGCAGTGTTTACAAGTGTATGATCTATCCTACTTCTATCATTACCTTAAGTGTAATTAAGATACTGCACTGTTGCTTATCAGTAACATATTGATTACAATCTTTTGCTTCCACTAAAATGTTTATTTCCTTGCAGTTTTATTTTGATTTCATGTTTCAGAACACTTTGAAAGTCTTTGTTTCTTCCTACTACTCTATTTTTCCACTCATCTCTGTGCTCACCTTCACAAACAGGAAGGTAATCCTACATAGAAGGATTCAAAAGACCCAGAGGATCCTGATATGGCCATTAATTGTGATGAAATTCCTATGCTGTCCATTTTGAGTGACTTGCCCTCACTTTGTTTCATTTTCTAGAAAATATCTTAAAGTAGCATATAACAGTTGTAGTCTTAGAGATATCATGGGTTGAAGTTACGGTTTCTTTCAATTGTTTTGGTTTTTCATTCTTCAAACTCCTTCCTGTTTCAGATTCACATAAGCATTGATGCAGATCCATCCCAAATATCTTCTAATTGTACAATAATATTCACATTTTTACATTGCAAACAGCATGTCCAGAGAAAACAGATGGCTCGTTTTTTTCTAGTAGATGTAAGTCTGAATTGATTTTTAAAAAAAGAATTAAGGAAAACTGAGAAGAAAAGCTGCTGCTTCTTGTACAAAGGATTTTGACTGTACAAATTTTTTGATTTTAGGAGTGTCATACATTTTTAATGGCTGCAAGACCTCAGGCTTTTTTGCCCCCCTCTCCTCTCAAATCCATCCATAGCTATACAATATTCTTTCCTTCTCTTTGTTTTGTTACATCGCCTGTCCTTGGAAATACTTGGGGGAAGGGAAATCTTGTCATTCAGCTAGCCATGTTTCCTGGGATATGCAAGGTTTATTATTTGTTTTGGAAACACAGGAGCTTTATTAGGGTTATTCTTGGGCATCTGCTCTCTACACATTTTTCTTTCAGGACCCAATGTGCCTTTTCCAGCTTTTTGAGAGTACCCAGCAATTTCACAAAACACCTGTAAATGGAATCAGTAACTACTAGGAACTGAATTGAAAAATTATAATTTTGTCTCTCATAAACCTGTTGGTCACAAAAATACTGTTTTCTTATGTGTCTGGACAGCATCTCACACAACAGGTTTCTGCTCAGTTTCTAGTCCTTAGTCTATGTCTAAGTACTAATAAATGAATAAGTGCCAGAGAATGTTCCTGGGCAGCAGAACTCACTCTATATGGCTAAATTATTAGCATGGTCCCTGGTATGTTTTTGGGATAAGCCAACTAGCATTCCCAAATATTCCCACGCACCACTCAGGAGTTAATCCAGGCCATGGAAAATTTCCATTAGCTAGTCTGAATGCTGCCACCCTGTTTTTGTAAATAACAGAGTTTAATAAAAGGGTCAAGGGCTGTTCAGTACCAGTTCACTTTTTAGTACAGATACACCAGTTCCCATATGTGTGTGCCACACATACTCTCACTCATAACTTTCTTCAGCTTTCTTTCCCATGTCTTGAGGCTTCCAAAGAAAGAAAATTAATCTACTGGCTGGAAGGCAATGATAGTGTGCTTCAGACAGGTCCTCAGCATGGACAGGGACAGAACCAGGACAATGGAGCAAGCAGCAGAAAGCACCTATCATTCTCTCTCTCTATAACCTCGCGCAATGTGTCCTGTTCTGAGCATAAAACAATTATTTCAACTCTTGTTTGGTGCTTTAAAAGGGAAGAGTCTACATCTTCTTGGGAAATTACTTGTATTTTAGGAACTTGAAAGCTTCAAGGACCCAGTGTGCCAGAGGCAGCTTGCTAGCCTTTCCTGTGATCCAACAACTCACTGCACTTGGCACGTGAGGTCAAGAAGAGGCAACAAACAAAACAGAGTGGTGAGCTGAAAGTGAGGGAAATGAATGAGCTTCAACCTCTCTGGCTGGGATTCCATATGGGAACATTAATATCTTAATTATAGGGTTAAACTCAAGTACACACAGAAAATACGATACGCAAAATTTGTCAGTATTTACATAGGTTGACTAATATTCTACATAGTGCAGCCAAGCAGCATACATTTTTTAAGAGTTTTGATTTGGATATACAGTTACATACAAGCAAGTCATACAGTAAAATCCCAGCCTCATTAAAGTGAGCAACAGAGCTTATATTGTGTTTGATCAAGTAAGAGTTTTATCCCTGTTGGGTTTTCATGGGTGTTTGTTCACTTGTTTTGTTTGTTTTTCAAACATTGATGTTCTCATACGTTGTGCTAACTGAAGTAAGATGGTGGCATATTTTAATAATGATTCATCTCTTCCAAACAGATAGAATTATTTCATGTCATCACATGACTTTTCGGACCCTTTTTGAACATTAAAGGTCCAGACCAGTTCCCACACAAGTCAGTAACATTTGGATCAGATTCAAAGAGATGTTTGGCTTTATCTAGCTTGTATTGCCATGGTGAAAATGCAACTGCCTGGGGAATTTTCACAGCATTATTTGACCTTTTGCAGGAGCTTAGATTGAATATCAGAAAAGTATGTTTTCAAGAGGGCATTTGTTCTTACATAGGTCTCTCAGATCCATGCTTTAAATCTAATTTCTGGTGCAACTTCTAGATAAATTCCCTGCATTCTGCCTTACAGAGTGGCACAGTTTGAAAAAAATTGCATGCTTCAACTTACAGAGACAATGTTACAGTCAGAGTGATTTAAGGATGTTGGCAAGATAAGGTTTGAGGACAAAGGTGATACCTTTCTTGGACCAGTTAGTGTAGACCTGAGTCAGAGAATGAAAAAGTCTTAATCTTCTTGGATACCTTTAGTGATGTATATGTAGGTATCTACATCTCATATCTACATCTCAGCTAGGCATGCTTAGATTTTTTATGAAAATTGGAGATAAATAGACACTTCTAATGTGCAGTTCTCTTTAGACATTTATTTGGGGCAGTGAATCATGCTGTGGAAGGGCTTATTTCTGTCCATCAGCAGTGTGGAGGGTTCGGGGTGCTGAGTTCAGTTGCAGATGTCGGGATTGTGTGCATCTGTATTTAGTCAAATCAATCGTGTCTGATTGTGTCACACATAATAGATATGATTAGATATTATCTCATTTTCCAAGTCAGTTCTGGTGTCAACATAAGTATACCCCATTAAAAGCATCAGATTAGTTTCTACTATGCTGAGTGAGTCATGTTTAAAAGAAAAATAGACCATTCTGACATATATTGTGTTTCTTACTAGTGCCTTTTGTGCGCAGCTAAAGTCAAAGATCTAGTGCAGGGAGGTAGACTGTGGTTGGAGACTAAGTAGATGTAGCAGGAGAGAGACTGCTGGGCAGAAGAGTTCCTTCAGATCTCGTTAGGAGTAGAAATGTGAACGAGTCAGCGTTCTGAGTCCTCTTTAAGGAGTATTTGGAAATGCCTGGGGTGTTCTGCTCAGGTGTGTTGAAATCCTCTGTGTAACAGTATGAGAATCAGAGTCTAATTTGGTCCTTCTAGGCAGATTTTCTGGCATTCAAACAGTCCTTCAAAAAATTCTGCAGCCATTCAAAGGAAGGTGATTAGTTTACTAACTATCAAAAAGCATTTGGGAATCAAAATCAAAAGAAGAGGTGGTAAGGAACTTGTTCTCTGAGTTGTAACTAAAACAAAATAAAAAAATTGATGCATTGATTTAGAAATTAAACTTATAAAGTTATAGACTTAACCATACCAAGCTCTGCTAAATCTGTGACTTGAATTCGATGGCATATTTTGATATTTCTTACAAGTTATTGCTCACTGTCTGGACTTCAGCATTGGAAACAATGACAGTACTTGTTCCTTAAACACCAGTTTTCATATCCTGATTCCTGCAAACCCTGTTACCCACAAATGCATACACATCCCTTCCTTGCTCATTTTACCTATCTAAAAGTGTCCCTTTATGAGCTAAGCCACAAATTGGCTTGTTACTTTGGAAATTGAGATGGTAAAACATTGTTATGAGAGAATGTTCTCTGAAACCTATCCAAATGAAACCTAGGGAGGGACAAGGTCATTAATGACCGTATGAACCCTGTATTTTCATACATACTTAGCCTCGCCATAAAAGTGATTGAGGTGACAGGGCATGTATAGGGAACCCAGAGACAGCTGTGATAGTTAATTACTGAGTTTTATTGTCAGTTTGTCATCTTTGAAAAAATGTAATTATGACAGATGGTGCTCATAAAGGTATAGATCAAGATTCCCCTAAGTTCTTCTGAGGCTTCCTGGGTGTCTGTGGAGCAGCCAGAAGAGTGAAGATTAGAAGAATTAGGAGCTATCAGTAAACAGTCATAAGGGCAAAACCTTTCTCATAAGATGAGTGCTATTTATTTAGTCTTGCATAGTATTTTCAAATACCTCCTGCCACGTCATTGAATTCAGGACACATGAAATGGATGTGAGTTTTTGTTCTGGCATAGTCTCAAAGGCAGTTTTGATGTACACAGTCATAACCAGATATAGGGAGCTCATGCAAAGAGCTGTGGCTGCATGTCACAAAAGCAATTTCAGAAGCTCAGAACACAAAAAGTGATGTTTCACAAAGTACAGGAAATTTATTAGTTCTTTACCGAAGGCAGCATTTAGGACATACTTCTTTAATCCTAGCAAAACAGGTGATTTGGGAACATTATTTAGCTTCTGACAGTGTTAAGCCAAAAAACACCCTAGACATAGCAAT
>WEIT01016099.1:0-10686 GCA_013389985.1 Dryoscopus gambensis | reverse complement strand
GCCGCAGAGGCTCAGCCTTCCCCGCCCCGGGGTTGCCGCGGGCGCTCACCTCCCTCCCCCTCCTAACCGCGGTCCCCGGGCCGAGGGAGGGCGCCCGGGAGCGCCGGGGAGCTCCAGGCGAATCAGCGTGGGACAGGCGGCCGGCGCCATGTTGAAGGCCGCGGTCCATCGTCGCTGGTGGATCCCGGAGCTGTCCCGGGGGGATCGAGTGGTCACCTGGTCCCGTCCCTGGGCGTGAGGAGGGCCTGTCTAGTGTAGAGTTGCCCAAGTATTATGCTGGGACATTAGGAATTATTTTTTCGTACTAAGAATGCAGGATTTGAAGCAGTGCACTCTATTTATTGGTTAAGCCAGTGCAAAATTTGAGATAACACGATACACTGCTCCCCTCTGTGACAATAGTTATAAGCACGTAACCTTACTTAGTTTTCCATGGGTTTTTTGGTTTTTTTTTGTATATGCGTGTCTTACCTACTTGTCGAAAACTCACGTCGGACGTAAAGCATACTGAAGTGAACAGAAACAATTAATTTCACTTGGCTTTCTCATGTTTTCCTAGATGGCTTGCTGGAGGATATGGAAAATCATTGCTGAGGGGTTTTAATGACAAAACTGGGTTGTTTTCTGCATCAGTGATGCTATGCTTTGTGTAACCCACTGCTGGGCTGTGGGAGGTTCCTGTGCTGAATGCTGGTGTTGGTGTTTGTCTTTATTCCTACAAGCACACCTTGGGCTCACAGGCATGTATTGCAGGGTTGGCGGACATTACTGCCCTATAATAACTGAATGGTTAATTGAGAGAAGACGTTTTTGTTGTTTTGTTTTTTTTAAATTTCATAACATTAAAATACTTGGAAGAAAAGAATCTGTTTCAAAGTCAACATTTCTCTTTTCAATTAATGGCCATAGAAAGTTCCCAAAGAATGAGTCATACAGCTCAGTAAGAACAAGGAAGACAAAGTTCAACAATTTTGTTATTTTATGAAGGTTAAAAAAAAAAAAGAAAAAAGTGGCAGAAACAGATTTTTTTTTCCCTTTAATGAAAACCATACGCTCACCCCCTAAAAATAATAAAGTCAGATGACTATAACTCTCTCACTGATTTCAAGAAATCACTGGCTGACATTTGAAAAGTATTGTATATATTGTTGAAATCTGTGGAGAAAGCATAAAGTATAAGAGCATGTTTCTCTTTTCTTTATAATGGATAATCAGAAAGGAAGTACAGTGTTTGATCAAAGGTAGGCTTCAGACTTATGTAGATGTTTAATTTTATGGCTGTGATTAGCCCTATTGAAATTGGACAGGATGTAGCATATATGCATAAAATTACCCGTGTGCAGGGGTTGCCGGCTCTACTGAGGCGATGCAGTGAAGGCTACCAGGATAGACCTAAGGGAGTACACAGGCCCCAGTGGCTTCCTCCTGCAACTGTGTACTTTCTGGAAGGAAATTAGGGACTCTGGGGCTCATGTTTGCTTTAAGTGGTTAGTAGCATTCTTTGGGGTTTCCTCGACTTACATTTGCTTTGCTGTAGTGTACAAAGGCTGTTTTCAGTGTCAAAGCTGGGTTGTGCTAAGCACACTGTGCACAAGCATGTAGTAGTGCATGATGCCTGCAACAAGAGCATGAGGCACGCATCTTGTCAAGGTATTACATGTATTAAAATGTGAGGTTCTTCAGCTGGGGAGCACTAAAGGGTGTCCATTTTCTCACTGATAACTGGCTGGCTGGGTGTATGGCTTGCATGATTATCTTTTGCTTACTGACAAACTACCAGAGCCTCTAATAGTCAAGTGATACCAAAACTGGGTTGCTGGTAAAACTGGTGTCAGAGTTCAGTACTCTGACCAAGTTCTTGTAGATATTCCACACAAGGAGGCTTTAGTGCCAAGTTTCCTTATTGGAAGGTATTTGATGTTACACGGGGTTTTAATTAAGCCTAGTAATAGAGCAGTCTCCCAAAATGATAGCACAAGCCTGACATAGCAACTGCAACAGAGCTGAATCACAAGACAGCATGGCACACCAGTTACCAGTCCCTGTGTGCTCATCATCACAATGCTGGGTGTTAGAAGGAATGGGTTAAAAACCACAAGACTGTCGAGGAGGATTGTAAATCATTCAACTGACCTCGCAGCTGGGAATAATTCTTGATAACCCTGTGTGAAATGCAGGCCAGTGATCCTTTAGCATGGATCGTTTAGCCTGCTTCTCCACTTGTGTGTCTCTGCCTCTGTGTTGCTTTGGGGATCCCCAGGTTCACGAGGTAACAAATAAATTTACTCTTTGCATTCTAGCCGAGTAAGTTTGTGGTTCTGGCTGCCTGCTTGTGTCAATTTACACACTGGGTATCCCCAATTATCAGGAAGGAATATGTGGCTGTAAGCCAACTCAAGCACATTGCTTTCTTAAAATTAATTTTTCTGGTTGCTCAGTTTTAGTGCTTGGTATTGGGCTGAACTGTGTGGACACTTCCCCCGTGCTGGTCTGTCTGACTGAGGAGCAGAATGCTTTGCATTCATTGTTTTAGGGTAGGCCATTCACTTGGGCAGTTGTCCCACTATGCTAGTAGAGCCATTTCTCTTAAAGATCACCTCTGGTCCCCTTGGTGTTGAGGGAATTTCAGCTAACTTTACAACAGTGGTGGCCACTCACCACTTCTTGGTTTCTTCTCTGAGCTTCATGGGCACATGTCTGTATTCACTGAGTCTTCTTTTGTTGTGGGAGTTCATTGGTGGCTCACAACTGGAAAATAAGAGATAATGCAAATATAAAAGACTGATTATCCAGTTCATAAAATGGTCTTTTTTTTTTTTCCTTAGTTAGCACTGACTCTTTGCAGTTTTTGTTCCTGTTGTTCAGTAGTAATGAGGGTACTTAATTAAGATCCCTGAAAACAAACTGGCTTTGATCCTTTAATGTGCTACAGCTCTGGAAATAAGAGGATGAAAGTGACTCTTTGGTTCATGGAAGTTATGAGTTGGTGCCATGCAGCAGAAAATGAGGCTGGCACTCTGCTGCTTTGGCCAGACCATCCTTTCAATAGGTGCCTGCTTTATAAGCATGGTCACTGGTACGTGTGGCATGGTTTAGTTTACAGTCCTCAGCTGATGATTGCTCTCCTCCAGCAAGGTGCCATTGTCACATTCAGTGATGTGTGTGTGATCCGTCATAGTGTATGTATTAGTCAAGAGGTAACAAAGTTTTCTGGGTTCAGAGTATGTTGGTTTTTGCAGTGCAAGGTGTTAATTCTCCTCTGCTCTCTTTCTCCCAAGATTTGGACATGTAAATGTGGCCCGCATCTTGCTGGAGAATGGTGCTGATCTCAACGCACAGAACAAGTTAGGAGCCAGTGTTCTCACAATGGCCTCCAGAGGCGGCCACGTCAACATGGTGAAATTGTTGCTGGAATACGGAGCTTTTGTGGACAATTACGACCATTTTAACACAAATGTACTTAACAACAGCAGAGATGACCTTCCCGATATCACTCCACTGATGGCAGCTGCTCAGCATGGACATGAGGCAGTGGTGCATCTGTTATTAGACTGGGGAGCTGATTGTAACTACACTGTAAAGACAATGGGCTGGAGTCCTTTAATGCTGGCAGCCATTAGTGGAAAGGTGAGCTTGGCACAACAGCTCATGGAGAAAGGTGCCAATCCTGATCACTTGAATGTACTACATAAAACACCTTTTGACATCTCTGTTGGCTTCAAACACAAAGACATGAAGGACTATTTGGAATCTCTCACAACGATTAGACCTCAGGCAGGTATGGAATGTTACTTTTTTGTTTCACTTTCTTGCAGTTCTGATAGTGTATTTAGAAATTGAGGAGCTTATTTTGTATGTGCATGATGCTCTTTGTAATTTGCAGCTGGATTTTGAAAATTTTGGAGTAGGTACACCTACTTCAGCTGGGGTACAAGTGCCCAACTTCAGCAGATTTTTTCCATGTTAGCAGGATAAGATTTCTGTCTGTATGTGACTTTTCAAGAAATTTATGCAAACCAGCACTGGGAAGTGCTTAACAAGAGGGTTTGGAAGAGCTGCATCTGGATTTTCCAGCTTTGGTCTGATTGCTATAAAATATAAGCATGTGGCTAGCTCTAGAAAGATCCTTTTGCAGGTACTGCTATTCATCCAGCCATGGTGGCTGAAAGTCTGCAGGGTAGGATAGTCCGCTTTAGGCTCTATGCCATTTGTGATACCCATATAGACTTCCTTAAATCTTACCTACTTATGTCTGTATTGCACTGCCATGGCGACATGTCCACCATCCCCAAAACAAAACAAAAAAAAACAATTGGGAAGTGTTGCGAGCCGGTTTAAACCCAGAAGAGCAAAGAAAACTAAGTCTCTGTGCATAAACCAGAAGGAACTTTGAGAAGGTTCAAAATACTCCCAAAAATGAGACTAAAACCAAACGAGGTTAGATGTTGGTGCCAAAAAATTGATGTATTTTATTTAATAAAAAAGGCAAAGAGAAGGCAAGAGGAAAGAAAGAAAGAAAGACATAGAGAAAGAAGTGTGCATGGCGGGGTGTGGGCACAGGGAGAGGTGACAGGGGTTAGGTAAGCATATCACCCATCCAGGGGTCCCAACGATGTCTTGTTGCTCCTCTCCATCTGGTCTTCTTGGTGGTGAGGAGCCCCCACTGCCTTGCCACACCACATGATCACACGCCGCCACACACTGCTACACACCACCACATGCTGCCACGCACTGCTACACACCACCACATGCCGAGGAGTAAAGAATCCCGTGGATTAACGTATACTTTGGGCAGGTGGGAACGCCCACGTGCCTCCCTTGAAAGGGTCGGCTTGACACACTGTCCCTTGCAACACTGAGGGTCTGCTGCATCTTCTCTGGTGCTCTGGTGAAGGGTTTGGGGACCCCTTTAAGTGGGGCCCTTTGATGGGCCATGACACCCCGCTCTGCTGTGGATAAGCTTTTACTGCAGGTGAAGGGCCCCTCAGCTGGGCTCCTCTGCACAGGGGAGGGTGGGCGGTCGCTGCGCCTCTCACCAGAGGTTTTTCCAGCACACACCCTAAGCCTCTCTCCCCCCACCCTTTGGTGCAAGGGTTTGTTCGAGCCTGGCAGCTGATAGCCCTGGGGCTGCGGTCTCCACCTTGGAGGTGTAAAGCTTAGGCTTTTTGAATGTCCCTAGCCCAGACCTGTTATTCTATCTCATCTTCATCAGTGAGCAGTGTAAGGCCTCAGTCAGGGCCCCATTCAGGGTTCAGTGGTTTTCTCTGCAGCTTTTGCAACACAGTTTTAAAAGTCCTTCATGAAAAAGTTTAAGTCATAAACTGTAATGTTTCAGTCTCTGACAGGAAGCCCACAATACAAAAACACAGCACCAGGTAGCTGGCTCGTCAGGCCAGAGGCACACCCCTCAGTGCCTGTGCAGCTGCTTTTACACTCTCTGAGTGTCAATCAAGTGACATAGATGCACTTATCCAATCACGGGTCCTGAGGTTCCTAACCTGCCCCTAGGTCCGCCCAGTTTGGGGCAGCCTGACCAAGGTCCACCCATTTGGAGCATGCTCAATCACAAGATCAGGAGGGATCTCATCTTGACTGGCATCCTGATTGACACTGTACGTAGAACTTTCTGGAATATCCCCTTCAACCTGTGTCATCCATTTTGTCTATAGTCCCTTATATTACAATAATTAAACATCATTAGCTAATTATGATTACGGGAACTTCTATTCACTGTTGTTAGAAAAAAGAAGAAGCCACGAGGTGGACTCCTTATTTTAACCAATTAATTAACTAATTTCTTAACAGCAACAGAGGTTAAGAACTTGGGAATAGCCGAAAACTTAATGGCAAGACAGAACAATGTCAGCGTTCACGATACGCTGGCTGCTCCCTGTGTCTCTGCAGGAGGACCCCGTGTACAACATCAATAGAATTCTTATACCCTGTCCTGAGGCAAGATTGGTCCATTTCTTGATCCATTCCCTCACTGGTTAATTTCTTGCCTTCTCACTGGCTGTTTCCGGGGAGCATTCTGGACCAATCATTTGTCCAGGGGATCATTTCATTGGCTCGTCTGATAGTCCAATCAACAGTTGTCATGGTGTCATGTAGTGTATAGAGTTTGCCGCCCTTTTTCTCTTTTCCTACTTTCGTGCCACCTGCTGTTTCAATGGCAAAGATCACTCACATATATCGCGGCCGCAGCGTAGGTATCTATTCTTACAATTGTATACATAACCCGAAACCTCTTAACCGTTAGAACTACTGTACCCAACCCCTTAATTTCTTCCTATATCTCATTTAACATAACCTTGTTCCAACTTTCCCTGAGACTCTAGTCACTCACAACACTGTAACAAGGGCATTACAACAGTAAAGGGTGCAAAGGAGTGGACCATTACAACAATAACCAGAACGTTGTAATATATAGTCCAATCTAATTATAACTCAGTAAAACATAACAGGAACAATTAATTACTCCACTCATTGACATATCACATTTAATTTCTTAACCTTATTAACCATAAATTAATATACAACAGCCAACTTCCTCTTTACCATTTATAACAGAAGTAAGAACAAAAATCAGACGTCTCTGCTGTAGATAAGGTGTTAACTCAGATATTGAATTATAGATTAAGTTGGAACTCTAGAGCTTTCATACAGCCACAGTGCCAGGCAGAACTGATTCACTGTAGATGTTTGCTCATGACCAGTCTCTTGAGGAACAGACATCAGTTGGTTACAGTAGACAGAATCAGAGATCCATGGGATTCACTAGTGCCCATGTGTTTACATGTACAGGATGTATGCGCAGGCAGAGTTGGCCTCATGAATCTTCAAAACCTTCTGTGGTCATACAACTTAAAATATTGAAGGACTCTGAGTTGAGGAGACTCTGTTGAGGAGACTGGACTTGCTTTAAAGCAGATTAATGTTTGTCACCTGTGCTGAGGGAGAATTTCCATCAGCAGGGGAGCAGTAACTCATTTGGGTAGAAAGGAGAGTAAAAATGTTACTTTTCTGCACAGATTTTTGCATTGGTTTTTGACCATATTTCAGCTTCCTCCTAGTGCTGGAGTCTTGAATATCCTGTGAAGAAGAAAGATCATTTCTGTCATATGGAAGACAGGAAAAAATGAACTTTTCTTCCACTCCATTGCCATAGATAGGGGGAATTGCCTCCCAGGAGAAAGCAGCTCTCTTCTCAGGGCTGTTCTCAGTAGCAAATTCAGAACTACCTGGAATGGCTTGGGTGCTGCTTGCTTTCTGTCCCTGTCCTTACTTAGGCTTACCCAGGTGGCAGTCTTTCCTTCTGGCATCTTCTCATGGTCTCCTGCTCCCTGAAGCTGCCTCTCTTCCAGGGTTTTCACGTGGCAAGTATGGAGCCTGATCCTTTCTTAAACTACTCTTTTGAAATCTGTTTCCCAGTGGTGAGCTCATACACACAGTTCCTTCTATAAGAGCAGTTTCTGAATCAGGAGAAAACGTAGGACCCATCACTCTCTTTCCTGGTCTTAAAATAAGCGTTTCTTGGAGTATTTTGGGCTTTTCAGCAATTGCTTTTCTTCAGCATATTAAGGTGACTTCCTTTGGAGTCAAGCTCTAAACATTAACTTTTTCTGTATTTTACAAAAATGACAGAATTGGGCTCACAAAATCTCTCAGTGTCTCTTTGTTTTCCATAAAATCTTGTTACCCTATTGATTCTGTGGTGTCCATAATGATTTGGAAGATAGAGGACGGTATATTTTTCTGGCCTGAGTAGAACGTGAAAAATACATCACTATTTTTTTTCATCTTACATAGTGTCAGAAGTTTCAAAGCACTGTTAAGCCATGTCAAAAGAATGATTCTTCAGTCAAAGTATTACCATTTGTAATAATTACAGTTCTTATTATGGGGATGGTTATCTAGGAGCTGAAGGATATTAATTCACAAGTAGCAAGCTGTGTAGTTAAATTGACACTATCATTTTTGTGACCTTTGCAAATTAACCTGGAAATACTCAAGAGGAAATAAAACTGGAGAAGCTTGTAAAACTCCTTTTGAGTCACCTTTCAAAATAATCCCTTACTATTTGAGTGTTCTCTGTTGTACAGAGGATTTTACCAGACTACAGAACCACACTGTGGTTCTTTAGTGGATATTTTAGACTTCCAGGCAGGAAACAGAAGAGTTTCCAAATACAGTTTCCTTATGGAGAATGGAAATTGAAAAGCCTGTGCTGGTACCTTATTATAGTTTCTAGCTTTAGCTCTGCTCAGAGAACCATACAGGTGAGTCATTCTTCCCAAAGGTCATAAAGAAGTTATCAACACTTTCTTTGTTCTTATTACATGTATGTCTAAACATATGTTTTATAGTACTTTAAATTTTTGACAGTTTTTCCTATAAAAATTTTACTAGAAATTATTGCTCTATTTTTGATTGCTAGTAGAAATGTTTATATTCTTTTCAGATAAAGAAAAGAGGCAACCTGATGTCTTTCATGCTTTGAAACTGGGTAAGTATTGCCATGATTCTTCCATCCTGTCTAGTTTTTCTAACTTGAGAGCATGTCTGTTTGCTAGCATGGGAAACATAATTTTTCTGTTCCCACTCTTCACATGTGACCTACTGAAATGTCTTCCTGGGAAAGCCTCAGGTCTGTTAGATTTTTAGAGTGATCATGTGCCCTTCTTGTACCCCTGGGATTTTTGAGATTACCAAATATTAGTGCTGGGTCAGAAGAAATATTATGGAAAGGGCCTAATGAATACTGGTCAGCACACTGGGTTTGAGCTTTTTTACTTGGCTATGGATGGCAGCACTGTTAAAAAAGCAACTCACTATGTTAAGGAGTGTCCAGGGTTCAAAATAAATTCTGGAGTCTTTGTAGGTTCCAGGGTTTCTGTTTAACAAAGTCTGTGCCCTGGGTCTGTGTTAAAAAAGCCACCTGCTGTCTTTTGGGTGTGAGTTTCAGTGAGTGCATTCAAGTGTGCCTGCAGGGTTTGTCTGGAATTCTGGCTCTCTTTCCAAGGAAAATGTTCATACCTGTGATTGAGTTGAAAGCAGCCCATGCCATGAAGCAGTTTACTGCAGGTTTTTTTTAAAGGTGGGAATTTTGCCCTTTGCATGGCAGTTCATTATTTGCTTGTTCTTGTCCATGTTCCTGTGGTGGTACACACAGTCATAGAGATCTTTTTTTCCTTTATGTTCCTCCCTGCTTTTGCCTGCCATAGGACATAAGAAAACAAAGCAGGTAGGTGAGCTTAAGCTCTCTGTTTAAGGTAATCCTGACTACCTCATATATTTTTTAAAAGCAGTCCTACTTCAAGATTTAAAAAAAAGCCCGCAACCTTGTTCAAATAATGTTCAGTAACACATTTCATACTGCTTTTCCTAATCTAGACAAGAACTCAAGTGACTACCAGCTCCTTTGTGTGGAAACCTGAAAATTAGATTAATTTTAAAGAACTGGAAAGATGACTAATGATGGTTTACTCTTTAGCAAGGAATAGGGAGGTTTTGTATTGAAGGTGTAGTTCAAATACCGGAGGCAGAAAAAAAAATCATTCTGAATATAAGAAAGTTGAACACTGGGATATACTAACTCCTTGGGAGGTTGTGGACTTCCATCAGTAAAGGATTTTAGAATCAGTGAACTATCTTTGTAAGGAACTTATGGGTCAGTGTGAGACAGGGCATTGTTCTACCTGCTTAAGGCAAGGGATAACCTCCACCACCTCTTAGAGTGCCTTTGTAGCCACCTACTTTGATTCTAAAATTGTTGATTCTGTGATTTCAGCCTGTGGAAATGGAGCAGGGATCTTGGAAGGACAAATCATGGTGCCTCAGCATCATCAATTTTCCGTGCACAACATCATCTTATGGCAATTGATTAGAAATATTTCCTATTTGTGTCTTCACATACAGGATGCACTGCAGTTCATACAGCCTTCCATAGTCATTCATTTCAGAAACTAATTTTTGTAGTGGGATTGTACCTTAAATATATAGGTAGAGAAAATTAGGAAAATAACCTTAACCCTAGCTGCAATTTCATGTAGGCTGGAAAGATGTACTAATTAACTAAAAGACCAAATATCAACACAGATACTTAACTTTAGGGTTACAGTTGCTCTAGTACTTTATTTTTTTCTGTTTTAGTTCCACTAAATGCAGACCAGTGTCAGCAAATCAAAATACATAGTAATTCAGTGGCTAAGCAGTTCTCTGTTGCATATTTAGGTTATGTTTTATCACTGTTTTGCAGGAAACTTTCAGCTGGTTAAAGAGATCGTTGATGAAGATCCAAGTCAGGTTAACATTACCAATGTTGATGGTGCATCTCCTTTAATGATTGTGGCTGTAACTGGACAGCTGCCCCTTGTTCAGCTCCTTGTTGAGAAGAACGCTGATATTGATAAACAGGATAATGTTCATGGCTGGACAGCACTGATGCAGGCCACATACCATGGGTAAGATATGTTCTCTCTTTGTGTCTAGCAGTAAAGCAGTTTAATTTTTCTTACATCCCAGTAAAAAAAACCCCTTTTCGATACTGGCTGTAGAAGCAGAGAGGTCTTACAAGAAATTAAGAGGCTCGTGACCTCAGTTTTTCATGACTCTTGCACTGCCCTCAGCTTTTTGGAGTAGATCTGAATCACATTTTGATCATCACAGTACAAGAAAGACATTAAA
>WEIT01016098.1:70083-102496 GCA_013389985.1 Dryoscopus gambensis | reverse complement strand
TGAACTGTGCTGCTGCTTAGGTGCCTCTTTGAATTGAAAAGATTTTCAAACCTCCCCTCTTTCCTTTTTCCATTAGAATTTAGAATGTTACTTTGTGAAAAGGTTTTTTTTCCCAAAGGCTTCATAATTTAAGACTCATTTTCTATCACTGAGGATGGTGATTTGAGAGTGAAGGTCTAACATCTTACTCTGACTATGGTATTAACTGATTTATATTCTTCAATGTGTTTTTATTCTCTTTAGAAGTACATATTCTTTAAAGTATTAAAATCATTGCTGTGTGAGAAAGCTTATTTTGATGAACTCTTAAAAGTTAATAATCACATGAAATATAATTGATGTTATTCCTTTATGTTTAATAGTCAGTTACACTCGACCTGTGATTGTTTTGGGACCCATGAAAGACAGAATAAATGATGACCTGATCTCAGAATTTCCAGACAAATTTGGCTCATGTGTTCCACGTAAGTCTCAGCAAATACTAAGGCAATTTAAAATTATATTTTTCTCTTAATTTTTTTACAGACATCCTCTGTATGTTGGGTTAAAAAAAAGGTTAATATATTGTTTAAAATGTATAGACCTATTGTAATATTGTCAATCTCTCTGTGAAGATTTTGCAGTATAAATTGGAGACATTTTGGATATTGTAGGGAAAAAAGTCACTGTTTTTTGTTTTTGCTTTAAAAACTACCGGTTTATATTTAAAGATACCACTAGACCAAAACGAGATTATGAGGTGGATGGACGTGATTACCATTTTGTCACTTCTCGAGAGCAAATGGAGAAGGATATTCAGGATCACAAATTCATTGAAGCTGGCCAGTACAATAATCATCTTTATGGAACAAGTGTCCAATCAGTGCGAGAAGTAGCAGAAAAGGTAAATCAGTGCCACTTACTTTCATTTACTGAGGTGATTTTATGCCTGTGCTGACAGGGGAAAAAGAGGAGAATGGCAAGAAGCCATTAGGAACGCTCTGACTTCTAAAGGAATTTGTATAAAACTAGAAACAAAGCACATTGTCACAGATGCATTTAGGGAAATAATGAAGCTTTGGAATAATGAAAGCATCATGATTAAATTGTGGGAAAAGAGCAACGATATTGTGCCCTCTCATTTAAAGAGAATATAGAAGAAATAATTGGAATTATAGGCTAATTAGCTGAGCTTACATACATAGATCATTAACTAATCAAGAGTAGTGCTGCTGGAGTTAATTAATATGATGATCCGTTTGACATAGACCTGTGCAGAAGAAAACTTGTAAAAATGTTATTGCTTGTGCTCCTCATGGTTTTAGCTAACAAAGGGAAAAGAGTAAATGTAAAGAATTTAATTTTAAAAGTATTTTTTTCCATAACTACCCTCATATTTTGAAGACTGACCTTACTGTTTCTATCCAAAAGCTATATGAGTTAACTATTTCTTGCAAATTCTAATTATTTCTAAAGTCAATCTGAAGTTGACTTGATCTGTCTGGGAAAAAAAAAGGGTAAAAAGAAAGTGTATTTCTGAGAGTAAGTGCTTGTCTTAATGAAAATTTTTGGTGAAAATTTTTTGCAAATGTTCCATGTTGAGTTGATGAGTATTGTTCTGCTGCTTACAAATCCAGTGCATTTACAGTAGCCAAAGTCATCTGATCTCTATGAGAGAAGGACCAGCTCTTTTCTAGGTGGGAACTCACAAGTGTGAGCAGTGTCAGTCTGGACATGCAGAGGGTACGTACAGGTAACCCATGTGCCACAGGGGTGGAGTTCAGACCTGTGGAAAACTCTGTAAACCATTTTGACCAAATGGGTGAGTGTTGCTAATTCTGGCAGCAAAACCAGGGCAAACACGGTGAGATTCTGTGGGTCAAGTGATGTTTTCTTCTCCTGTCTTTCTCACCATAGGGAATGGAACCTGGCCTGGTGGGATATAGTAAGAAAAGCAAAGGAAAGAATATTAATTACAGAATTGTTCAAGTAAATGAACAGTACTTTGTATGGGAGTCTGAACAAAGCTGTGAAATTCTCCTATGTGGATAAATGATGAAACTGTTGAACAGCTTAAACATTATAAATCTGTTGGCAGTTGCTTCACTTAGTAGCACAAATACAATCCTTCAGTTCCATCCTGGACCTGAAAGTGGCTCTGTTCTTTTGTCCATCTGTTGGGATTAGTAAGGTACAAAATTGCTGTGAATCTTTCATAAATGGACATGAAGAACAAAGTATTACCAGATGTCTCCATGCAGTTGAATCTCTTGCACAGGCACATGGGGCTTTGGGTAGATGCAGCAATTTCTCAGTTGCAGCTAACATTATTTTTCTGGGAAACAACGGCCTGTCCTTCAGAACTTTACTTCAAAATCGTGACAGGGTTGCAAACTAGTTGATCTGGGACTGCTCCCATCCTTGTATTCTTTTCCATCTTGCTAAAAAGATGAGTCTTTTCAGTGGGTTTTATTACTGGGATACAAAAAATGATTTCCAGGTTTTCTCCTAAATTGATTGTAGAAGACAGAACAGAAGTGACTGCTATTACCCCAAAAGAACCAGAAACGGTATTCTTAAAATAGCTTTCAGTTGTGCTGAAAAGCTCCAGCCCATGCTTCTAGCTGATCCCTGTCTCTCATTTCCTCACCCACAGTGGTAACAGCTAAAGATGCTTTCTGATGTCACTGTTCAGTTATAGAGGGCACTGGCTGTTCTCAATCAGATGCAGTGCAAGTAAGGAACTGAAATATGTAAAATATTATTCTAAATGCACTGTGCAAAGAGTAAAATAGCTTCCCTGGATGAAAGCACAATTGTATCATAATGTACTTGTGTTTCTTTTCCTTGTCTTTCAAGTCTTCACTTGAAAAGAATTTTCATATCCTCTTTCCTTTGGAATCATCAGCAGATTGCAAATCTCTGTGTCTGGAGGCCACAGTTAATGCACATTCATTGCTGATTTGGATTAAACTGTCACAGTTATATCCCATAATGTCCAGCATAAGTACTGTGCTGGCTCTCTAGCCCTCTACCCTTTGCCTCAAATCCTTTGGCTCCTGGCTTAAGTTGTTGGGCCAAACACAGCAAATAGTGTTTTATTGGAAAAAGAAAAAAGGACAAAAGTAATGCTCTTAATTCTCAGTTCCCAGAGCAAGTGCCACATTTAAAGATGTGGACAGATGAGCACATGTAAAATAGTCTGCTAGGACATCGGACACCTTTTTTAAGTGTTACCAGTTGGCATCCAGACCCATGGACTGGGTCTGGGAAACAGCTATCATCAGCTGAAAGCAAACAGACATATGCATTGTTCATGTGGGAAGAATACTCCTCTTTAAGAATTCCTGAAATAAAATTCTGGTTTTGTTGTGCAAGAGATCAAATGTAAATGATCCTAGTTATTTCTTCTGCCAGGAAACAGAAGCATGTCAATCATTTCAGACATTCCTCCAGGAATAATCTCCCAGGAGTTCAGGAATGGTGTTGTATGACATGAGTAACCTTTGGTTATATGGTACTTGTGGGTTTGTATCCTGGCTCACAGATTTCTGCAATTCACATTGGTCACCTGCTAAAGAAAAAGCTTTCCTTAGTGTAGTCACCTGAGAGTGGTTTTCTGTTCCTCTTCCCCTGTACCCTTCTAAAAGGATGGTATGTAAAATTAATCCTCTGCTACTCAGAAAGGAAAGAAATAAAAATGTGTGAGGTGGAAATGAGCATATCTGAGATGAAAGGAGCTGAGAACAGGAAGAGCTTTTGAGGTGAAGCTGGAAAATTCTTTATAGTGGGAGAATAGAGAGGGGTAGGAAAGCAGCCTTACCACATTGCCTTCCAGCTGTCCAAGAAATGGTCAAGTTGTATTTATTTCTCAAGAGACAAACAATAAATCAACCCAAATAAATTGCATTCACCATCTCCCATGTGGTATTTCTACTGGGTGGTACCTGGGGGAGGAGAGGGCTTGTGTGCAGTTCCATCTGAAGGTTCTATGGTGGCATATTTCTCTGCCAGCAGGGGTGGTCACTCCCTCAGGTATGCCAGTTAAGTCATCTGGCTCCTCTCTAAACTGCATCTGTGACATGGCCCCCTCCCTAAAACATCCTCAAATTAGTACCAAAACGAAGCAAAATAAAAAATGTGGTGATGGGGTTGAAGTCCAGCTGCTCCACTATAGGATTCTGCATTGCTGACTGGGCTGCAACCTGTGATGAAGAAAGGAAGGAAGAAAGAAGGGTCAGGAACATCTCAAATGATGTGTGATCCAGCAGAGGAGATTGGGGGACCTTGTGCCAAAGTGGTGAAATCACAGTATCAATGATGCAAATACTCTAATTTTGTTGGTTTCAGTGGAGACATGTTTATCTTCTAAATTATTATGCTATGCTGCTTGTGACTTAAACTTTGCTTAGTGCCATTTTCCCTTCTTTCTCACTTTTTAGGGTAAACATTGCATTCTTGATGTTTCTGGTAACGCGATCAAAAGGTTGCAGATTGCCCAGCTGTACCCGATCTCCATTTTTATTAAACCCAAAACAGTGGAAAATATCATGTGAGTAAATGTTAAGTACCTCAGGCTAAATTGTTTGAGACTGTTGAATTTGAAAAGCCATCCGCAAGTTATATGCAGGCAATTGTAATGTTTGCATTTTAAATAATATTTAATTCCCTGAGTTTAATTTTTAGAGACCTTAAGACGGGGCTTCTAATCTGAATTAAAGTGCTTGGGAACAAATGCCATTATGTTTAATTCCATGCAACATAATGCCAGAACAGCTCACTTCCACTACAGTCTTTGCTTGGTATCTTTAGGGTTAACCCTCTTATTAGGATTAATACTCAAACAACAGTTTAAAGTCTCCCAAGTATTTGATAGTAGTTTAAAAAAGGTATGATGTTTTCACTTTCAGGGAAATGAATAAACGCTTAACGGAAGAGCAAGCCAAGAAGACATTTGAGAGAGCCATGAAACTGGAGCAAGAATTTACTGAACACTTCACAGGTGTGTTTTGCTTGTGACTGCTCACTTGCCAGAGTTGAAATTTTATTGCTTGCTGTAAAAGTAGTACTTGCCTAAGCACTTGAGATAGTGAGCTTTGTTTTTCTGATGATCTGTGATTACTTTGAGGTATAGAGTCATCTTAGTATGTCTACACTGATTTCACTTTGATCCAGTAAATTGTTGAGTCTATTAAATTAATTGGAGCTTAATTTAGGTTTTAAAAACTCTAAGACTTTCTACCATTTTCCTGGGTTTTGAAATGCAGATGTTTGCTTTTTGGTGTCTTGTACACTTAAAGCTTTTATTTGCAGACCTGAAATTGCTCAGCAAAGCTGCTTGCAGGAAATCGTTGTTTTGTTTTTGTTTTTTTTTTTTTTTTAATTGGGAAGATGATGAAGCATAATGGTAAATGAAGCCTCTGAAAATGGAACACTACAGCATTATGGTACTTAGGGAATCAAATTTGTGCGTGCCATGGGCCTCACTGTAACAGCAAGGGATGGGCTGCAGTCACTCACACTGTGCTCATTCTTTGCATTGTGGCTTCTAACACAGGGAGGTTGGTCAAGTCACGACCTTCCGGAGCCTGGAAATGAACCTTCCCTATTCCTACCCTGACAGACAGTTGCTCCTTTCCTTTCCCTTACATTCTCTTTGGCAGTATTTTAGTGTTTGCTGCCCCATTCACTTCTTTTCTCTGACATGACTCCTTTGCCCAGTGCTTTCTCCCACATCCTAGGTGGGCAGAGCTGTGAATGCAGCAGTCTGCTCCTGCTGGGCAGAGACACAGGATGGGGTGGTGGCTTCACAGGGAGGAAGACAGAGGAACCAGCAGATTCCCTGCCCAGTCTTCCTGCTGCCTTGTTCTGTGCATTTTGTGCTACCCAGTTGTCAGTTTATCCCAAGACTGTACCTCGCTCTTCCCATAGCTGTCTATCTATATGCACCCAGAAAGTTATGGGACTCTCAACATATCTTGAAAATTCTTCCTATTACAGAGTCCCTTACCAAACGGCTTGCAAGTGTGTTAGGTTTGTTGTTCAGAAAAGGAATGAGTTTATTTTAATACATATCAATTACATATTTAGTCAGTAACTGGTAATATCCCAGGCTATCTCAGGGCATTATATAGGACACTTTTCCAAGAAATTAAGGGACATAAATCACGATGTTGCAAAAAACCTAAAAGTCTTTTCAAATGCTCTAGTGTTTAGATCCATGATTTTTCTCCAGAGTATAAGGCTCGTTGACAAAGGAAGATGGTCAGACTTTTCTCCTTGATAACCAAGTTCAAGCCAGAAATTCTTTTCTGAATCTGTCTGAGATACTTGAAGCCATTACAGATCCCAATTACAATTTGGAGGCTGCCACCCATGTGAGTCAGGTGGTAAAACAGAAAGTCTGAGTGTTCCCTCATCTGTGGAAAAATACCACCATTTCACTGGTAACTGAAACCAACTTCATCATCTGTTTCCACAGACTTTAGCTTAATGTGAAGCACATGAAAAGCACATCTTTTGCAGCTTTGAGGTTATTGAGGTTTGGAAGAGCTGTGGTCAAACTTAGCTGGAGAGAAGATGCTGAAGCTTGTGGTCTATTTGCATTGCAAAGACATTTCTAATTCTTTCTAATGCACTGTTGTGCTGTGAACATTATACTTGGCCTATAACAATGGAGCAGTCTCCACCCACAGGCAGTACAGCATTGGGCTGCTGATAGGGAGAAAGATTTTAAGACATGAAAATGGAATGGTAGGAATAAAAGGGAACTAATTTGCATTGAAAGCAAAGCTTGGAAGCAGCAATACTCTATTAATGTACAGAAGAGTGGGTCCGACTTGCCTCCAAAACTCTTTCATGCTAAACTTCTTGGATTATTGACACTGAGATTGTGACACTAATTAAAAAGAAGTTGCTATCTCAGTGATTGCTCTTCCAGGCTGAAGTGTTGGTAAGAACAGCTCAAACTTCAGCTGCATTTTCACCAAACTATACTTTATTCTGATTGTCAGAACACATCCATATTGGCTCATTTCTAATTATTTTCTAGTCTTGGCAAAAATATGTCTTAACTTACACCACAGGAATGAGTACAGATTGCACTTTTAACTGTATTAGGAAGCCTCTTGTCTATAAAACTGCATCTGTTGTCTGGACAACAAACTCCATGAGTTCCTGCTCTTTTTAGCCAAAAGCAAAGGTAGAGCTAGCAGGGAGACATCCCAAGGTCAGCCAGCCTTGCTGTGCAGCTTCAGGATCGAGCAGAGGAGTTCACCAGCCTGGCAGGACACAGCCCAGCACTGTCTTGCTTTGTATTGCAAACACAAATGAAGGTTGGGCCAAAAACAATACTGGAGGATGTGAACTGATTCAGGTAAATTGGAACATGTGGCTAGGAAAAGGTTAAAGAACTCCTCAGTTGTATGTATTTTCTTGGTAAGACAGTGGAAGCCACTTCCTGTCCCCAAGGAAGTGCTGTATGTGTCCTGCAGTACCACTCTGCTTCACTCCAGCACAGACACTGGGAGTGTCCACGGGTGTCTCTTCCCTCAGCAATCAGAA
Source organism: Dryoscopus gambensis (assembly GCA_013389985.1). Taxonomy (NCBI): domain Eukaryota; kingdom Metazoa; phylum Chordata; class Aves; order Passeriformes; family Malaconotidae; genus Dryoscopus; species Dryoscopus gambensis. The sequence goes on along the minus strand of WEIT01016098.1, from coordinate 94,954 downwards.
ATCCTCCTGCCACTCTGAGGGGAAAGAGCAGCTTGGCATGGAGCAGCCTGGTTTCTGCACGGAGCGAGGAGGGATGATTGCTGATTGCCACATTATGTTTTGCAGCTATTGTCCAGGGGGACACACTGGAAGAAATCTACAACCAAGTGAAACAAATCATAGAGGAACAGTCTGGTCCTTACATCTGGGTTCCAGCAAAGGAAAAATTATGAAAACAGATTTTTATTTTTCATTTTCTAACTGACATCACCTACTACATCTGACGACTCTTAAGCCCTTCCAGTGGAGCCTGCCTCTAGTTCTTTCCAGCGTGGTTCATACCCTAACCATCACATTCTGCAGTTCCCATAATGCTTTACATTTGGTGTCTCTCTTAGTTTAAATAATTTGTATTATTGTGTGGTGTTGGTTTGCCATTTTTCAAACATGACAGTGGAATGGCCTGACCAGCTATTAGTTTAGGGTGGGGGTGGGAGGGAATTGCTTGGTAAAATTCCTTAATGTTTAAGGGAAAGTAACTTTCAAAGATTTTTCAAAAAAGCTTTATAGACATTCTTTTAAAATTTCATAACAATTGAAAGAAAAGTTGTATTCAAGGAAGTTGTAAATTATGAGTAACTTTGCACGCTTAACTTTAATAGCATGGTTTGGTCAGGGCAATCAATTTCAGGTTTTATTTTCTGACTTCAATCCTATTGTCACGGTATCTTCCTTTCTTTCCAGGCAGTTAGAAAGAAACTTTCAAATTTTGAGTTAGCATTTTCATTAAGTCCCATTACTACTCCTAAAGGGATATTCATTTTCATAATTTCATATGGATATTCTTATAATCTATTTTTTCATTTTTTTGCCAATAAAATTGCTAGGGACAAAGATGTGTAATGTTTTTAATCTTCCTCATGCAACACTATTTATAGTGTGTTACAGAAATTCTTTATAGATAATGGTCATCACACTTTTTGAGCCTAAAAATATGTTTAGGTGCTAGGAAACCTTGTATTTTTCAGAGGAATGCCAAATTTCCATTGGCAGTAATTCAGAAAACAGCTGCAGAGATGGTCATTAGGGCAATGAGAGAATGATTCATAGCCTAAAAATGTGTGTGTTCTTAGGGGTCAGATTTTAATGAATATTTTACCCACAATAACTGCCTATTTTGTTATAATAAATATATATATATTAAACTTTCTTTAACTAAACTCTGTAACTATGGGAATTATTTTCTTTACATAGTTGCGCACACGTATAAATATATATATATAAAATATATATTTTTCTTTTACCACCTACTCCTAGCTTTTTGTTTTGAATAAAAATAAAAAAAAAACAAATTAGAATTTACCTTCCTTAATCATGGAAAAATGAAATGGGCTGTGATGACTGGGCATGAAGTCCAGGGAATATTAGTACAAGGAAAATATACATGCAAGTTCTCCTCTTTTCTACGGAATTCCAGGTGTTTGTCTTCCCCCGTCCCCTTTGTAATATGCATGTCTTAACCAAAGGGAGAATTCAGAGTCAACAATATATTTTTTTTCTGTACATGTTCATCTCGGATTGCACAGGCACAAGATCTTCCATTTGCAATGCACAAACTTCTGTGCTGAATGTTATGAATACGTTGTACCAAAACCTTCAATAATGAAATTCTCTAATTCCCATATTATTTGATACCTGCCATTGCTTGTTTGCAACTGATTGTTTTTGAGAGGGATGTACTTATGGCCATCATGGGGCAGTCACACAACCAAATCAGCTTTGGTTTGTAAAGAATTACCACACTATCCATTCCATTTGTTAGAAAGAGGAGAACAGCTAATAAACTTTATTGTACAATATGTTTGTCAAGTGTGTTTTTAATTATAGTAAATACAGGTATTGTAGCACTTGTGAATAATTGACTGAGACTGTAAATGAAAATCATGTGTGATTTTCTGGACGAGTGACCACATTGGGGTCTGTGAAGTTACTCCATTAAAAGCAGATTTAAACTTGTGACACAATTATTGCTGGTATAACGTGGAATGCTAATGAGGCTTACAGGAAGTTAAAGCTGCTGGTGCATGGCCCAAAAGACTTTCTGGTTTTCAAGATTTGAGAAATCAGGTGTGCTGCCCTTCCCCCCATGAAAGCTCATGGTGTACTGGATTGATGCAGCTTTTGATAAATAATGTCACAAATTTTTAAGGCAGCTAGAAGTGCACTGTTGTCTCCCTCATTAAAAGTGGCTGATTGTTTGAGGTGTCTTGTGAGACATCTTAAAAGACCAACTCAAAAAAAAATAGAAGGATATGACTCTCTATCAAATCTGCAAACACATCTGCGATCTCTGTATTACATACAATTCTTTTTACCTCTTTTTTTAACCCATCAGAAAGAGCCCTGTTCAGCTGAGTGGGTCTGTGAGGCATTGCTCTTTCATATGTTGGAGTGTCTGAGTAACCGTCACCGGACTTTACCCCAGGCACTTGTCATATCCTAGCCAGGTATCACCAAATACTCCACTCAGACTGAAGTCCACAGCAATTACCTTGCACAGTTGTCATGCTAGAGTGAAAACAAGTCTCAGATCAAGAAAACCCAAAGGACTCTGTAGTATTTGCTTTGCATTTTTGGTCTTGTTTGTTTCCAGTGTTGCCTTTGAGCACTGGCAGAAAGATTCCGAGAGCCCTGATGCTCCTTGATGTCTTTCCTTGTGTAACTGTCAGGGTTTTGCATTACTTGGTGTTTCTCCAGGTCCCATTTTTCCAGCATCAGGAGCTGATAGATCTCTGATTCTTGGCTACACTTTTCTGTATTTTAGAGTTATGCTTTACATTACATGTACTTTGCTTAAGGCTTCTACTTTAACAACGAGAGTAATTAGGTAATCCAAATGGCATCATACTGATTCATTACCACTCTTTTGCTGGCCCAGCAAAGGCATGGTGGGTTTTCTTCCCGCCTGATGACCCAATTATTTGTAATTGCTATACAGACACATGTTTGATGAAGTATTTGTTACTCTCTATTATTACTGTAAGTTATATTATTTTCTTGTGGGCATTTTTGCTAACCTGTGCTGAAAACTAGGTTAAGAAATTTAATATCTCCTTAAAGCACAGATACTCATAGAGTTAAGAATAAAATAGGAAGATTATCTAAATTCTAATGAACTGTGCTTGTGTGATTGTTTAGAGGGGGTTGTGTTTGGAATAGACCTCCTGTACAAAAAGGCTGCTCCTCTGCCTTCTGAACCTTTCCCACAAAGGATCAGAACAACCACAGGAGAGCCCTGGTACCAGATTCATGTCTAACTAATCCTACCCTTGCAGTCCTGAGCAACTGGTGCTGGAACTGTGTATCAGTCTTGTTATCTGTATGTGAAGGTAAGCCCTTCTGCAAACATCAGGGAGAGGGGGCTTCAGATGTTAACCTGGCAGGAAAGGCACAGGAAGGATTCAAGTAATGGGTCCTTGAGGACATTTGGAAATACTCCAGTGGCACCAGGTTATTCTTTAACACTTAAGACAACAAATGGACGATTAATTCCAGATGGTCTAGGCAGCCAAGAATCAGAGTTCAGCCATAAGGTTTTGTCTGGGGAGAAGGCCTGGAGGGATCATTCTCTATTTTTTGAAATTCTGAACTTGAAATAGCAATTAATTGACTCAGCTGTTGTCTTACAGGTGCTAGTAAGGGTTAGAGCTAGCATCCTGCCAAACTGCAGTCAGGTGGCTGATGAGTGCTGGAAGCATCCTGCCTCACTCCCGGCTGTATGGGCTGTTGGGGGATGCACAAAGCTGTGTGGCTCATGCTCTCCCTGGGTGTGAGGACTCGCGGGACACAGCCCTTCTGTTTCTGGGAGCTGGGTGCTGAGCTGAGAAATGGCAGTCGGCAGAGTGAAGCAGCACTCAATGTCTTTTATCTAAACAAAGTGTTACAAGCAGCTGCAGTTCACTGACTAATGAGAAATGAAGAAAAGGGCAGCACAAATGAGCGTTACTCTGTGAAATTTACACTAAAATTCATGGCAGCTTTTAACAGAGTGACTGTTATCAGTTTTTGACTCTTTCTGGGAGAGAGAATCCTTTCTGGGCCTTCTCTTAAACCTTAAAAAAAGTCAGAATGATTCAGCTGTTTTATAGCACTTGCTATTAAATTTCAGGAAATGTGCACTTGGCATGTGCTGTACCACCTGTAGAGTGCACAGGCTTTGCTGTTGTAAGAGCCTGCGCTTCTGGTTATGGCTTTATGCAATTTGTGACTCTGCTGAGAATGTGGCATCTCAAGTGACTGCTCTGCCAGATAAACTGCTTACCTTGAATCTCCGTGTGCCTCCTGAGCCCCCTGTATCATGTACACAGAGCTCAGCAGGAGTACGTGGTTAGTGTGTGGTTCCACAGCCCTGCCCCACGCCTGCGTGCCGGTGCCTGGCGGTTTATTGAATGAAGTCTGTGGGTGGTGCCAAAGCAGTAACTACCTCATTGGTGCCTCAGATATTTTGCAATTTCCAGGTCTGATGTTTTTTTCCAAGTGTAGAGGCAGGATGGAGAGAGGCATGCTTTCTTTTCCAGAAGTCATTACGAGGTGACGTGTTCCAAGGTAAGCAAGGTGTTTTGTTGAACAAAGTGCATCGGCAATTGAATGCAGCTGATTTTCACCTAAGACCAGGCTGGAGAGAGCACTCTTGCAGAAGCCTTGATATCTGGGAGTTCTGAAGGCTGAAAAAAATCACAGATCCCAAAGTTTTCATCATGAAGAGCTCCAGAAATGTCTTCTGTCTTCTCTTCTTTCATGCTGGTAAGTGTCCTCCGAAAGCTTTTACTGTGGCATGGGACTCTGTGTGATGTGAGAGAGCAGAAGGAAACTAGAACCACTTCAGAGCCAATCTCATATGCCCTGAAAATAAACAGAAGGAAATAATAGAAAAGCAATAGAAAAGGCTGTATGAACACCATGTATGTATCTTGATTCACTGGTATCAAATGTTGTATTTCCTCAGCACTGAATCAATTTCTGGTTCAGTGGTGTCTGTTTCTCACAACAGTGACCAGTTCTATGACACTTGCTTTGTAAAAATAGAAATAATTGCTTTATTTCACTTATCATGCTCTGTGCAACATGTTGGCTTTCTCCTGTCACTCCCAAATTGTATTGGTGAGTGCTTTTAATTTCACCAGAGGTGTGGGTGCTGTTTCTGAAGCACTCTTCAGTTCTTCACAAAAGAAATGGTCCTAGTTTATTCTCCCCGCCCCCCGCCACTGTTTCTGTTGAAAGCCCTTGATAGTGCAGTAGTAGCTGTATAAATAGCCATTTGACAAGATGTTACACAATGGAGTACCACTACTTTGAAAAGTTATTGGGATATTTGTCAGTGATAGTTATAGGTGTGCTTAGGACCCTGAGCATATTTCAAATGGAAGTTGCCAGCTTCTGCCATTTCGAGCTTTATGTATATGTGCTGATATACAGAAGGGCTAAAATTGGGAATAAACTTGGGTTCAGACACTGACCTGGTGTTTTAAGCAGGTTTTCCTTGGCAGTAGGAAGAGAGGCTAACTGCAGGCCTTGTCTGTGCTCAAGCCCACTTCAGATGGGTTAACTTGTAAGGATACCTTGTTTTGATAAGTGAGGAAAAAACCAACAGATTCATGCTGTTCCACTATTTTGGCTGAAATATAGAGCTAAATGAACTTTGTGTTTCAGGTGTATGGCTAATGATTTTGTCATGCAGTTCATATTTTACCTCCTGTGTGCCTATATCTAAATTCAGAATGCTGAGGCTGAAAAATGGCACTTAGCATATATACTTACTGAGATGCTCCCCAGCTTAATTTCTATTTGCTTATGTTTATAAAAAGAAAACCCCAAAATGAAAAACAGGATTCTTCTTCCAGTCCCAAAGAATTAATGGTGAAAATTTCACCCCAGCAGGGGAGGTAGTACAAAGGTTAAGTTTCTGTGAGGGGTGTTTTTACCATGACCTGTTATGCCTTTCTCCCAACCATCTTGGTTCTCAGAATTCGTGCACCTCAGAGGTGGGCAGTTGTTTCTCCCTCTACTGGCGCATGCTGCCGTGAAAACTTCCTGTAAGCTTTCCAAGTCTGACTTAGTATTTGTTGACAGCAGTAGAGCTGGCTCTGTGTTGCAGAGGAACAGAAAGCCAAACCCACTGTTTCAGTATTGGATCTTTTGGCATCAACAGTCTTGTTTAGTCTGCAGCCGCTAAGTCAGAAAATGTGCACAGAGCACTATCGGGCACTAGCGGAGTCATTTTTAACTTGCACTGTCAGATGTGGCATCTCAGCTGCATGGCACTGGGGGCGAAGTAGAGGGCCAGTTAGAGGTATTAGAAAACCACATGATAAATGGTTTACAGCAGACTCCAGCTTAAAAATGGAAATTGTGGACAAGCAGTGGAACGTTGTGTCCCTGCTTACGAAAATGACCCCTGCCTGTTTGTCAGCATAACCCACGGGTGCGTTTCCATTTCACCGCACTGTCTGCGCACGATGACATCTCCCTACAAAAGCAACCAAGTGTTTGTAGCTGGCACTTAGGAGGGTAGCATTTGGGGCTGCTGAAAGGCACCTTTCTTTGCTAATTAATGGAAATCTCCACTACTAAACATGAGTCTTTTCCTTCATGGCTCTGCCCTCCCCTTTTCCTGACTGTGGTTATGATCTCTTATGAAAGACTGTTTTGAAGGGTCAAGTTTACTTTTTTAGTTTTCATAATAAGCCTAGTGGCAAGGCTTTTGAGCACCTAAGGTTGCTTTTTTAATTCAGACCAATAAGGACGGGACTCCAGGTACTAACTAGCAATACTTGAGACAAGAGTTGTCTTTGGCCAGTCTTTTTAGTTCTGTAGTGCATCATTTTAAATAATAATTTCACATGCTTTCGATTAAGATGATGTATTTTGCAAGGTGTTTAGAACAGTCTGGATGCCCTGACCTATTCCATGGTACGCGTATTTCTTATGTCAGAAACAAATGCCATCGGATTTCGGTATCTGAGTCTGATCTTGTGGTCAGTCCAAAAAATCTTCAGTATTCATGTTAATGGTAATGAAAGTAGGAATCATCTCTAATGACTCACAGTGAAGTGAGCCCTGACTTTTTTCTGTTTAGTGGGGAGAAGCAGAACAGAAGTTTGGATGTAAATGGTAAAGCTCTGATGTGTTTTGCAATATTTTCTCTTGGTGTTGTGTTTGCAGCTCTCGGCCTGGAGCGTATCCGGTGGTGCACGGTCTCTGAGCAAGAACTTTCCAAGTGTAATGGCATGAGCAGGGCCTTTAGTGAGGCTGGCATCCTTCCCCCTCTGGAGTGTACAGCGGGGGGGTCAGCTGCTAACTGTACCCAGATGATCAAGGTGAGCTGTGAGTGACAGCAGTGTCATTAGTTTAATTTCTCCATGTGCTTAATAATCCCCTGGCAAGGTGCACAGTTCCGTGGTGAGTGTCTGGCCATCCAGGCAGCTGACCCTCTGCTTCCTGGCATTCACGGCTCTGAAAAACCAAGGCATATCTTTTTTAAAAAAGACGTAAACGTATACATATAAACTGGAATGTCAGAATGGCCCCATGTCATCTGTTTGGCTGCTCACATATGGCATTAGGAACACAGCTAAGGTCTTAAATATTTCCTCCCAAATACTAATCTTTGATTTGGGAATCATGTCAGATTTATTTAGCAGGTATTTAAGAAGGGATGGAGCTGCAAGATGCAGACAGTAGTTAAAGCTGTGCTGCTTAGCCTCTAAGTAGATTGTATTTCGATAAACTCTGGCTCAAACTCCCATTTCAGGGTCCTGTCATGGAAATTGCTGTATAAACAGATGAGCTGAGTGTAATCAAATCAAATCTCCCAATGCTGAGTACAAGAGAGAGGCAAAGTAGCAAGTGGGGTGAGCAAAGGGCAAACCTCTGTATTAAGCTATATTAATTCAGCTGCCCAAAGTGTGCTCAGTTTCCAAAAAGAGCATGCCTCTGGGGAAGCTTTTAAAGACTGTGAACATGTGAATTTTCAAAATATTATTGTGTATGCACAATAATTCCCTCCTTTGAAGGGGGTAGGAGGTAAAAAGTGGATATTGGAAGAAATGTGGAGGCAGGTAATCACAGTTGTCTTCACTGGCAGAGTGTGGGGGAAGGGAAGGCTGGCTGGCTGTGTTAATAAATGATGTTCTTTGTGTATTCTCTGTAGATATGCCCAAGAATCAGGTTTTTGTGGAGGAGATGCAGCCTGTCAAGGACAAGAGGTTCAGAGCAAGGAAAGGAGATCTGAAAGAACAGTTTGAAGGGAGATGAGGCAGATGATTGTGGCTGGGAAAAAGGAACAGATTTCAAAAACTGGTATCTTGTAATTTTTGTCAATGAAGCAGGATGGTTGTCTGACTCCTAAGACTACCTCATTGCCTCTTGATAAATACTGTTCTTGAGCAAGGGTGTCAAGGCTATATTGAAGAATGCTGAGAGCAGATACTGATACAGATGTGGATCTTACCTTGGGATTAGCCAGGACATTCTAACGTCAGATCTTCCCAAAACTACTTGGTTGATTGCTGCATTGAACAGAGGGACCTGTTAGACTCTGCAAAGCAGATTATTTAAAGGGTTGATGAGTGTCTGCTTCTGAAATGCAGAGCTCACAGAATTGCATTTGCAAGCCATTGGAAGTAGCAGGCAGGCAGACAGCATTAGTAAGTTGCTTTCTGATAAAATGAATTTTCATTGTAAGGCTTCAGACAAGTCTTTGTCCTTTAGATCTCTTTTTTTTCCCCCTTGTGCTAATAATCTACTAAATATTCAAGATAGCCTGCTCTGTGTAGGATTGTGTGGAACCCCTGAGTTGGCATCTGCACTGAACTCTGATCTTGGAGGCCAAGAAGGGAGCAGGACACAGTGGCTGAAGTTAGGCAGATGCTGTTTTGTAACACTGCATAACTTGGACTTAGACCTGTGAATGTGTTAGCACATGGATAAAGGAAAAAACCTTTTTGACTGAAGGTGTGTAAAAATTAAGAAATATCTAAATATTTAACTAGGGAACCTGACAATATTTAATGTGATCAGAGCTGATTTCCAGCAGGTCTTTAAAACACTTATGTAGGTAATTCTCAAATGTTGTGACATGCAGAAATAAACTTCCTCTGAAAATAATGAATAGAGTATTACCATCACATGTATACTGATTAAAAAATTGTGTGTGGGTCCCATGCTTTTGCTAAATTTATTGGCAAATGCTTGCTGCAAAAAAATCAAAAAAGCCTACCTACACTGCTGTTGATATGTCACCTCAGCAATAATTGTGTATATTTAAAGGAGAGGTCTGTATCCTGAAAACTAATTCATGTTAAATACAATAGACTGGTTTTGTCTCGTTGTGCTATTTGTACAGAAGCTATTTATCAAAGGCTCTGTGGCTAAACAGAGCTCAAAGGTTTTGTTTTCCAATCAGAAAAGTGCTATTTCCTATGAAAATATGGCCATTTAACATACCTCATGGCTTCTGTGGCCAGCTCTTTCTGTTTTATCTGCTCTATTTTCTGTTCACCACCAATTCTAGAGGCTCATTTTGTTCTTCCTGAGGGTAAGATCCTTCTAACTCCCACCTCCTCTCCGTCTCACTGTCAGGTGTCCCTCCTAAACAACAGGCTGTATTTGATCCCTAAACTGTCCTGTGCTCTGACCCTCACCAGTGGAATATCACATCTAGTTATTCCAGAAAGATTGTGTCTGTTCTTTAAGAGGCAAATATCTCCCAACCCCAAGTTCCCTTCAGGTTCCCTTGGATTTGTTCTGCTCTCATTCATGAGAAGCAGCTCTCAGGACATCTATTTTTTCAGCTAATTGATGAGTATCATCTTTTTTCTCCTTCAAGCCAAACAAGTAAAAGATTTCAAATTACATGGCAACTTCAAATCTGGTTTAGATGTCAACATCAACATATTACCTGTGCTCTCACATGATCCCTTAAAAATGTTCAAGCTGTTTATGTGGTTCAGCCTGTGGGAAGTTGCTGTGGTGTGCTAGGCAATCCTAGCCCTGCCCTGACCAGGGCTTTGCAAACTCCCAAGGGATGGAGAAACTAAATGACCCCTCCAGTGCCAAACCAGAGGTTAGGCAAACAGATAAGAAACTTGGAATCAGCTTAGAAATGCAAAACGTCACACTGCTGATTATCTTCTTGGCAGTACCTTGTCTCTGTGAAATGCCCTCTCCTGGCTCCCATAGGTTCAGGACACAGTGGGAGCTGGCTCTGCTGGCCAGAGATGTGTACCGCAGTTCTCCTGGCCTTGCTGCCGTGGGAAGTCCCATCCTGTGCTATCCAGAGCAGTCCTGCAGCTGTAGCAGGATCTAGCCAGCTTGGTGTTACAGTCAACAGAAAATATGTGGTGCTGTTGGACACATTTCCCAAAGCGGATGCCTCAGATTTGTATTCTCCCAGTTTGAACAGTCTTTTTAGATGCTTTCCTCCTTCTCAGGAACCCATTGCCACCTGCTCCCCTGCTCACAAAATGTGGGTCTGGCTTGTGCTGAGCTACAAGCCAGCAGGCTCTAAGGGTGCTTTGGAGTGCACTTTGGCCTTCGGATTTTGTAGCCCCAAAAGATACTATTTTGAACTATCTGTATATGATCTAAAAACATATTTACTTTATTTAAATCTTCAAGCTTCGGGGCATTAGCTACAGAGATGAATGAAACCTCAGATGACTGGGCCTTAAGATCCTCCACAGAGCTGCAGCATCCATTTCTAAGGTTCCTTTGAACTATTAACACTAGCGAAGCCATCATGATGCAGGGCTGGTTTCTGCATTGCTTCTGCAGGAAGGCAGTTTTGAAGGTCTAAAATCCCTCTTGGTAAGAGTTGTTCAGAAATTTGTGTACCCTTAAAATAACTGGAAAAAAGAAAACACAAATGCAGATTAAGGGACGTCTTCTATATGCATGGGTACTCTGGTTGTTGACAAATACTCATAATTAAGGTTTAACAAACATTCTGCCCTTGTGTCTGCACAGGATGACTTGGCAGATGCAGTGACCCTGGATGGCCGTTTGATTTTCCAGGCTGGAAGGGAGTATGGTCTGAAACCTGTGGTTGGGGAAGTATATAATCAAGGTATATTCTGACCAAATACCTCTGAGATTACTTGACATGCATAAGAAAAACTTGTATTTATTGTTTACATTTTATTTGGAGTCCTCTTGTGGACTCTAAACGGTGGGTAGTGGTCAGGTTCCCTCTTGGTTGCTCCTGCCTGTAACAGACTGTCTGGGGAAACAGGAGACACAGGGCTGTGGCTCAGTCTGTCCTGAAGCATTTGGGTCAGAATAGCTGTTTCTGTAATAAGTTTGTTGAGTTGTTTTTTGTTTGATTTTTACTCTTTGTCTGCTTACTGTGATCTCTGTTCCATACTTTTCAGATTAATGAATTGCAAAGCATAAATCACTAGGTTTCTCTCTCAGTCCCACACATTAGAATAATTAGATTTTGTTTTCACTAGTGTATAATTACCTGCTGGAAGAAAGGAAGTACTAGATTATGCTTCTTGTCTGGGTGACCTTAAGCTTTGAGTTCCTTTCAAGGCAAAGACAATAATTCAGCGGTGACTTGTCATCCTGACTAAGGGCTCGGTATCAACATGCTTGTGTAGTTCAGAGCTGGATGATGCCCCACATGATGCCCCACTGAGACACAAGGAAAGGGAGAGCTCTGGAAGCAGTTTGCTGGCAGTGCTGTCCCATCATTCTGTTGTGAGATGGAGCTGGATTTGTTTTGTAGCTGGGTCTCAGTGTCACCTGGCCAAAGGCATGTTCAGAAGTGGCTGCTGGGCTCAGTCCATAGGATCTTGGGTCATCTGCAGCAGCCCCCCACCCCGTTAAACACATCACGACTCTGGTGAGGAACCTGTACTTTGGCTTCTCAAAACCAAATGGGCCTCAGGACCCAGAGGCTGGCTCTCTCCATTAGTCAGGCTATGAGCTCAAATCAGAGAAAAGTGAGAGAAATTCTGATCTAAATAAAGTCAGATTGAATGAGCTTATGATCACTTCAAACCCTCAACTCTTGACTCTGAGCTATATTAAACTGTAAAACAAAGAGAATGAAATCAGCTGTGGTGCTTCAGAGACATCAGCTCACTGCTGTAACAAAATTAAGATCAACTGGGGAGTAAATTATATTGGTTTCAATTCAATCCAAATATATTTAGAGCCATAGAAAACTTCTTCGAGCAAGGAACCTCACTTTCTTCAAAGCAGAATGACCTCCGAAATTAGAGCAGATTGCCTGTGGACTAAGACAATTCACACTGAAAAAATAACAGGGTGCATTGATTCACAGGCTGCAGGTTCCCACCAAGGATGCGAACAGAGTGACTTGCTTGTGTGTAGGGAAGACACAAGAGGCTAAAAATCAATATATGTCACTGTAATGATGCTGTGAGGCTACTTAGGTTGCTTCTCTTTCTTCCTATGGTGCAGAGATTGGAACTTCCTATTATGCTGTGGCTGTGGTGAAGAAGAGCTCCAACATCACCATCAACAGCCTGAAGGGTGTGCGCTCCTGTCACACCGGCATCAACAGGACTGCAGGCTGGGATGTGCCAGTGGGTTACCTCACTGACACGGGGCACCTGGCAGCAATGGGATGTGACCTTCCAAAAGGCAAGAGTTGCAGGGCAAAGATCTCTTCAGCAATGCTCTCCCAATGGTCTTGGGACCCTGTGTGTGTGTCGAGAAATGTGTGATTCAGCTGCTGTTTTGTTCTTTGACTTTGATGCTTCTTGTACGATGGAATAGACCTAATGTAGGTCTGATGAAGACTGCAGGGGTTTGGTTTTTTAAACTTGGAAACCATCTTTTAAGAAGAAAATAACTTGTGCCTTCTAAGGCTTTTTAAAGATGTACTGTGTGGATGTGTTAAAATGAAATTGTAGGATCTTGTTTATTCATTGCTAAAAATGCCTCATTCTAATTTTGCATTTAGCTGTAAGTGACTATTTCAATGCAAGCTGTGTTCCTGGAGCAAATGGTGTGAACTATCCCAAATCCCTCTGTCAGCTCTGCATAGGGGACTCAGAAGGACAGAACAAATGTGAACGAAATTCCCAGGAGCAATACTATGACTACAGTGGGGCTTTCAGGTAAAAATCATGTCTATCAATTTTTTTTTATCGCTGTACCCTCTCCATAGTCATCATGTTCAGGCCTCACTGACAGGAAACTGAAGCTACAGAGCTTCCAGTTGATCTCGTTTGAAAATCTGTAGTTTTGTTAGGATAGCCATGCTTTTAACCTGACTGAACAAAAGTAATTCTTAACCCACTATTTCAGGTATTCATACCTGAATATTAAAACGGAATGGATATTTAGCACATATACTGGGCAGGGAAAGCCCACTGCTCTTTGCTTTGTCCAGCAGCTGTTGACACAATCTGAGTGTTTCAGCAGGCTTTACTGACTTACCTTTCCCAGTAAAACCTGATGATCCTTGGGCCTGAGAGCTGAACTGCTGCCCTACTTGGCTATTTAAGTCATCCCACCTCAGCTGCACTGAATTATCGAGCTGCTCTGCCCTCCATTTTTGCACATCAGTCTTTATTTTCCTCTTTGCCATCTGTGTGCTGTGTTGCAGCTCCCAGTCTCCAAGTCATAGCATTAATGAGGGCAGAATTTGCTTATGAGAAACACTTGCTCCTCCCTGTGAATTCCCCAGAGGATTGTGTGCCTGCCTTAGACACAGAACTGTCCTGGACAAAGAAGGTCATGGTGTTCGTCCCAGGCAGCACTGAACATGTTGTTCATGTTCACCACATGACAATGATAGTTTACTTCATGCTCTAACAGCCACTAGTCTCTGCCTTGAGCAAAACTCTTAGCACAAGGAAGTAGGTCAGTGTCTGTGGCTGATGGAATGGAGCACAGAGCCCTTGGGCTGTCAGCTGGCAGTGGCCAGAGCACAGGGGTTTTATAATGCATCTTTGTGGTTGGATTTGTATTTATTAGGTGTTTGGCTGAAAATGCTGGAGAGGTCACTTTTGTGAAGCACAGCACAGTGCCTGAGTATACAGATGGTGAGTAATCCTGAAGCTTGTTGAATAATGGCTGCAAGGTCTGAAATACATTGTCTGTAATGACAGTTATAATATCAAACGTTTGATGTATTTTGAATTGAGGAATCAGCAAAAAAATGCTGTAATAGTGAAACCAGATGTACCCTCTGAGCTGTGCACCAGGAGATAGAGATTTTTTTAAATGCTTGATAGTTTCAGTAAAGGTGAAAGGTGGAATCCTAAGCCACTTCTGGAAAGAGACCTTCATCAGCAGAAAACTCTTTTTATATAGACCTGGGCTGTTACATTGCTCCAGCCTGCCAAGGGATTCAGTGGAGACTAGGAGAGTTAACTTGCCCTCTCTGGCACCGTGTGAAAACTACCTTGAGCGTAACATTGCTTTAATATCATGGACCTGTTTGCCCCAGGGGAAAAATAATCCCAAAAAATGTTGTACCTGATCCTAAACTAGAGCAGCTCTTGATACTGCCGCAGACCCCAGTACAGCTCAGCGCAGTCTCACAAGTGTTACAGGACTCAAGGACCACAGACATGCACAGGATATGCTGTGCAGTCAGGAACAGTTCAGAGATGCTCAGGAGATGTGTGTTCTGCTCCACATGTGAGGCTTGGAGGAGGCTTGGAGCCAGAAGCATCAGCCTCCCCGATGTCTGTTTCTTAAGCACATCCTGTCTGCTTTCAGGGAGGAGCCTTTCTTCCTGGGCCCGGCGGCTCCGCTCCCAGGACTTCCAGCTGCTGTGTCGCGATGGCAGGAGAGCAGATGTGACAGAGTGGAGAAGCTGCCACCTGGCCCGCGTCCCCGCTCGGGCCGTGGTTGTGCGGCCTGACACAGACGGGACAGTTCTCTTCCAGCTCCTAAACCAGGGACAAGTAGGAGACTGTTCCTTCATTGCTACTTTGTGTTTTAGAAGGGTTCTCCCACCAGTCGAACGGAACTGGAAACAGGATACCTGAGCACTTTCGGCTCTGCAGAGTTTGAAGGGGTAGGGGATGTCAGACATTCCAGACAGAGGGATGTGTGACAGGTGCTTCTTTCTTCTTTAACATTACAGCAAAGATTTAATGGGGTGGGCGCCAAGTTTCAGATGTTCGACTCCGCAGCCTACGATGCCCAAAATCTTCTGTTCCGAGATGACACCACAGAGCTTGTTGCAATCACAGCTCAGAATTACCAGGCATGGCTGGGTGATGAGTATTTTCATGCCATGCAAGCTCTAAGCTGCAACCCCAACAGTAAGTTGTCTGTATATTCCTATTTATAACCAAGAAAAGAGATAGCTGATAACACAGATCATCTTGATTCTGCTTTATTTTCTTCTCACCCTTGGAGGGTTATGGCAAGATATGAATCTGATTTTTGAGCATAGGCAAAGGTCACTTTTTGACCTAGAAACAATATTGCATTGCAGAACATTTTCCTGTGCAAATTGGCCCACTTTGTTATAAGACGCAGCCATTTTCTACCCTTTCTGTGTCTGGGACCTTTCTGGTGTGTGAGAGACATTAATCTGGTAAGATGCTACTGCTACCTGGTTCTTAATTTCTTACTTGCTGACAAGGGTAAATAATAATGTGCTGCTGTGCAAATCCTCAGGTAGTCAATGAAAATGGATTAATGGGTTCCTAGCAGAGGATTTCCTCCATAAGCTGGAGGAAACCCTCAGTTGCTCTTTATTGAAGCATTATGGTCTTCCTTGCTATCAGAAGAAAGTAGAAATTACTTGATACATGTTCTGGGAAAGTCAGAAACACAAATTACAAGAATCTTTGCCTTAAGAAGCTTAAAAATCCTGCCAACTGAGCCTCCCAGATGTGATCTGTGCTGTGGTAAAGCCTCTCATCTTCCTGACTTGTCTCTTCTGGGCATTGCTCCGTGACTGTCAGTATGAGGAAGCTTGTGTTCAGGGTGGCTTTTGGCTGTGCTCAACTAACACATTACAGCTGGGCTTAATGGTCAGTAATTGTGGAAATTGTTGTTCCTTTGCTGTGGAAAGGTTTGCAGTTTGGACATAACTGCTCATGAGGGATTGCCCTGGTTCCTGGTCAGAGTCTAGTGTAAGTCTGGTGTAAGTCTGAGCTGGAGGGATGGGGAGCAAAACAAAAGCAAATATTTTCGATAACATCTATGGGACACATGTGACAGTGGGCAGTACGATGCTTCCTTGTCTAGCACAAAGAAAGTGAATGTAGTATTTGCTTTTCAATTTTGTGCAGCAATGCCAGAAAGCCTGAATTGGTGTGTTGTATCCACTGAGGAGATTTGGAAATGTGGTGAAATGGCCGTTGCCTTTAGGAAAAAGAATTTGAAGCCAGCAATTCAGTGTATTTCAGCCAAGACAAAGGAAGAGTGCATGGAGCTGATCCAGGTAGGCTGCTGCAATCCTTGTGCCATAAACCAAATGAACAGAAGCTGCACTCTGCTGGGTACATGGGGTTAGAGAGATGTGCACTCACTTTGGTGATGGGTAGGAACACTGGATTTCCAGAGGTGATCTGTAGCTCACATGGCCTGGATAAGCCTGAACCCTGATGATCTTTGGCTGTGATGAGAGCACTGTTTCCTACCTAACTCAAGCCTCTGTGTGTGAAATCTCCTGTCCCCATTTCAGTGATGATGCTTTATGCACATTTGGGAGGTTTTCTTTAGCAGTGTGATGCTCTTTTGCTGTAAGCCTTGCCCTTCAAGGTGCCACAGGTTTGACCATAAAGGTGTCATCATTGTAGCAGGGAAGGTATCTACTGGGTTTTTTCTGAAATTCTATATTTTCTTTTATTTTTCAGAAAAAGGAAGGTGATGCTGTAGTTCTGGGTGGAGCTGATATTTACACAGCTGGGAAGACATATGGCCTTGTACCAGCCGCTGGAGAAAGTTACTCCGGTAAGAAGGTCCAGAAACATAAATATTGGCCTTATTTTTCCACATTGTTTGAAAACAGCACTAAAAGCACAGTCCTTTGTTCCCAGCCCCACTTGGAAAGCTGTTTTCAAAGGAAATAATAATTATTACCCTCACATCATGGATAGAGGAGGATATGAAATGAGCTTCTACCGTGAGGCAACTTTTATCTGTCCTGCTGCAGGACCAGATTGAGTCTTTGGCAACTTTGAGTCTTGTACCTCTTCATTTGTTTTTTGAATTCTGGAAAAAAAAAAAAAATCAGTGGAAAAAAATAGTATTCGCAAAGTCAGAATATTTTTAAGAGAAGCAAAAATACAGAAATTGCACAGCAGATTCTAGTTAGAAGCAAATTCTTCCTGTCAATGTGGCTGCTTCAGAGTCACTGATTAAAAGAGGGCTTGTGTCCACAGTGTCACTAAGGCAGAGTTTAAATTCGCTGCAAAACTCACTGAAGTTTTGGTACAGGTTTGAAGTTTTCACACAAAAACTTCTTGAAGCAGATTTGCTAAGTTACTTATGCCCCAAACATTATTTTTCAGAGGGATGTATTTATAAGAGCTGATTGTAACAAGAACACTTTGATCATCTTGCCTGTACATTATTCAGCTCAAGTGTGTAGCAGTACTAGCCTACAGACCATAGGTGAATGCAGCAGCATGAGGCAGTAGAAATGAAAAGTGATTACACGTACATCCTTACTGCCTGAGTAGCAAATTGTTGGTGCAATTGAGATTGCCACCACGTAAGTGTAATGGATCCATAGATGACCACTAAGGTGTGGGAATGCTTAAGGGAAGCTGTAATGTGTTGTGTTTTTTTCAACAAGCTGATGACAGCAGCAATGCATACTATGCTGTGGTGTTAGTGAAACGAAATGTGTCCAATGCATTCGCCATCAGTGACCTGAGAGGGAAGAAGTCCTGCCATACAGGGCTGGGGAGAAACGCTGGATGGAATATTCCCATTGGCATACTGATTAAGAGGGGGATTATTAAGAACAGAGACTGTAATATTCCTAAAGGTAAGACAACATTATTACATATCAAAAAGATAGTAATAGTCTAATGATAAACTTTAATTAGGGAAGTAATTTTGATATTTCATAGCTCTCTATTAATCATATCTGTTTGTGAAGGGGTGTTGTGTTTTTAACATAATGATTTGAAATTTTAAGTTTGCCACCAGTGTGGACTAGTGGAGGGGTCTAACAGAAAATGATACATCTAACACGAAAGTATCCTTTCCTTTATCACAATATCATTGGTTAATTTGGGTTGGAAGGGACAGTTTGAGGTCATCTAGTCCAAACAACTGCTTAAAGCTCTGGTAGTTCATATTGCTCAGTGCTGTGTCCAGGCAGGTTCTAAGTAACTCCTAGGACACAGGCTACATACTACCTCTCTGCACCCTGTCCCACTATTTGACCATCCTTGGTACAAAGGATTTCTTTTCTTATATCTAATCAGAATTTTCCTTCTCATAACTTTGGTCTGTTGCTTCTCATCCTTTTGCTCTGCATCCCTGAGAAAGATCTGGCTCTGACTTCCTGAAAGCCCCACTATGTAAATTAAGATAGCAATACACTGTTAGTTGTCTTATCTCCAGGCTGACTAAGCCCAGCTCTCAGCCTGAAAAGTGCAAGTTGTCTTTCAGCCCTCTGAGCATCCTACTGTCCTTCCACTGTATTTGCTCTAGAATGCCCGTGTTCTTTTTACACTGGGAGCTCGGAGCTTGCCGCAGATGTCAGAGGGGAACCTTCACTTCCCTGACTGCTCCCCCAGCACACCACAATTATTTTATTGACTTTACATAGTCAATTAAATAGTGCTCTGAAAATATTTTAGAAGTTCTAGTTTGTGAATTCCAGTAAGGCAGCTGTAACTTGTATTTCTAGTGTTCTACTGAAACCTGCATTGGTTATAACTTCATGATGTTGTATCTGCCTTTTATTGTGAAGAGCCCACCCTTTTCTCTCCTTACCTTGGTTTTGTCTTTCCCCAGCTGTGAGTGAGTTTTTCTCTGCCAGCTGTGTGCCCTCAGCTGAGCAGGGCAATTACCCACCAAAGCTCTGTCAGCTGTGTATTGGAGATGAGAGTGGAAAAAACAAATGCAGTGCAAGTAGTGAAGAACGTTATTACAGCTACAGCGGAGCCTTCAGGTAACTGATACCTATGGTTGTGATTTAGTTTGTCAGCCTGCCAAAATGCAAGGAGCACCTGGTTTCCATGCCAGTCAGCAACCAGAGGTTGTTGTTGTACTGCAGCAGGTGCTGTAAATGAGGTGGGACATGTGTCCCCAGATGTCCTCACCAAGGCAGGTGTGGCATAAGGCATTACACTGGCTCACATCACAGCCTTTGCCAGCTTCCTTGCAGACAGCCAGGTGACCAACAGCCATATGTCTGTGCACAGAGCACCCACCTCAGGAGGATCAAGTAGATTGTTGTTGGTCTCCAGTCTTGCTTTAATCTAGTGGGACAGGGAATCTGCCATTTTGGCTGGGCAGGTCATCGATAGAGAGCTCTAGCAGGGAAGCAGGCACACAGTAGCCAGGATCTGGCTGCTGTGAGTCCCTGCAGAGAGTGACAGGCTCGTGACGGGGAGCCTGGAGTGTGTTTTCACGACTGATTCATTGGTGGCTGTATCTGAAGGTAGATTTCTGAACAGCACAAACAGCTGTGGCCAGTGTTCAGTTACCAAGTCCTATTCAAAACAAAGTATGTTAAAAATACAGGGGGGGGAAGTAGTATAAAATGGAATGAATACATTGTGTAACAGTGCACATGTACAGACGGGGCCATACCCAAAGACTGAAACTCTTAGGTATGGAATGAGCACTTCCTTTTCCTGACCTTCACCTCAGAAAGTAATGGTGCATGTAACAGCTGGCAGATAGCCACCTATTTCCTTCAGGGGAGGAGACTTCAACAGCAGCTGCCTGGTAAATACTGAAGTGTTAGATAGACTTGGATAACTACTTTTTGCAAATCTATTTAGCTGAGTCCAGCTGCTCTGCTGGGTACATGCCTTGCAGGCAAACTCCAGATCCTCTGCTGTACTTCATGGATTAACAGAGCCAGCTCCCAGTCACCAGATGAATGAGCAACAAATACTGTTACAGGCTGCATGAGCCATGCTCATAATTCTAAGATTGTGCATTTGATAATAGTGCCCATATAGTCATCCTTTATATGGAGATCACTTTTTGTTTTCAATTGAAAAGGTGCTTAATTCATTGAGTGATGTGGGAAGTTTTAAGTATTTAAAAGTGTAGAATTTAGGTGAATAAATGGAGAATCACAGTCTTCCTCAAGGTAGGGATAGTTCTATCTGTGACACTTAGGTGATCCCTTCTGAAAGAAAAATGAGTTGTGGAAGGTGATTGAGATGGACTTAAAATTCAGATTTCCAGATTCCTTCAACTCTGTCTTCAGACTAACTTGACTGGAAGTGTAAGAGGCCATTCAGTTTATGTATATCCCACCACCTGGGGCAAATTAAACTGCACAGAGTAGTGAAATCTGTTAGGAAAGCTTTTTCTGATTGGGAAATGCACTGATCAGCCCCACTGAGTCCTTGTTCTCTGCGTGACAGCATCTGCCACATTGTGACAAGACCTTTGATTGGAACTGCTCATGTTAAACCAGGTGCAATTGAAACATAGGTATTTTTGGTAACTTTTACTAGTAATAACTTTCCCTTGCTTACAAAATAACTTTTGTATTGCATAAGCTGTGCACAGTTACAGCTTTACATCTATTTCATTGGTGGGTTTAATTATTTTGATTTAGGAAATACTTCTTGAAAACACAGAATAAACTACATAGGAGAGGAGGTGGTTTTAGAGTCCTTTGGCATGCTGGGCTGCTTCTGCTTCAGAAAATTAGAGGAAACTGAACTTAGTTCTGGAATAATACCCTAAGAAATTGCAGTTAGATTAACTAGAGGTCTCCAATATACAGGGTTGCAAATGCTGCATTGAGTATCACATAATAGATCTTCTATTTCTTTATTCATCTAATACTGGTCTTTTCTGTTGTTTTTCACACTGCTTTTAATATTTTTTTTCTACTCTATTCCACTCTTGAAATTTGTAATTCAGAATATTTTTTTTTTATATTTTGCAAATATGTTGCTTTTCTCTACATCCAAGATGCTTAATTTCTCTTGTTTTTCTTACTAACTTTGGGTCCAGTACATTTGTTTGCAGGAATGCCTGTAAAAAAAATTGCACTCTAAACCTAGGAGTTATTAAAAAAATGTGGTTCACATATAAAGATGCTTTGAATTTAATTTATATCTTTTGACTTCCTTTAGGTGCCTGGCAGAGGATTCTGGGGATGTGGCCTTTGTGAAGCACTCGACAGTGTTTGAGAACACAGATGGTACTTAGTTTTACATGCCTCTTTATTATAATTAAATTATTTTTTCTTGCTCTAAAGCATTCATTGCTTGACAATGACCAGTTTCTTTTTTTCAGGTAAAAACACTGCTAGTTGGGCCCAAAAGTTGAAGTCCAGTGATTTCCAGTTACTGTGTCCAAATGGTGCCCGTGCTGAAGTCACCCAGTTTGCCGATTGTCACCTGGCTCAGGTGCCAGCTCAAGCTGTTATGGTTCACCCAGATGTCAATGTTTTTGCTCTATATGGACTACTGGACAAAGCCCAGGTACTAATAATCCATTTAGTTTTGGGGCAAGTTATATATGGTCTAACATAGTCTGAGGATAAAGACAGTGGGACTGCATCATGGCACTGGCAGCGTGTGCGCAGTGCACAGCCCTGCTGGGAGTGTGACAGAGAAGGTAAAATACAAGCCACGTAACTCACCCAGTAAAACCACCCTGGTGCCCAAGGGACTTCAACTTTTTGCCCAGCCACTGGCTAGAGTAGTATTTTCCCTGGAGCATAAGGTGTTTTCCCATGGCTTTCCCCTGTTTCTGTGTTACTTTGAGGTCTACAAGAAACAGAGTACATGCTAGCACTCTTCCATTCTAGAATTTTCCTTGGAATGCAATAGAATGTTGCTGGGTTTGTTTATGCTGAAGCCATATGCATGGTAAACCATGCAGGCAGTGTGCCTGGCTGCCACAGCGAGGTTCCTTCTTCTCCATTCTGAAGTTAATTAGCTGAAAATCAAGACGGAGCAATATCCCCTTGCTAGGCTTCAGTTACATCTGTAACTCCTGGGCAGCCAAACCCTATATTCCATAACAGTATTTAGGCAGGAGAATTTTTTAAAAACTACAGCTCTTTTTCCAGATAGTAACTGAAAAAAACAAAATCACAAATGCTATTCTTGTAATTGCCAGTGGCAGAATTCTGTATCTGATCTACTGGAGCATCTAAAAGAGAATGCATAAGAGATTCTGCAATTGTGTATGAATTTTTCATCTACAAAACGGTTCTTGTCATATTTCATGTTGTATGACAGGAACATGGCATTTCATCTTGCAAAATACTGAGAATTTTTTATTATTTTCAGATCTACTTTGGAAAGAGCAGCAATGGAAATGGATTCAAAATGTTTGATTCTTCAACTTTTCAGGGAAAAGACTTGATTTTTAAGGATTCTGCTGTTGAGATTGTGCCAGTAGAAGAGAGGAGAACATACACAGAATGGCTGGGGAGTGAATATATTGAGTCCCTTGAAGGGATGCAAACACCCCAGTGCTCTGGGACAGGTAGTAAGATAACACAATACTCACTCATGGCTACTGTCATTCCCCTGCTTGTTTTAAGTCAGATACAAGGCTTGGACTAGCACGGTTCAATCGGCAACTTCCAGTCCACCTCTGCTCTGCCACCTTCTCTTCAGAAAAGCTGCTATTTGGATAACGTGCTGTGCTACCATGTGAATGCCTCTTCCTGCCTCTCTGCTGGGCAAGTGCCAACAGCATCTGCTCCTCAGGGAGTGGGGTAGGGCTGGAAGCTGCCCCTGTCTGTGTGGATGGTGTGGAATTTGGGGCAGAAACCAGCAATACAGTATCAACATGGTTTACAAGATCAGTCTAAAACTGGAGCATTTCTGCTATCATTGCTGATTTTGAACCACCCAGGATTCCCCAGAACTCTTAGATGGATACTGGGTTTCTGACCTGTAGAAGGATTTCTTGGAAGGAAATATCAAAACTCTTGCCTAGTGAATCCTCTCTCTAGTGGCCTCCTGGCTGGTTATGTTCAGACTCCACATCCCTGCTTTACCCATCCTCCCCAGTTTCTCCTGAGCTCCACTGCCACAGAGGTAAGTGCACAGAGAATGGGCAGGCTGTGAACACAGACCAGTCCAGCTTCTGCCATGGAAAAAATCTTCTACCTTCCAGCAGAAGAAAGTAGGGGAAATTTCCAAAGTCACTGGATGAAAAGGAAGCCCTGAGAGACTGGGAGGGGGGAACTACCCTTTGACAGAGAAAAGAACAAAGCCAAATGTGAGCATTCACTGAGCTTATTGACTTTCCACACCCAGTGTTCTCATGGCTGGACAGAGATGTCCTGGGATCTTTAATTTGATGCAGCCTTCATCAAGAACCTCATGGCTGTCCTCCTTCCACGTGGGGCTATCCTGAGTGCCTGTGCATGAAACTTGTATTTGCTGTAGGTGAAACAAAGTACTTCACTTCCAACTAGCCATTTCTACTGGCTGTAGCATTCAGATTTTATTTTTATCCATAGCTGCACTAACCAGATGTTGCTGAGCTGCTGGAAAGCACTGTCCTCCTGACTGTAGAGACCACCTCATGATCCTGGGATGAACAGACATTTGGTGTAATAAAAACCTGGTAAAGCCAGATAGTAATCATGTAAATAAGTGAAAATAGCAAATAAACATCAGAAGTAATCACACTTTAATGAGACTCCAGCCTGGTAGCTAAACTACTGCTTTTTCTGGGACATGAACATTTGCCTTTCCCCTTCACTGCCCACTGTTCCATTGCTCCCAGTTACTGGGGCTGGAGTGGGACAGGCTGATCCCAGCCCCCAGCCGTGCCCAGTGGGGTGAGTGTGCCTGTGCGAGGAGCAGTGACGCCGTGCCCAGCACTCAAACCCATGACCGCTGGCAAGCTGTGCCCAAGTGTGGTCCCTGCTGTGTTTCTTCTCCTTGTGCTTTCGGTCAATTATGAAACAGTGGCTGAACGTGAGCCGGTGTGTGCCCAGGTGGCCAGGAAGGCCTGTGGCATCCTGTCGTGCCTGTATCAGGAATAGTGTGGCCAGCAGGACCAGGGCAGTGATTGTCCCCCTGCACTTGGCACTGGTGAGGCCACACCTTCAGTGCTGTGTCCAGTTGTGGGCCCCTCAATTCAGGAAGGACAGTGAAGTGCTCGGATGTACCCAGAGAAGGGTTTGGACCACAAGTCCCGTGAGGAGTGGCTGAGGGGGGCTGGGGGGGTTTAGCCTGGAGGAGGCTCCAGGGTGACCTTATCCCACTCTACAACTCCCTGACAGGAGGGTGTAACCTGGTGGCACGCCCCTCAATTCAGGAAGGACAGTGAAGTGCTCGGATGTACCCAGAGAAGGGTTTGGAGCACAAGTCCCGTGAGGAGTGGCTGAGGGGGGCTGGGGGTGTTTAGCCTGGAGGAGGCTCCAGGGTGACCTTATCCCACTCTACAACTCCCTGACAGGAGGGTGTAACCTGGTGGCACTCGGGCTCTTCTCCCAGGCAGTGATAGGACGAGAGAACATACTCCTAGAACTCCTACTCTCAAACCGTGCCAGGGGAGTTCAGGTTGGACATCAGGAGGCTTTCACAGAAAGGGTGATTAGACGCTGGAATGGATTTCCCGGGAGCTGTTTAGAGGAAGCCCGGAGGTGGCGCTCCGTGCCGCGGTGTGGCTCACACGGCGGTGTTGGGTCCGGGGCTGCCCTCGATGATCCCCGGGTCGCTCCCAGCCCCACCGACCCCGGCGTTCCGCGAGC
>WEIT01016098.1:43864-64818 GCA_013389985.1 Dryoscopus gambensis | reverse complement strand
CTCGGCCGGATCGGGCAGCGCCGCCATGAGCTCCGGCGGGACGCTGAGCATCCTGCGCAGCGACTCTTACGCCGAGCTCAGCCAGTACCGGGACCAGCACTTCCGGGTGAGCCGCGGCCGGGGGCGGGCGCCGCGCGAACCGGCCGGGCCGGGCTGTGAGGTAACGCTGTGTCCTTGCGGCCCAGGGGACGCGGTACGACCAGGAACGGCTGCTGAGGAAGAGCTGCACGCTGTACGTGGGGAACCTCTCCTTCTACACCACCGAGGAGCAGATCCACGAGCTCTTCGGCAAAAGCGGCGACATCAAGAAGGTCATCATGGGGCTGGACAAAGTGAAGAAAACCGCCTGCGGCTTCTGCTTCGTGGAGTATCCTTGTGCGGGGCGGCAGGCGCGGTCAGGGTGTGGGTGAACTGCTCTGCACTACAGGCTCTGAGTCACGGGAGAGTTCCCCGAGGGTAAAATTAATCGTTTGCTAAAGCGTCTGTGAGAGACCCTGGCGAAAGAGGGCAATGCTGAGCGCGCGGTTTGACCTCATGATCTTACAGGTCTTTTCCAGCCGTGATTCTGTGATTCGAACATACACTGCATGTTGTGCGGGGTTAACAGATTGCCTTCACTTTGATACTTTAACCTACACATCTCTTAGGCAGTTGACCTTTGGAGTAAATTCACATTCTCTGTGCCGAGATAAAAAGGTCTTTCTTTTTGTACAAACATACTTCTAAAGTTTCTGTTGGCATCTTTCATGCCTGTCATGTTACTTCATTATGTGCGCGTTTCTGAGGATCATTTTGTTACTGGTTCCAGTGAACTCACCAGAATGGTGAAAGTTTGCAGCATGAGTGGAGCATGCCTGGAGCTTCCTACTCTTTAGCAGTAGAGCTTTGTGCTGTTAAATGTCAGCGTGATTGACAAACTTAATCCAACACATGCATTTTTTAGTGCTTGAATTCCTGCACGTTCCTCCCTTTCACTAACAGTTTTCTCAGCTGGTGTAGCTTCATAAAAGTGGTTGCTTTTTAAAGTAACTGAGCAGGAACTTGGTTCAAGCAAAGACTTGGTTTTGCAGCCCATTTGATATTGTTCTTTTTTCCATGTGTTGAAAATAGAACATTTTTTTCATTAACCTATTCTAAGGTATTATGCCCGAGGAGATGCTGAAAATGCAATGCGATACATCAACGGGACCAGACTTGATGACAGGATCATAAGGACAGACTGGGATGCAGGATTTAAGGAGGGTAGGCAGTATGGCCGTGGAAGATCAGGGGGACAGGTAGGTTGTTGTACAGCCTGGGGTTTTAAGGGAAGGGTGACTTTGCCAAACTTCTTGGTTTAGAATGAACACAGAACAATTTCAGAAATAGCAACTTAGGAGTCATTGTTTAAGATAACACTGGAAGACATCTGACCAATGGCAGTGTAATCCACAAAGAATAAATAACTCTTTCATATATTTCACTAAAAGTACTTGCAGAAACAACTCTAGGCTGCCTGGGGAGATAATGCTTTTAAGTAAGCCCAGAAAATGTAAGGGGCTGTCAGGAACACACAGGACAGCAGTTGGCTTGCCCCAGGTGGAGCAGGTGGCAGTGCCTTGTACTGCCAAAGCCCAAGGCCGGCCGTCCTTGCTTGGACTGTGTTGATTAGAGAGTCCCCAGACACGATTAAAGAGGAGGTTGGTTTATGCTGTTCTGGGCTTCTGCATGATGCACTTCTGTTTGGTCAGTCAGCTCTGTGTAGCCACTTGCATGTCATGATGTCAGTATGACTGCATTCTAATGGTGTAACAATTTCTGAGAAATTGTTTTTCCTTGTCTTTACCGGACTTCTCTTTCTCCCTCCTTCGTAAGGTCCGAGATGAGTACCGGCAAGATTATGATGCTGGAAGAGGTGGCTATGGCAAAACTGTTCAGTGCCAGTGACTCCTCAGCCTCACAAGAGAACCAAAACTGCATTGTAAATGTCCCCAGGCACAAAGTCGGTCTGTTGCACACAAATTCACAGAAACTCCTATCCATGTTACTGTGAGCACATCCTATATTCAGTACCTCTTCTGTTTTAATACCAGGATCCAAAGCGTTGCAGAGGACCTGGGAGCAAGGCTTTAAGCATTAGAATGCCTGGGGCTTTGTTCTTGACATGCTGCTATAACTTACTGAAAGGAACAAAGATGTAATGTTATGGTGCTTTTTTTTTCTCTGGCAAAACTTGATTATTCTACCGCTGGGTTTTGTTTACATTGGTATCACAGGGTGAAGAGCAGTGATAAAGGATGATTGGCGGATGTTTCACAGATGAAAGAAAAGGCAAAGAGCCTGAAAAGGAAGTGGAATTTTTAGGGAAATTTTCAATTTTTAGGGAAGACTTCAAGTTGCATATTTTCTGGGGTTACTGAATTAGCATCTTTTTTAACTGGTGCTGTTCCTAGAACATTTACATGAACAGCCATAATAAAACAAATCAGATTGAGTTCAGGGCTCATGAAGTGAGAAGAGCCTAGCAGAGAACAGGAAACAGACCTCTGTAGTCTTCTACAAAGTATAATAGTGATTGCATGACAGAAAACAGCAAATAGAAGCATTACAGTAGCTGTTGTTTCACAGTTTGAGTATTAGTGTTTTGTCCTATCTGGTAGCTCTCTACAGCCTTAATATTTGAAGGTAATATCTTCCCTATGTGTGTAAGGGTTACATGAAACCAAATTACCCCCAAAATGGGATGTTTGAGGAACTGGGTGTATAAGGAGAAAGTTTCTTCCCAGAATAGATTTTCTATCTGAGAAACTTGATTTCAGACAAATTAAAAATACAAACAAAAGAGTTTTGGGAGGAGCCTAAAACTTTCCACTGAGCATGTGATAAGAATGGCAAAACAATTTCAGGATTTTGTAGCTTGTTGTGTTTTGGTTTTTTTCTTTCCGCACTGGATCCTATTCATACTGCTTATTGATATGTTGGAATTGTAGTGTACTGCAGACATAAGTTTAAAAAATGTGATCCCAAGATCAATGAAATTGACCTGCTAAAATGAAATAGTTTAAAAGGAACTGTTACAGGGCTTTGGAATTTCTTTATGGACTTCTAAGTTCCATGTAAATGGCCATTCATAAAGGTTTGTCCAAATACCTTGTTGTCCATGACTCCTTAGAAACCTTTACAGGTATGTGAAAGTTGATTGTTATTCACTGAAAGTATTTAGGAAATCTTGATGTGTTTCTTATGTACAGTTAGTCACAACTGTTATTGTAGATTGCAAAACCAGTGAGATTGAACAACTGCTTCCTTAGGAAGTGTGGTTTTGAGTGGGCTTTGAGGTTTTTTGGCATGTAGAGTAAAACTAGATTTTTGGGATCACGTGGTGCTGGTCTGCAAACAAGACTTGGAACAAAGTTACCTTTTCCAATACAGTACATTTGATTTTGAGTTTACAGCCTGTAATCTGCTCTAGAACACTGTTGAAGTTTATTTTTCATTGTATCAATTTTGTATAAAAAACGTGTTACCAAAAACTCTAAAGTCACTTTCTTTTAAATAAAGCTGCAACATTAAAATGGTTTGTTACTCTTTTTTATTTTGACAGAATTAGTTGTATTCAGAAAGGAGCTGTATTCAGAATCTTAGGCACATCCTTTGTTTTAGTCTCTTTTAAGATGGAGAGAATGAATATTCTTTCCGTTGACTGGATTTTCAGTCTTGTTCAGTTCTTACCTGGATTCTGAAAGGTGTTTGGTTAATGCTCTTCATTCTACTTTGGATTTCTTTGGATTCCAGGATAGAAATTGTTTACTGATAGTGAAGTAAATGTGAAAGTCTTTGGTATGTAACATAATTTTCTAGGTGATCTTCCTTAAAAAAAATGAGGTTTAAAATTGTTTTTTATTGTAAATACTGCCAGACAGTCATTGTCAAATGAAATGGAGGTGTTAATAAGATTGGCTGTCACAACAATCACTGTTCTTTGCTGCTTATGTGCAATGGGTCTGGAAAGAGTCTGTTTTAAAGTGAGATTTTCTGTTTTGAGAGAGATACCACCACATGATGTGTCATGTGAACTCTTAGAATCTCAAAAGCTCGTATAGAAGAAGTTGAACATGGTTTGATTGTTGCCTTCCCTAATTGAAATCACATCTTGGTCTGCTGAACCTAGTGCTTAATGAAAGGAACTGAATCAAGTCTTTAAAACTTCCTCTGGAGACTTCTTCCGCTTGCTGACGTTGGTGCATTTTGATTAGGTTGTCTCGGAAGGACAGAATCTCCTGTGCTTCTTGGACGTGCTACTTCATTACAATTACAAACACTTTCATGGACGTTCAAGCTCTGTGTTAGTGTTTCTAAGTACTTGCTCATCATAATTAGCTACTTTTATGGAATTGTATCCATAAAGAAAAACAGCAGCTAAGAATATGAGTGAAAACTTAGATATGCCTTGATGGAAGGCAGGCTGTTAGAAATCAAAGCAGTGACAGCTTCAGTCTCCCTCAGACTGGTGCACGTGCACAGGGTGATTCACATGCCTCTCCTATGCAGCAATGGCTGCAAATAAGATTTGTATTCACAGCATTTGAGTCTTGGTATTACAGGGTAAAATGAGTGGAGTGTAAAAGCATTAGAGACATTTGTTTTCAGTGACTGACAAAATAATCCCATTAGCAGTGTCTCGCTGCAGGCTCATTCCAAGGTGGTCTGTGTGTTAGGTTGCTTCACTGCCCCGTGCAGCAGACGTGTTCCCGCTCAGGTTGGTGCAGGCACAGCAACTGTTGGTGTTAATGGTCCTTTCTACACAGACAATTCTGAAAAAGCTAATATCCAGCACCTCATCTTCCACGTCTCATCAGATTAGGCTTCCTGTGAAGGTGAAAACTACTAAAATTGACATGGTTTGTACATGGTTTCATCTCTAGATGAAAGACAATCCTAATAAAAGGAAAGCAGTCCACAGGGACTGACCTGCTTATAAACTGTTGTTTATTTGAGTTTCTAAAGCACAAGTTGTACCTTATGCCAGAGCATATAAATGAAGACAAATTAAGGTGTGCATTTTTCTTTGCAGTCTCAGGTTTCTGCTCCTAGCTGAGTGTACTTTCAGGTGAGTATAGGCCTTACCACTGCAGGTGGTGTACCAAAAAATTGGAGACGGTGGAGAGAAGTGTCCTGGGCTTCAAAACATTGTGGTTTT
Source organism: Dryoscopus gambensis (assembly GCA_013389985.1). Lineage (NCBI taxonomy): Eukaryota > Metazoa > Chordata > Aves > Passeriformes > Malaconotidae > Dryoscopus > Dryoscopus gambensis. The sequence continues at coordinate 59,639 of WEIT01016098.1, read as the reverse complement.
AAATCCATAAAATGATAGAATTTGTACATCAAGACTGTGTAACTGCACAAAGGTAGAAAGTATACTGCACCCCTGCCAGTAGAGGACAAAGTTGCATGAGAAGAAAGTTTGCTGACCTTGAGAAACTGCTTTCTGAAAGCAGGAGAGATCAGTTCTTGTGTCAGGGTTCCCCAATTTTTGAAGATCACCTTCCTGCCACTCTGCTTCCTGACCTGCTTTCTGAGACAAAAATGTGTTTTATTTCACTGAGGTAATATTCTCCAAGATTATTTTAGCTTCTACCTGAAGGCCATTTGAGTGTCTATTTGGGTTCTTTACAGAAAAAAAAAAAAAAAGATAAATAGGAAGCCGAAGTCTTCTTTGCAGCTCGGAGTAGCTGGTGAGTTCAGATGCGACGTGAATGTTTCCTTCAGCAGGAAGATGAAGTTTGAGTGTGGAGCACCCGAGGGGCAGCGCCGCGGAGTGTCGGTTTTCCCCTCTGGTGGTGGCTTCGCCGCCGGCGGGGGGGCGGCTGCTGGGAGCGGCGCGGGGCAGGGGCTGCGGTTGTGCTGTCGCAATTTCACTTTGATTTGGTTGTAGAAATGACCGAAACCCTGATTTTTATCAAAGAGATAATTTTGGTCTGTAGACCATTTCTCAAGAGTGGAGGCAAATGGAGGTCAGCATTTGTGGATTTGTAGCCCTTTGCTGTTATCTCTGTTTAGCAACATCCTAATTACCTTTTCCACTGGATTGTGATATACAGTGGTGTGTGGTGCCTTCTCCCCCTGCTCCCGGCAACCTCTTCGGATCTTGCCAAAGCACACCCATGATATTGGAGCAGGGCTTGACTCCAAGATGCCCAATCCATGCTTCACAATCTCACATTAATTGTAGTTTGTGTAAATGTGCCAGCAAATCTTGTGCCAACAGTCTGTTTTTCAGTCTCTAGCAGGTTATAAATTGAAGTTCTGTACTGCACACAAAGTAAACGTCTGCAGCTTGACAAGTTAGGCAGAGTTTTAAATGTCTGGTTTGTTTCTGTAGAGTCACAGGAGTCCTTCAGGGACTTTGTAGGCTTAAATGTCTGTTGCTTCTGAGTATCCCTGTGGGAAAGTGCCCTTTTATTTAATCTCAGAATTTTTTTGCCTGATTCATAGGGGGCTGATGCTGTGTGTGACAAGCCTGTCGTGGATGAGGTGGTGTCCTCAGTCCTAGTGCTGTCTTTGCTAACTCTGATGTGTTTCACAACACAGTAACAGGTAGGAGTAAAGAAGACGCACAAGTGGGTGCAGTAATCTCAGTGTGTACGACCTGCGTGAAATGTAGATTATTATTTTTTTCACACTTGAAGGACAAATACAAGTTGTTCCTGGTGTAGGGTTTTATTGCTTTGAGAGTGCTGCAGCAAATGCTTTTGAAAACCCTTTCATGACTGTTAAGTAAGAGTTCCAGTCCTGCTTGAATATTCTTCCCAGAATCTTTCTCTTTGTCCTCCAGTGGTCATTTCTGGCTACGTAAAACCTGCTTGTATTTTGTTCTGTTATCCTCCAGCCAAGTCTAGACAAAGCCAGTTATTTCTGCCCTGACAGGAAAAACCACCACTGTTCCGGAAGCTATATGAGGGGCTGAGTCAGGATTTCAAACACCAAGTTGCATAGAGAAAAAGTGAAATACCTTCCATCAAAAACCAGTGTGAATTAAGGTTTACTCAGTTAAAGATTGGGAAGACATCTTTCTTGTGTGCCTTGATGAGTACGTGTGTGAAAATAAGACTGTGTATTAAATAATTTTGTTGGGTTTAATTCATTTAATTGGAGCTATTTTTTCAAGGTGGGCCATCTTTTAATTTTTCTGGGACTGTTGTATTCCAAGTAGAATAGTATTGAACCACAATTTTTGTTTTTTCAGGTAAAATTAAAAGACATCTTTTCTCAAAACATAATTTGAAAACAAATGGGAAATAAGATTTGCTATTTTGCTGTTTATCCAGTTACATGCAACATAAATATCAGAATAAATTAGGCTAATTGAATCACCTTGTCATTACATTTCTGAACAATGAAGCTTTTCCCTTCTGTACCAGTCTCTCCCTGGAAGCAGAGAAAATTCTGGTTTTCTAGTTAGAATAGGTAAGAATATGTTAAGTGCTAATAATACATACTTGTGTTATTATAGTTGTACATCTGTACCTCACATGCACTTTTAATTGCATTAAATTGTGTATGTTTCAGTTTTCTGACTTTATTACTTAAAAATAATGCTCCTATTACTTTATGCTTTGTGTCTTTATTTTATGGGGAATCTTCCTGTTTTGAGAAAGTGTTGCTACTCTGTTCAAATTAATTGACTGTAAGTTGGTCCTTTTTTGTTGTGTGTTTGATTTTATGTAATATCACTGTTTCACATCTTAAATTACTTTTTGAAAACAAAAGCCCTGTCAGCTGCTCCTGCTGCCACAAGGTGTCGTGAGAAGCCGTGTCTGGCTCCAGGATGAGTGGGGGCTGCCAGGATTCTCAGTCAGCTGAGGAGCTGTTGTGGAAGTTACGATGTGTTCTGAAAGCAACTCATCTCACTGTGCAGCTAAAGCAGCGTCTGCATTTCTTGAAGAAACTCTTGCATATTAGAATTCTGCTTGAAACAAGAGTGACTGGTGACTGATTAAACTGTCTTCTACATGCCCTGAAGCAGTAGAGTTAGGAGTGCCTTAAGGTTGCTGACGTGTGGGATGCCTCACAACACCAAGCACCGTAGAACTGAAAGGTTCTGCAGGCTGGCAAAGGACTGGCTTGTGGTTTGGGTTTATGTCGGGTTCCCTCCACCACTCCCGAATTTACTCCAGTAAGAGGAGGAATATGTTTCCATGAACTAGAAAGAACTTCTTCCCATTTAATGTGCACTTTTGCTTCTGCTTTAAATACCCAGCCGAATTTGCTCTTTGGAATCTATATATTGATGTGAAAAAGCCTTCAGGCAGTAATCTTACAAAGTTCCATTCTGCAGAGATGCCAGGAGCAGATGTGTGCTGGTGTCTGAGCTTGTTAGGGGGACATTCAGGAGAGATTTATTTAAGTTACTCAGATCTCTCACACTCACTCCCTGAGTCATGGTGGATGTTTTGACAAATTGTTTTATAGGGTGCAGTCCTATGAGGAACTTGTATCGCCCATGGAGTTCAGTGAGATCTGTGTGCATAGTGCTAAAGTACTGAATGTGTTTTAATGAACTTTGTCTACTTATTTCTCCATAAACTAAACATGTAACATGCTGACACACACGGAGAATTCTTGAAAGGCCTTTGGGAGCAGCACTAACCCCTGAGTTGTATCTCAAAGTGAGTTAGGGAAGCTGAGCAAAACAGTGTTAGAAAAAGTAACAAGAGCATTTTGAAAGGGATTCTAAAAATTCCTCAGCATAATTGTCCAAAGTCACGTGCAGGACAGAATTTTTCTCAGAATCTGAGGCCATGATGGCCAGCAAATATTACTTGGTTTACAGTTTGACAGGAAAGACATTGCTTCAGAAGAGTGCAGAAACCTGGAAGGATATGAAAAGTGGGGGAAGATTCCAGCTGATTTGTCAGTAATTCAGATTCTTGACACAAAATGGTCATCAAGGCAAAATTAATTAAACATTGAAAGAGGCCCAGAAGCCTGAATAAATATGGTGTCCATCAACAGTCCCTGGATACAGTGTTGATTCTGTCTTTAATCATAAATTTTCCCCTAAAGATGTTTAATTGAACTAAAACAGGCATGAGAATGACTCATTCCCTGCTAGAAAACAAAATCACTTTGATGTCCGTGAAGGAGTGGTGCTGTTCCTTGTGCTCTGTGAATTGTCCTCCTGGCTGGCCCGAGTGCTGAGCAGGTTGGAGCTCCCCCTAAGCCATGCACACCTGGGCAGGTGCAACACCCTCCTTGGTGACAGTATGGAACTGAGAATGAAAGAATGAGCCAGGGCTCCAACTTCAGACAAATTTGAAGGTAATTAACTATTCCCAGGCACAGGGTTGTCCCGAGAGAGGAGAAAGCACCATGCAAAGCTGAATGCTGCAAGTACCAAAGCTTTAAAGGTCTCAGAGTTGTGGTGGGCTCTGACTGTGGAGCTGGATGGGCATCACTGCAGAGAGCTGGTTTTCACTGGAGGTTTGCAGCAGAATGGGTCCGACTGACCCACATGAAGGATCATCAGTGTTCAGCTGGTGAAGGCTGCAGAGCCTGTGCTGTGGCTGCCTTCTATGGGGAGTGTCTGGGTGCTTTTCCCTGCACGCATGGCACTGCTGCAAAGCTGATTTCCCTTTTATCATGGTTGTGGCTGGTGCCTGCTCTGTTCAGGAAGGGAGCTTCAGTGCAACTGTTAAGTCTAGGAGAATTTAATATATTTTGTGGGTATACAGATATGTCCACATGGAAGTTTAGTCTAGATTGAACAATGTGAGAGTACTGGAATCTGTATTTCAGGTTTTTAATATTTTACATTTTAATAGATTTTAAGTTAATGTGTTTGGGCACATAAAATGCAGAATTGCCTCTCAAGAACTGCTTTTTCATGTTAAGCAGGAGTTTATATCGGGCTATGCAATTTTACAAGGAAGTTCTCCTCTCCTATCTGCGTATCATTACAATCCTAGGAAATTAGCTTCTTTGTGATTTCCAAATAGACAATATCTGAACAGAGTCAAGTGTAAGTATAGTGTAATAGGGCTATTTTAAAAGCAAGTTTTAATTTATTTTTAAAATTCCAAGGTGTAATTAATTTTCTAGTTTAGAAAGCATATAATAAAAATGGATTTCTTGTTAACATTTTAAAACAATTCATTATTTTAAAACATTTTTTATTGCTGAATATGTTGTTGCCAGAACTTCTTTCAGTGACAGTATAACTTACAGTAGAGATGTGAGAGACTGAAACCGCAAGGGAATAGTGGTGACAAAAGCTAGAAATAAAGCATCAATTTCTATTCAGCCTTCCCTTTAAATGGAAGAAAGATGTTCCACATTTGTAAGGATTATATTGTTGCTTTTCAGACATGATTCAAAGATAGGTATTGAAAGAGGGAAGGTATAAGACATCATTATGTCATTAGGAATTCTAGTTCCATTCAAATAGGAAATGTTATATTTATGATCCTTAAGGAAAGCCATCAGGTCATGAACAGTATTTCCATTTGTTGAGAAAAATGTCGGAATAGTTTCCTGAAAGTCTGTACCAGATGAATGTTCCTTTTGAACCCTTTATTCATTCAATTTCTGGGCACATTTAAAAAGTAATTGAAGAATTAATGAAAGCTTTGTGTAAAATTACATAAAAACCCCTCTGTGAAATTACAGTGTTTTTTAGAGCTTTCACAGCTTAGTTTTTGAGTGAAACAACTGTTGATTTCAGTAGGCCTGAACTTGTTAGTTGAATATACCACAAGGAGGACCTACTTTTCCTTTGATTTTCTCCAGGTTGGGTGAAGAATTAATTCAGAGACCTTCGTGGCGTTACTCTGTATAGGCCAGGGAAGAGAATGGGGGACAGGGTTTTTTCTGTCATATATGGAGGACAGTTTTTTAAGAGAAAAGGATCTCAGTTTCTAGATTTGAGAGACATTAGAATATTTTTGCTAAGTGTGCGGAGCACTTGAACTTCTAAAACTTCACTTATGTGAGGTTATTTTCTTTATAAAGAGAACACATTCTATGACCAGAGACATAAACCTGTAAGTGAAAAGCTCTTTGCATCTAATGTATTTTCAAATTCATAATCTGAGTATGTTGTACCTTTGCAGTGGGGAAGAAGGAAGCATGTTGATCAGTGATGATGATGCAACATACATGTCAGCAATGACATCAGTGCTGTGCTGCATAACAGCACATTTGTCTTTTGAGTTCTGTTTGCCATTTGTAAAATTCAGTAGCATCTCTTGATTTTTGTGAAAGGCTGATTAGGTTCTGGGCTAACTATGGTAGGAACAGAGATGCTCTGAGCTATATCACTTCTGGACATGAACTTGGGGGTCACTATGATAGGGAGCTGTACTCAATGGCTTCACTCTCTCATGTCAGCAGCTGCAACACAGGGATCTGTAGGAATGACAGCCGCTATTCCTGAACTGTTATCTTTTTTTTTCGTTATGCCCTAATATATCAGTGTATTAAAAAGAAACCTGAATATTTGATTTTTCCCCATGAAGCCAGGAAATTGCAAGTTGCTTTTTAAAAGCAGCATGATTCATACTTTCCTTGAAAAATTCCAGTTAAGCATCTTAGGTCTTCTGCTAAATGCTGCAAGAAAAGATTCCAGTGCTTGTCAACTGTTAAAGTTTTGAAGAAAAAGGTTTAGATGCTTGACTGGATTTCCCTATTTCTTGGCTAAGCTGCATATATTCTCTTACTGATAGCAATTTATCTGTTTTCTGTGGTTGCAAAGTTTACCACAAGTAGCCTGGCATCCTTCCTGTAAAGGACAGGGACCCAGTCCCATTCTCAAAAGCATTTGGCTGTTTCCTCTCCTCCTGTAGTAAATGCTGTAGGCAGCTGTAATGCAGCTGTTCCGAGTGCAGCAGGGAACACAGAGACAACCAGCTTCAATGCACAGCCCACATCTGCCTTTGGAAGAATTCAAAGTGACAGGAAGCATGCTGAGGCCATACGTCAGCAAAGCAGAGTTCAGAGCAGGCTGCACTGTAAGCACAGGTTTAATTTCTAGCACAGTTTTTGAGGCAGTTGTGTCTGGATCATTAGGAGCAAAAATTGCCTTCTCTGAATCACCATTATGTTTCAGCAGTTGCTTGACAGCTTTGAGCCAACTTGGAAATACCTTCCCCAGAAGCTCATCTCTAACTCTTACACAACTGTTGGGACTTAACTGCATTTCATTCATTTTTGTGTGTGAGTTACCTTTCTATATGTTAAAGGCTTAAGAATTTGTAAGTGTTGCCTTTGTTAAGGGCCTTTGCAGCTGTGATCTGTACTGAAGGGACATCTCCTCTGTGAGTGGTCTGGTATCTCCAACATCACTCCTGTGAGACCTGGCAGAGGGACAGTACATTGTCTTTAAAGCGTTTCATCAGGTCTTAATCCCTTTTGAGTTTGGGAACACTGAAATGAATTGGCTGTTTGAATGCATTTGACTAAACAATAGCTTAATATGAGAAAGATGGCATCTTTTTGATGTGATTCTTAATCAAGAGAACAGAATGTTCCCCTTCTATTTATCTGATTAAAGTAGCAGTATAAATCAAACAGGAAAAGTTGAAATTGTTCATCTCAGTCCTCGGTTGACCTGTATCAGGCAGACATCAACAGGATCACACAAAGCACAAAGCAGGTTGCCCAGGGCCGTGTCCAGCCAAGTTTTGAGAAACATCTCCAAGGAGGGAGACTCCACAACATTTCTGGGCAACCTGTTCCAGTGTTTGGGCATCTGTGATAAAAAGGTATTTTCTTGTGTTCACATGGAGTTGCATGTGCTTTAATTTGAGAATAGGTTATCAATCAGTTTTGCATGTGAAATTTCCATGGTTTTTGAAAGTGATGCTAGAATTTGAAGTATTATGACTTCTTGATGATCTTTTTCTTCCTCTCCATGTTTTCTTTCAGTGTCTCTGCACTAGCAGCTTACCTGCTAGCAGAATGTCCTTTCCTGCTTAAATTTCTCCCATATATTCTTTGGCTTACGTTCCAAGCTGCATGGATGATAATGCCACAGTTGATTGCTCTTCTTGGCATCTGTGTAATTTGATCAGCAGTGCTAGTGAGTGCCTTCTGGGGAGAATTTAATTGATAAAGCTAGACTTGTCTCCTGAAAATGAGGAAAGCATAAGGTGACCTAATGGGAAACTAAGGCCAAAATATGAACTTCTGGGGAGAAGGCGCAGAAAAGCTGCAGATCACTGCCTTGCTGTGACTTGATTTGTGGATGTCAGAGCCATCAAATGTGTACCATATTCTGCCTCAGAGTCACACATTTAAATTAATTGGGGTAACTCTAATGCTGTTGGACCTGCTGGGTGCTGTGGCCTACCCCTCAACTGCATTTGTAGCTGTGTGTTTGCTTGCCTGCAGTTAAGTGCCTGCCTGTTACTGGATCACAGAATCATAGAATGGAATCATAGAACCATAAAGGTTGAAAAAGATCTCCAAGATCATCAAGCTGATTGAACTTTTGACTGAGCTTGTCAACTACACCATAGTACTAAGTGCTGAGTGTCAACAATTCACATTGCAGTTGGTGTAAAACCTGTGACATCTTCCCAAATAACAGCTACAGTCAGGATAGTCCCTGGATGGTTGTTAATACTTAGTTAAAATTAGCTAAAGTATTTTATATTCCGAGAAATTTATTTTCCTGCCCTTTGTGACATGTTTGGCTCTGGACAGTATGTTCTGCCCATATCCTGTCCTATTTTTAGTAACGTTGATTATACCCCCACTTCTATTGCAAAACAGAATGATACGTCTCTTTATTGGTAAGTGCTACTTTCACATGCGGGTTCAGTTTCACCAGTGATCAAAACCAGATGGGTCAGTCTTGTGTGAGGAATAGTTTAATCTGAGTGATGCTGGGCTAATTTGAGTGGGCTAGTGGATGTGTGCCTTTCTTTTTCTTATACATGTAAATGAAAGTGTAATTTTAAATTGGACCCTGTCTTCCTGTTTCCTTCCACTGAAAAGGGACAAAAAGGGAGAACTGTAGTTTTTGACAGGTCTTGTATTTGATGATTTTCTTTGGAGAGCCATTTTCTGTAAAATGCATTTCTGGGGTTCTGTTGACTGGATTAGCCTAAGGATCTCCCAGAAATGGGGTTAATTCCAGGATCATCAATGGACAGTGGAAGTCTCTGTTCAGAGCTTCCAGCAGTGGCAGGGAGATCAGCCAGGTTCTGTGTTGACATAAGGTTTTTCCCTGTGATTGTGCAGAGTGTGTCCCATATTAGCCAAGCTCCAAACAGCATTAATAGATGCCAAACACATTTTCTGCAGCTCTGTGGGAAAGATGTCAAGTGGCAATTTATCACTTTCACTCACTGACCCAATCAGACCCACATTACCTGTTCAGAAAATTGATCGGGAGGGGATAATTCTCTGCAGCTTTTCATGAAAGAAACAGTTACTCATTTATCACCAAACTTGGTCTTTATGGCTGTTTATGATTCTGCCACTCATGACAGTAGGAACATGTGGGGCCCCAGGAAGTACCAGGACTCTGAGAACATTTTGGGAGACGCTACTGTAGTGAGTGTGAGAATCTTAAATGCAGGGTAGCATGATTTATATAAAGTTTTGACCATTAATAGTAATTATAATTTTCATGGCTGAGTCCAGACTGGACTACCAGTGACCTCAGATCCAAATTATTTTTCAGTGATGGGACAGATCCAAGGTAGGTTTTGAGAAAATTCTCAAGAGCACATCACAGCTGATATAATTTTAAAAGTATGTGATGTGACCTTCTCCTTGCTACTGTTGCCATTAAGACAATGAATGTTTGGGTGAAAGTCCATTTATGTGGATCACCTGGCTGTTTTCATTCTGGTTAACAGGCTGTGTAAGCTCTAATGCTCAGCCTGTCTCCTGTGTGTAAAGATAATTTTAATCAATAAGGCGACCTTTACCTTAGGTTGATTAATCTTTTTGTGCTCTTTCTTTTTCAACCCCCTGACTATGGGCAGTGCCTTAATAAAAATGTTTTATTTGTCTTGAAAAACTTGTAGTTCTACTGACCTGTGAGGGACTAAGAATATGATTAAGAGCATTAAGTATAGAGAAATAAAAATGTATTTTTAGGGAAGAAAAAAAAGGGAGGCATTTTTGAATAAAGCCCACTTTAATAGTTTTTAGAACTCCATTCTAATACAAGTGCTCAAGGACATAGTTGGCAATGTATTTAACAGCAAGGAAAGTCTCTTCACAGGTTGGCTTTATCAGAGATTCAGGGAGAAGAAAACCGTATCTCCCGGTGTCCCGGAGCTCAAAAGTGAAAGCGTACTTGATGCCTTGATCATAAGCCCAGTCATCAGAGCCCCCTGCAGCAAGGTCTGTTGGTAAAGAAATGAAATAAACTTCTCTGGGAATGTGTGGCTACACATCAAATGAGAAATGCTTTGGAGTCAAGTCACATAGCCAGGAATGCAGAAATGAGAGATAAAAAGAAATATTCAGTGAATTGATTGATTTATCCTGCCCATGGGAAAGCTTCTGTGATTTTAGGCCATTTATGAGCTTTGTTCCATCTGATTTGTGCAAGCAAATGTAAACAAGCTAAACTGCTCCCTCCTTGTCACTATTGTGAGGAAACCATGGGAGAAATGTCTAAGGAACAGGAGAATGGCATGGTTGTGTGGGGGTGTTTAGAAAGGCTTGGTATCAGAAGCAAATACTCTCTCACTGGGTGGCTTTTTGAGGTTCACAGAAATGCGAAAGAACTGCATATCTGGGATTTCAGCTCCATCTTTTTCTGCTGGCCAAATAGTACCCTCCCTTTTCCGTAGCTGGTACAATAGAAACAGTCTCTTTTGCTATAAGGAAGGAGCCTCCAGAATTGCCAAGCGTCACCAAAGCATTTCTAAAGGAAGAATCTCCATAAATATTGTAAAAATTAGAAGAAACTGTTTTTTTTAAATGTTCGGGGGAGAGGTTAACTATTTGAGGAAGGAGAAACAGGCAAGAAAAATTAGTTTCCATATTTAAGTAAATTAAGAGATCTTAAATATTGGAGATTGAAGTTCTATAAATCTAGATTTGGCAACCTCAGCTTGGCTTTGGCACTGCAAAGGCCATATCCACAGCTGAGTTCCCAAGAAGGCTAGAATAATTAGTCATTATAAATTACAAATAGGATTGTAATTATTATGTGTCTCAGAATACAATGCAAAGTAAAAGAAATTATTGTTGCTGGAGTGGTTGAAGGATTCACATCACACAGTGGAATCAAAGGATTCACATCATCTTGGAGATACTGGAAATGCAGAAAATCTCAGGTCAAGGTTTTTATGTTTAAATCTAAGCTGTGTATGATTTAGGAATTCATGCTCTGCACATGAATTCATAACCATTTAACTACATCACTTTACTTTCCAGGGGGTCAAACACTTCCTGGGATCCCAAAGGAATAAATTATCCCAGAATTTAGAAATGACAGATCCCATATATACCTCTTAGTATATGCATGTGAAGAAAGAAGGTGACTATTTAGAAAGACGAACAAGAATCACTAGAAAACTGGATTTTATAGTCCTAGTAGCACTTCATATAGATTGTTAGTATATTTAGGTCAATACTTACAGATTGTTTCAGCTGCTGGACCGTATGTATATGTAGTGTTGTGCAAACTGGCCAGCTCTTTGGAAGCAGCTCTAGCTATGGAATTCTGTAGGAAAAGAAGAATGATAAATGCAGATTTTCAGAAGCTTTCAGAGTGAATCTAAGCAATTACATTGTTGAATAAACTGAAAAGCCACGCTGGAGAAGTTTTTATTTGGAAACTGTTGTTCACCTCTCAGTATGACTAGGTGTCAGTTAGCTGACAAGGCCCAGCTTGTCCTGGTGTTGTGAAAAGAGCTTGGCAGTAAAGAACTCATTCTCTGTTGCGGTGACCCAGCCCACTGGGGGCTGTGGCAGGGGGCCCTCCCCCAGGCTTGAGAGGCAGGCTTCTCCTAAGGACATTATGTACCCCAGTTCTGCTCCTTTGATTGATCCATTGCTTCTCCCTGCCCCCTTTTATTCCTTACATGTGTGCTTTCCCTTCCCTGCATTCCCCGTTGGCCCTCGTACCTTAGTCCCTCCCTCACGGTGTTCCTGTTGGTTCCCTTGGCCTAGCCCCGTCTCTGTACCGCCCCTGCACCCCAGCACCCTCGATGCCAGTGCTCTGCCCACCCTGCAAACCTCCCATATAAACCCCAAAGCCTTCCTCCATCTTCTTCTTGGCTCCTAACCTTCCCTGTGATGAGGCTGAAATAAATCCTCTCATGCAAGAACATGCCAGAACCCTTCCTGACTCTTTCATCATCCACCTGCGTGTGTGCGCATGCCTGCTGCTTCTCTGACTAAAGCTGATGCTGCCTGCTTCACCCCTATGAGAGTCTGAGCCCTCCTGAGCTGCTTCCTGCGGGGAGCCACCCAGAAAATGGAGGCTCGATGAGTGGGGCAGACCGGGGGGCCTTGGTGCATCCGAGCTCATCAGCTGGAAGGGCAGCGGCCTCGCGGGAGCAGCTCCAGACCCTGTGGAGACACCTTCGGGAAGGTCATGGCACCCTCATCTACCACGCTGCGACAGTTCTCCAAGCTTTAAGAGTGTGTCCGTCTGTGTATGGTCTGTTGCAGCCTGGTGTACAGTCCAGTTGGGTTTGGACAGATAAGGGGACAAGAGGTAACAGTGTTTTCTAGACTTGGAAGAAGCTTGTACAAGGTTAAAACTAAATAAGGAACCTGACTTAGAGATAAAAGAATCTTAGAGAATGGTAATAACTTGGTACAGTAAATTGCAAACATACAATAGCCTTTCTTTTTCTTCTGTTCATAATAGATTCAGAGTAGAGTTGGCTCAGTCAGGGGAGTTGAACATTGATACCTGCGGAAGCAGATTAAGGTCTTACAAATATTAACAGCCAAAAAAGGCGTAAATTACCTTGAAACCCTATGTAGTCCCATTAATTTCAATTAGTTTCCTGTGCACAGAGGGACTCTTTCAACTCCCACTGATTTCAGTGAGGGTTGGATCAGGCCCATCAACAGTACTATGAAGCTTTGTGTGTTCGCATTAAGGAAAATTACAGACTTTGGAATGAGTAGCTTTTCCAATTCTTCATTGTACAGCATGTTGGTAATAAAACATGAAAACGTCTACTAACAGATGATAAATATGAATGATTTTTGAAAGCATATGTTCAGTATAAGAATAAGCAATGGGTTGCCATATATTTTTTTATAGCTTTCAGCTGAATGGCTTACTATTCCAGGAATTTCCTCAAGCCCTTTCCTTCTCTGTAGGTTACACTCTGGCTTACTTCCCAGTGTAAGATATATTGGAAAATATTCTCTGTTCATCCTTATGCTTCAAGTGTTCCTCTGAATTACTCAAAAAGGCATATTGGACAGTGTATTTAGAGAATTTTAATTAACTGAGAGAACTTTCTCAGCTTCTAAAAAACAACATCACAACATGTTTGCATCATCACTGGCAGCCTACTTTCTTGCAGAATTACAAGTGTTTCCCCATTCCCAAATGTTTGGTTTTGAACATTTTAGAATTATGGGAGTTTGCTCCTTTAGCATATGAAGGATATTTAAACAAGGCAGAACAAAGCATATTTGAAGCTTTTCTTTCCACCTATAAGACTGCCTGTACCTGAATGTGGGGTTTGGTTTCTGGCCTTTCTATTGCACAAAGACATGCAATGGCAGGAAGAATGTTGTTGCTCTGCATTTCACAATCTTGGATCCAGAGCAATTGGAGTAGCTGAGGTCTCTCCTGTGGTCTTCTTTTTGTTTAGTTTCTTTTTCAATCCCTCAACAAATTGATTTTTCTAAAATCCATAGTAATTTCTAACACATGTTGAGGGAATTGTAGAGGTTGGAGTCTGCTATCTGCTAGTGATACCATGTTTTCTTCAGCCATCTGTTGTTTATAATATACACGTTTAATCAGCCTTTGAGATTGAGTCAAATCTTCTCTCAATAGCAAATGAATTTGTAAATGTAAACTGATTCTTCCTCCCTTCAAATATATGGAAGGTGGAAATAAAATGTGGAAAGATTGTCTGATGCAATATGCAGACCTGTTGGTAACTGGTATTTGCTCTCTCTTTAGTAAACTAAAGTAGGGAGAATAGAAGAGCAGAGCTGCTCTTTGGGGCTGTTTTACCCAGGGCATTCCTTCCACCCAGCAGCTGAATGATGGCTTTAAATCATACCAGAACAGCTACTGGAAAAAATATGTCCGGAAATCTTTTTACCTGAGGGATTTTTTTATTATTGGCCAGGAAGTTGTAAAAAACAGAGATTTGTAGAAAGAGCAGTTGAGATTTCCAGCTGTTTAGAGCCTAGAATCCAAATAAACAACTTCCTCAAGCTCTCCAGGTTGGAGATAAAGGTGGTATTTTAAATGACCCTCTCTAAGTGAAAAACATGCCTAAGCATTATGACTTCATCATGAAATGAAGCTTTATCAGAAGTTTTGATACTTTTTGTTTTCCTTTAAGTAGCTCTCTACCATTTACTTTCCTAACAGATTTACAGTCCAAAACCTAAAGGTAGAAGAATAAATTTCAACTTTATAGGAACTAATGTCATTTCTTAATAATATAATATAAACCATCAGGAATAATATTTATTAAGTAAATACTTGTGAGTATAAATACAAAATATGAGGAAAATGAGTTTGGGGTTTTTTTCCAAAATAGCTCAGTTGCTGAAAACAATCCACGAGAAGGAAATAATAGGGAGGTCTGTGCAGAGGTATATAAATAATGCCCAATGTTTTCCAAAAGGGTGAAAAGTGGTTTAGGTTTTTAAGCTTCTAAATTATTTGAAATACACCTGCAAGGATGTTTTGACCTTTGAGGATACTCTTTGTTGTTCAGTGATTTTCTGCATTTCTTGGCACAATGGGCTTAACTCAATTTCTGTCGTTTTTTTGGAGTTTGTTTGGGGTTTTATACTGTTAAGAATTCCTCTTTTGCAAGGAAAATTTTACTGAGATTTATAGTAGCAGAGAAACAAGTGGCGCCCTGCAGTCGAAGAAATAACTCCAGAGTATTACCTTGTAACTGGGAGCAGAAATGGCTTTTCAGCTTCTGACTCCCAGCTGAGCTCTCAGAGCTGGTCATTTGAGCAGGAGGCATTTCCTGCGCTCATCACCCATCTGTGTTTACACTGCAATTACCAATATTTTGCTTGATCTTGTGTACAGAATGCGTGGGCCAGTGAGACAGCAGAGTTGTGTTCTCAGTTGTCATTATCTTACATAATTAACAACCTCCAAGCCTAGGGTTTTCAGTTATTAGCTTTTAATGAAAGATGTGGTACTGGCTTCTCTTTCTCACCACATCCAGAAGTTTGAACTAACAAGATAAATTATCAGGCTAAGCATATTTTGTGTGTCAATAGGTAATTTTTATGGGAGCATCTCCCTCATTTTACTCTTGTATCATCAGGCTGAATTTGCCAGCAAAGTGTGACCATTTAGAAACATTCCACAGATGCTGATTATGCAGCTGCTGTTTGTGGACAACTCCCTTTGCCCTCTCAATCTGAGAGTGGTCTGGAGAAGCCTTTTCGCTGCTTGACTGGACCCCTTGCTCTCTTTCCTCATTGGACTGCAAACTGATTTGTCCAAGGCTGGAAGCTGTATTTTACCTCCACCTCAATCTTGTCTGTTTTACTTGTTAAGTGACCCTCAATTCCTTTGTAATGAAAGTCTGAAAATCTGGGATTTGCTAAGTTAGCTTTAGCCAAGTGAATCTAAACTTCTGAGCCTTCTTGTTTTGCCAATAAAAACAGACTCCCTCCTCAAGGGTCCATGATGATGTGTAATTTAGTTTACTGTTCTGTTGTTGCTCATGGTTAAGCATGTGCTCCAAGAGCCCAGGGAATCCAGCCAGTGAGGACTTCAGTGGCATGATTCTCTTTCTTTACAAGCCTGTTTCTCTGTGACACTTTCTTGAGTGCTTAAGAAATCAGTCCCTGGTGAGAGGGTTTCTCCAGTGCTACTCAGTTAAGGTAGACGGGCCATACACCTGTTGGAGGCTCTTGTCTATCAGCCAGATTCACACATGAATGTCAACTAGATACTGCTACTAAACATATCC
>WEIT01016098.1:22790-43835 GCA_013389985.1 Dryoscopus gambensis | reverse complement strand
CTTTCCACAATTGTAAGACTGCCAGTACAGAACAGTTCTGTTGTGGTAAACTCAACAGAGGAGCTGTGAAGCCAATTTCAAATATTGCTTTGCTGCCCACTTTCCTGTTTGTTGTGCTTCCCATTTGACTTGAGCAATATTTACTGTAACAAGTAGTACAATCACAGTTATACAATCTGTGCGATAGCACAGATACAACAGCAGCAGATTGCAACTCCTCTTTGTTACTCAACAATTCTTACCCACAGGTCTTCATATGTCTTAAACATATTCAGGACTTCACATAATAAGTGTCATACTATGTATTTGAAATTCACTCTTGCAGGCTGCACAGACTCTGGACCTATCTCCACTTTCTAATATGTCCTATTTTAAGCACTCCAGAGGAAGTGAAATGCTAGAATGACCCAATATGGAAGGTGAATTTTGATGAGGTCAAACAAGAACCCATGTAGCCAGTATGCATTTAAGTAATACAGACTGGAATTATCTTGAGTTGTAAATGAATGTAATATTCTGGAGCCTGTGAAACTGTAATAACACACCTACATTTATCTGACAAGTGAGTATGAGCTGGCTGCAGAGATGTATTTGGTGCTGAGTTTAACTGAGAGATGGAATCAGAGTGGAAAGGAGGGAAGGGCAGGATGCACATTTCTCTGCTATTTCGAACTACAGTTCAGAGCCAATTCAACTACAAACAAGAACTGATAAAGCTAGATTTGTCTGCTGAAAAATGCGGAAAGCATAGGGACCTAATGGGAAGCTAAGGCAAATATATGAACTGATTAAAAAATATGGGCTGAACTGCTTATGGAAAGTCTGATTAAATTAAAGTTCTTTATTGCAAGAGGAGAAAAGTGTGAATAATAAAATAAAGATGAAAATAATCTTTTTGGGGTGTGGAGAGATACTGGCCTTGCCAAGCATATTTTCTTGTTGTGAAAACCCAATGCTTCTGTTCCCTGTAGGAGAGGGATTCAAGTGTGTATTCTGTGTTCAGAGCAATGCTCCAGGGTATAGTAAAGAATGAGCCAAGAGGATTGTGAGGCAGACAAAATGTGATTCTCCAAAAGGAGGACATATTTCTTCTAGGGTGTCATCACAAGAATATTGTGTAACTTCGGAGAAATTCCTGACCTAGATTTTCCTATCTTGCATGTTTTTATTTTTGTTGTTTGGATAGCAGTGAAAGTTTTGTGCAACTCCCCATGTTGTGGGGAACAAAACA
This sequence comes from Dryoscopus gambensis, assembly GCA_013389985.1. NCBI lineage: Eukaryota > Metazoa > Chordata > Aves > Passeriformes > Malaconotidae > Dryoscopus > Dryoscopus gambensis. The sequence goes on along the minus strand of WEIT01016098.1, from coordinate 42,604 downwards.
ACAACCCTGAATAAAGGGATACAAATTTAGGGAAAATCTTTGTGAGCTGTGGGATTGATAACCTCACAGATCCTCTTGCATCTCAGGGGAAGAGTAGGAAATTGTGGGAAGGACACATATGTGACTTTCATCACATTTTACACCCCAAGGCCAGGAATGGTTGAGGGATAGTTCTAATGCCTGGCTTTAAGTAAGTTACAATAACTTTGAGGTGTTCTGATTTGCTGTTGCAATGCAGTGGAACATAAAGGGGTTCTCAGAGCGCCCTGTTCTACCTGACAAAACAAAACAGTTTTAGGCCTTCTGGTGATTTCTTGAGGCTGTAAACAGAAAAAGTCTTTTGAGCCCCAAGGACACACTGTTCACTACATGTTCAGGGAAGGAAGGTACAGGCATTCTCTGGGCCTTTCTCTTCTCCAGACTTAGTGTCTTCAATTTCAAATTACTCAATTTTTGCACCCTTCTATATCGCGGACACTGGAATGCAACATAAGCTCCATGATATTATGTTACTTTTAATTAAATACAGTGGAACAAAATGTTATTAATGATAAGCAGACATGCGAGGTTTTGTTTAAACATATGTCCAGTTGCTCACTGAAAGAGATAAGAAATTGCAGCTCTATTTCCTTTAATTTATTAGATCTGTCAGGGTAAAAATAACATCTAAGATAAGATAATGGCACTATAAATTTTGGTTCTTCTTTTACAAAATGATTTATGATTATTTTATTTGCCCAAACAATATCTATTAAAAGTTAAGAGTCTCATTCTTCAGTATTTCTCCAAATTCTAAATTTAGACAGAACTTTTAGACATTAAACACAGCAACTGGCATATAAAGTAATTCCTCTTTTTGTAGCTATCTTGTTCAAGCAACTACAGTTGTTGATTGAAAATGTTAAATTTTCTTTAGTCACACCTTAAATGAGTGTGTCTCAAATTATCTGAACTAACCTGAAAAGCTGCACTTGTGAACTTGACCCACAGCCTGTGGAAGTCAGTTTTTATTTTTAATTCACTGACATTGGAGTGCATAAGGCCCTTTCTGTTTAATTATCTCAACTACAGGCCATGTTGATTGGGTGATACTCTGTCCAAAAGGACTTTTGGCAACAAGTCTTCCCTTGTTAAAATCAGATACTGCACAAGTTGAACACCTCTAGGATCCTGCTGTCTCTGTTGGGATCACTAATAGAGAAAATAATTTCACTTAATTAAGACGTGAAAAGCACTCATAAGGCCACCTTGTCATGGTGGTGAGATTTGTGGTTGCTCTGTAGAAGAATATAATGGAACTCTANAAAGAGATATTGCAAAGACTAATATACAAAGTAAAGTCAAATGGCTGAAGAGGAATATATGTCCTGTATTCCTTAGCAATTTAGTTCTTATGCTCTCTGGTAATAGCAGAATTGTATTCTATGGCAGGAAAGGGGAGTTTAAATTTTACTGTGTATTAGAATAGAACAGTGACAATGCAAAATATAAATTTAAGAATTTTAAAACCTAGCAAAGCCCATAGATTCTTTCTTACTGCTAAGGATTGTTTTAGTAATCAGTTGTCAATGTAAACTTTTTCCATTCAAAACTCTGAGAAACACGCTGTACTTTTAGTTACATTTCACCACATTTGGTCTTCATTCAAAAAATGGGGGCAGAATGTCATGCAAATTTTTGACAAATAGGAACTTTGTGATCTTGAGAACAAAGCAGCTTCAAGTGTTTAGTGCTATTTTATTACTTTAGACTGAACTGCAATCTGTGAATTATGAAGTTTTTTTGTAAAAAATGAAGGCAAGATATTACTATCATTCCCTGGAATAATTTCAATTACAAAATTTCTGGAATATAAATTAAGAAAACAAATTCTTCATTTTTAATTTAATCTTCTCTTCTAGGCTGTAAAAAATTTAACAAGAAACTTCACTCTTGGCTGCAGTTTGTATTTGTGTTCAGAATCAAGACATGTATTTGGGAGCACTCATAAATCTGTCAAACCTGCACAGCAGAGCAACACATAATGTTGTTGCCTTGGACTTTTGGCAGCATCCAGGAAAGAGGGGGAATCAAAATGTGTTTGTTTTGTCTTGCTGTGTTGTTTTCCCTGCCAACAGATTCTAATTGCTAATATGCCAGAGAACTGAGGTCATTTTATTATTCATGATTGTTGATTCTTGGCCTATGAAATGTTTACAGCTTTCATACACATTTAATAGTCCTAACCTCTCTATCTGTTTTTAAGGAGCAAAAAAAATCTTTCTTAAGTGGCATTAGAGTGTGGCTTTTCTCTAGAACTGATAAAAGAGGAATTGTCCTATAAAATACCACATTCATCCTCTCTTCTTCTAAATAAAATGTTGGTGTTTAAATGCAGGCCTCTCGAAAAAGGCCTCAAAACAGAAACTTTTCACATCTTTTGTAGCTGTTTTCAATTATACTTTTGTCAAGAACTGCCTCATTGTCCTAACCCTGTACCAACAGAAGTTTCCCCATTTTACTTCAGTGAAGACTAAGGTTCAGTAGAAAGTGGTGGACAGAGATACTCGCCTGCTGTTGATACCAGTTAAGTTTTTAATAGTTATTACAATCTATCAAGCTGCTAGCTTGGCTTATAGGCTAGAGTGTTTTTATGTGAAATATTAAAGGTACACATACAGCAACCTCTGGAGTCAGGAAGAGGCGGAGCTGCACAGCAGAGTGGACTTCTGGATGGAATGTGGAAGAGAGAACTGACACTGTGTCAGATTCACTGTGTATATGGAAATTAAATAAGGCTCTTAAGTTCATCCTGTGCTTGAGATATCTTGAAACCATCATGATTTCCTTTGTTCTTGCTAAGAAAGACTAAAATATTTTCAAAAACTGGTATGGATTCTTTCCAGATGTTAAAGAAACTGCTTAAAGGGACCTAAGTAGCAAGTGATGATTTTTGCTTATTCTTTTAATTAAGTCAAAATGACAAAGAGACTTACCAGTTCCTGGTAATCCGGTGGCAAATCATAAGTGTAGGAATAAGGAAACAGTAGCAGCTGGGAATAGGAGTGAATTGTCAAGTATGCCTTGATTGTAGAAAGATGTTCACGAATAAAGTCAGCCAAAGCCTTGGTCTCCTTTTCAGACTCGGGTGCAGAGCCACAGTAATTGGAAGCACAGGGGGATTTTGAGGCCCCAGCAGCTGAACAGAAAGGAGAATTTAATGAGTACTTAATGAAAAAATGGGTTATTAGGAGAGTCATGTTGCATCATTTTTGTAGGGAAGCCTTGGAAATTTTGCTAACACACATGCCACATCCGAGGAGGGAGTATTTTACAGCAAAGTTAAGACACTGGGAAACATCCCATAGCAATGAATAAATATGGCCTTTACAGTGTGCATAGTTGGAAGAACATGAACATGGATGTAAAGCCCTATATTATGGAAATGATTTGGGACATTGATTTGCTTCAGTGCTTAGCAGTTCTCTCCTTGCATATCTTCTCAATTTCTAAGGCACTTCCATGAAACAGAGAAGTGGATGTCACTGAAAAGAGACCTCTTTCCATGAAAGCAAGCTCCTTTGGTTTCTGTTCTGAACTCATAGCCGTGTATGTGTATCTCTACGTATATATGTATACATGTGTGTAAGTATTTATGTATATATATGCACGTGTGTACAGATATGTTCATAGAAGTAGCCATACTGATGATGCTAGTAGCCAAAGTTTGGCTTTTTTTCCCAAAACTGCTCTAAAAATTAAACTCAAGCTGCTCCACAATGCTCCAGTGGTGGTCTTCGCTCAAGCTGAAGCTGGACCATCAGGTAGGGGAAATCCATAATTAAGTATATTGGCAATTGGACTTGTGTATAATTACTTACAGGTCTTGTTGGGAGACACTTACTGCACCAGCCAGCATCAAAATTCCTGTTGGGATCTGTCCCAATGCAAATACTATGGGCATTTTTAGAGCGTGTCTTTCTCCACATGCGGTTCTGCAACAGGATCATAGATGAAAACTAAGTGTGAGTTCTGACAGTTGACTCTTCCAACAATAAGAAAGAAGAATGTACTTACATTTGTCCAAGTGTAAATGTAACCATCAATGTTCAAAACAGGCAGAACATAGAAGTCCAGCTCATTGAGAAGTGTCGTCATGACAGTGTCTTTTCCATAAGTCTCCAAAGCCTACTCGGAGAAAGTAAGGGCCTGGGTCTGGGTCAGGAATTAATGAATGTGGTAGATAAAGTCATCCAGGTCACTCCAGTACATGAGATAGCACCTCTGCCTTATTACATGTGCTAGATTTGCACTGACTCAAACCACACTGCTGTTAGAAGACCATCTTATGCTGTTAAATAAACTATTGAATTTGATTTTGAAGAGTATAATAAATCACTGGAAAGAGACTTCCATTTACTAGCTTCTTGAGTACAGACAGAACAATATTCTTGTCCCTATATATTCCTACCTCCTAACACCTTAAAGATTTGAGTTTAATTTATGTGACAAGGAAAAATCATTATTTCCATTTTTTATATCTGTTTTGCAGAAATTTCATCAACAACTAAAATTACAGAGAATATTTCTAAGTAGTATCCTAACACATTTCCAGTCATAATTCTGTGGATGCATTTGTTCATAGAGAGGCAGATTTTTCCGGACACATATATTGAATAATGAACACGAACTCCAGCCCTATTCTGTATATCCTGATGGTTTATGGTCTGGCACTTGCTATGCTTGTTCACAGATTCATATCAGTGTTGAGAGACCATACACTGATCATGGAAATTTGCTCTAAGTGTGTTGCACCCATGTTTTGCTTACACAGCCATAAAGGACAACATGGGGCAATGCAACAGAGAAAGGCATTTTTTTCCTGTAACTCACAAGTAGGAGGGTGGGATGTAAAATCTAGAAAAGCAGTTTCAGATCAGTTGAAATAACTTTTCTCAGGTTTTATTTTACACTTGTTGGGGTTTTTGTTTGTTTGCTTAGTTGATTGGTTTTTTGGTATTGTTGGGGATTTTGGTTTGTTGTTGTTGTCTGGGTGGGTTTCTTTTTTGAGATACATATAACAATCCACCTTGCTCATGTTTTTCTCTATTTTTTTTACTTTTATGTCTAGAAGCAATCACAAGTGAAATGCTGATGATCCTCAGAGGTCTGCACTTTTAAACCACTTCTGCCTATGGACACACTGAGCGGAGGCACTGCTGGTGTCAGGTACACCCATGAATTAAGTGACCAGACAGTGAAAATGACGGCTGCAGTGACGTGAGTTGCTGAGAGAAAAATGGTACCACATACTGTCTGCAGCCTTATTAGGCACTAATGAAATCATATTCCCATTGACTCCACTGAAATGTCACTTCCAATTTCCACCGCTCCCTACACAAAACTGCATGCCTGTCTGATAAGACTGAGATTATACTTGCCGCCAAAGCCTCTACCAGCATGGCTGGCTCAAGTAGATTGGCTTTCATTTTTTTGGGTTTTAAATTCCAGCTGCTGCTTCTGGTGTGGTTTTATTTATTTGATTGGTTGGTTTCGTTGGTGTTTTTTTTTTTAATCTGCCAACAGAAGTTATTAAAAATTTGAGATTCAGTCAGTAAGTTGCTTTGTTAAAGTGGTTGATCTCTGCCATCTGAGGAGTAATATACCTATCTCTGTGAAGATGACTGTGCAGCATTTGATAATCCCCACCTGCTTTATAGTGGTGGTAAGAAAGAAAATATAAAGGACATAACACTGTTTAATTCAAGACCTAAAGTATCACAGACTGAAGTGAAGCCAATTTCAGCTGTGCAGCTCTTCCTTGAATATGGTTTCATATTTTAGCACCCATTCTGTACAGCCTGAAGTGGCAGCTCAAAGGGATGTATATGCATTTCCCTCTTCCTGTGTGGAGCTTAGGAAGCTTCATTTATAGCCTTCCTCCTTTCTTAGGTACATTTCCTCAGTGCTGAGCTGAGGGTAGGTTTCCATGCTCTCTGTTGCCTTACCGAATAAAGCTGCTTGCGAGAAATCCACCACCTGGCACTGTAGCAAGTCAGCTGTTCTGAAGTGCATTCAGGTGCTCTCTGATATGCCCTTGAACTTCTTTATTCCTTATGTCTGTGTACAGAACATGGCTATGTTTATAATGTTACTAGAGCTGTTTGCTTTTATGATCCTTTTCTCTGAATACAGGTGCAAAAAAGAATTTACAAACTGTGAGTAACCCTTGTAGTTGGCAGTACCTCTTAGACATGTGTCAGGTTGTCTTAAGCTGCTGAAAGATTACAGGTCCAAGCACAAAGATCTGGTTTAAGCAGTTACACCTTAACCCTCTGAGGTGCGAGAAGGCATGAGCAGACACATATTTAGAGGGAAAAAGACAATGGCCTGAGCTCTTGCTGCTCATTTAAGATTTTCTTAAACATAGTTGCATTTTGTAAAATATTTTTTCATCATTAAGCTTACTGACCTCTTTCACAAACCACTGGCAGAAAGCAGGGCTGATCCACTCTCTTGCATGGAAACCACAATCCATAAAGATGGCCTTCTTATTTGGACCTCTTTTTCCCATCTAGGAAAAAAACCAACAAAAAAACCCACCCCAGGACTTGAACAGAATATCTTCAGAACAGAACAGTATGCAGAACAAGTCGGTCACCTTGCTGACCTAAAAATCAAACTTTATACAAACACAGCATTCCTTGTTTAAATAGAAATCTATGAAGTGCTCCCATCTGTAGCTAACCATGATATTCAAGCTAAAACAATACTCCTAAGAATTTCAATTTTATTAATGTAGATAAGCTGCTCTCAATTATTTGATGTTTTGCACTGTTGATTTATTTCCTGTAGTGTCTCTAAAAGTTTATCTTGTATGTTTGAATAATACATTACTGTAAATACTTGTACATTTTGGGGCAAGTACTTCTTATCCTTTCACCTTTATTTAAGTTATTGTCTTATTAATTCATAAAAGTTATGAAAAAAAATAAGCATGGTTTAATGAATAATGATAATAATAATAATGATAATGATGAAAAGGAAAATAACAAAAGCAAAGAAATAAGCCCCGAGAAAGACAAGTGATGCAAATGAAAGCAATTGCCCAGTCAGTCCCCATGCAGTGGCCCTGACCTGCCTTCCCCCTGGTTTATCACTGAGCATGAGCCGTGTGGTTTGAGATATTCCTTGGGTCAGCAGTCCCCAGCTGTGTCCCTTCCCAGGTGCCATTCCCCTGGCTAGTGGTGTGAGAAGCAGAAAGGCCTTGGCTCCGTGTAATCACCACCCAGCAGTAACTAAAACATCCCTGAAATATCAACACCTTTTCCAAATCAGCACGAATCCTAAACAGCCCCATACAAGCTACTGAAAACAAAGTTAACTCTACCCCAGTCAAACCCAGCTCAAAATTATATATGGTGAAGATACAAATTTGTTTCCTATTGCCAGAGACTGACATTTATAGATGCTTTTAGAGCAAATGGGTTTACAAACAACAGATGGAGAGAACGCAAAGGTAGATGATCATTCCAATAGCTCTCGGGAGTGTGATTGAATTTATATGTCTGAACTTCCAATAATTCATTATGCCCCTTTAAAAAAATATAACATTTGAAAAAATTTGTAGTAGTAGTAAACAAAATATATTCAAATTTCTGCAAAATGTTTATTACTTTAGACATTTTGTGAGCATCATTGGTGTTTTACTAGACATCATAGTCTTGCAGAGCTTAATAAGGGAGGGGTCTGGCATGAAGAAATCAAGGCACTTACTTTAAGAAGGTACATTGGCCGTCCTTCAAATGTTTCCCCAATTACACTGCGAGAGACAAGGTCTGGGTTCTGAGCAGCAATATCAGCAGTCCAAGCAGCTATCTGTTTAATAAAGAGGTTAAATCTATTGATGTCTCTGTTCCTCAGGTCCAGACTAATTAATTTGCAGACTTCAAGCCAGAACAGTCTTTCTGAGCACCTAATGTGGCCTAATATTTAATACTGTTTGTAGATTTCCAAGGAGCCACTGCAAAGATGTGAAGAGTAACATGGCCACAATTACATGTCAGGAAAAGTGAGCATGGCTGTGAAAGGAGGAACGGGGGAGGACTTATGGTGGGAGATGAAGAGCTTAAACTGAGGCAGGGAATGGAAACAAGTTGTTTGGCAGAGGACATGGGAGAAGTAGTGAAAAGAAAAGAGGAAACTAATAGTGAAACATCACAGCCTGGTCACTGGATTTGTGCCAGATGTTCTTTGCAGCATGGGGAGCAGAAGTAGAGGAAATAAGTGTAGGTTACACAAACTAGCTCAGTAACAAAGAGAAAGGAGAGTTTGGAGGCATTATCATATCAACAGATGGAGCAAAAGAGGAAAAGGGAAGAAGGCTGGAAGCACTTTGACTACAGAGGCTAAGGTACCAAGCTAAAAACATGGTAAATTCTAGACTTTACCGTGTCCCAGTTGTTGTACTTCTCATAGCTGTGGCTGGCAGTACGAGCTTTGCTGTCAAACTGGGCATCCAGTGCAGCCTGCAGGTTGTCAATCAGAACTCTGCAAGAAGGCACCATGAAAAGTGTGAAGAGATGCACACAACAATCCAGCAGGAAAGTAAGACATTTCAAGGTCTGCCATTGGGCATTTGAGCTGCATGGATTGTGAAAGGAAAGGTGGGCAGGTTGAAAATAAAATATATTAGTTTCAGGTTTCAACCTACGTCCTGCCTCAACTTTGCCGCCAGAAGGACCAGGGAGCAACAGGCTCCTCCAATTAGCACCTGCCTTACTCCCATACTAACAAACCTCCAGGGGGACAACAGTTTGGTTTCAGAAAAATGGAAATGCTGAGACAGAGTGTGTCTAAAAATGAGATCTGGGCTGATCTTATGTTGCCAGTTTCTTCTGCCTTGATAGGAAAAGGGCCCTCTTGAACTTTTGGCACTGAAGGAGAGTTAGACTGCAGCTATGTTTCAAAACTGTGCAGCAACCCAGGGATGTTTGCCTGGTGAAATTCCCTGTCAAACCAAGCTTCCAAAGGTTGGATGTGGTTTGACAGCTCTATTGCAGCATTATCCATCCTCCAAGCTACTTTACTGCATGTGAGGTGAGCTATTAAATAGAACACAGAATTGCAAAAAAACCTCAACATCCTGTCTAGATTGGTTGGATGTCTCCTGTTCATCTTCCCCTGGGGCGGAAACAAAGGCACAACTTATCACTGAGCATGCTCTTGAGGACCTTTTGCTTTATTTCAACCTTGGCTATCAAAAAATCAAGTCCTCTTTTTTTTCCAGTGCCTTTCTTTAAACTCTTACAAATCTTCCTCATCCAGGATATGTCCTTGATCATTTGTGATTTGGATAGAGGAACAGGAGGCCAGTTTGTGAGGCACCAGCAGCCTTCAGAACAAACAGTGAAAATGACATTATGTCAGGGCACTGCAGCTGCACTTCAAAGGAATTGTAACAGCTTGGGTTGTCACAAGGACAATCCACTCAAGTTTGTCAGGGACAGCTTCCAGACATTGTGGCCTTTTGTTGCAATTAAAAGATTTGTGTATGGACCTGAGGCAGTTCATGAATATTATAGGAAAAGTAACACATGTAGAACAATTCCTTTGCTAAAGAGGAAATTCCACTGGAACTGGATTTCTGTGCTGTATGTGCACTGTGGGATTATTGAAAACCATTTATTCTAGAGTGTTTTTAGATTCTGTTCCTGCAACGGCATCCAAATCAGACATGATTGACATGAGGCCAGTAAATTTAGGGATGGATTACCTTTGGATTTAACAGATCATGAAAGTTGTCCTGAGAACTGTGTGATATCCAGTGAAGGAGTTTGGTCTAGTAGCAACAGCAGTGGGGCTGAGAGACAAAAACTCCACACTCAGCCGAATGAAATAATAAAAACTTGATCAAATAATACTGACTTTCAGTGTCTGAGTACATGATGTTGACAGACTGTTCTTCACACATCAAAGAAGCCTGATAATGGAGCTGGGCAGAGCCAATTTGCAATGCTTAAGTTGTGAGTGAAAGGAGTGAAAGGAGAAATGAAGACAGACAACCCCACTCCACTCCAGCTCAAAGTCAATTTCTCATCCTCAGTTTATGCTTACACAGTGACTGGAAGATATGAAATGAAGTGCAGGATCAGGCAACTCCTTATTCTCCTTATTCTTCCCTTAGTGCTACTCGCTACAATGCTCCTGTTCCCAGCGGTGTGTAATGTGGCAGTGTGCTGTTTCCTCCACTTGTGCTGCAGCCGTATTCGGTCAACTCAGGCTTTTTTTACTTCTAGGTAATATACAATTAGAGGCTCTCTCTTTGCCATGGATCTGCTATGTGACTTCAGCCAGCCCAAAGCTGTCCTGGGAATCTGCTTTCCACTCTTCCTTGGCTCTTCACCTGGCAGCTGTCTTCTGTCTGTCACCTGTTGGGTTTTTTTGGCCCTCTAGTTATTGTCCTGCACTCAATGCAGACCTGCTCATGCTGGCCCTTGGGGCTCATCATTTAATTTTCTGGCTTCAGTTTCCCATCCATTTCCCTCATCTGGTGTATTTTCTGGCTCTTTCTAGACTTCGCTGCATTTTGTTTGTCGTAGGAAATATTTCTATCCCCCTCCTTACTCCAGCCTTGTGTATTGCAGAGAGCTTTCACCTCAGGGAAGTTTCTGGTACTGCATCTCTGCTTCCTGTCTCTTGCCTCTATCAACATTTCATCTCATCCCTCAATGCAGAGTAGTTACAGTCCATTTGAACTGTCATAGGAAAGCTGAACACAGTAGAGGCATCTACAGGAAGGATGAAGTTTGTGACAGGAAAATCATTTGACCAATATTAAAAGCTCAAACACATTCTCCCTGGTATTTAGTCCCATTCTCTTCAAAGTACAGTAGTGAAAACAAACTTACTGATACTCCATTCCACTTTCTTTCAAAAGATCTTCAACATCAAAAGACTTCTCAGCTTCAATTCGGAAATCAACTTGCATTTTCGGCCTTAGCAGTGTGACCGAGTCTGGCTGCCAAAAGTCAACCTGAAAGAAGGCCAAATGGCCAAATGAATACATAAACAAGTAAACACGTACATGTGGCTGTGATTTTTAGGTTGGTGCATGTGTGCTGGTGAGGTGATTAATATACTGAATTTCATGCCTACCCTGTTACACTGATTCAGCTTTGCTTGCCACAAGTATCAACCTAAATTTTAACTGCTAATTGATTAAGTCAATTTTATTAGGCCCTGCATTTTATTAGGCAGAATTCTGGAGATGACAGTGACAATTTCACAAATGTCAAGTATTCTCCTCCATCTGCATTCATATAGAATTGTGAATATTATAACTATATTTGCAACTTCTTTTGTTCTTAAAGCTTTTGTTTTTTGCTCAGTTTTTTGCATACAAATGTTAGAGAGAAATTAACTCAATATCAGGGGTGCAGTATGTGAATATTTTACATAAATCAGCTAAAAAAAAATGCTGTCTGTGTGAGTGCTTTTAAGAGAGATCACTAAAGTTGATATGAGGAACCTGAGCCTTTTAAGATGTTTCATTTCAAGGGGACAAAAACCAGTGTTGTTACTGCTTCACTTATTTTTGCTGAAGTAGGCGTCCAAGCGTCTGGATTTAGTGTCCTGTTGAAGGCCAGTGGAAGCAAAGCTGATCTGCCAGCCTGATGCCTTTTCACCCTTTCATCTCATGAAGGTAAAAGAAATTGGGGCTGGTTATTCATGAATTATGTGTCATCAAGTGAGGTGATTGTTCCAGAATATACAGTTACATCAGTCCTTACTGACTGCTTTGTATAACAATGGTATTTCAGAGATCTCTCCTTAAAAGTAAATAGCAAACAATCCCTTGATACTTCACACTTAAAAGCAAGCATGGTATATATTAATTTTCTTAATATTGGCGGCACCATTCCAATAGTATGTTCTACAGAAAACTGTTCCAAGCATGCTATAGTAGCCTGTTGATGATAGGTCTCCACATCTGTACTTCATTTAAAAATACCATCCTTTCATCCTACAGCTAATGGTGTCTTTTTCACCAACAGCTATTTTACAACATCAAAGCTGAACAGAAATATTGAAAACACATTTGCTGTCTTTACTGTTTTTCATTGTGTCATTGTGTCATTGTATATCTACGTCAATGTCAGTGAGAAACATGCAGCTTAGAGAGAAAGGAAGCTTTAAAGGAAAGTCAGAGAAGAAAAGATGACATGAGAGACTAGAGGCCAAAGGAAAATTTCTTTTGCTGGGAGTATAAATTTTTATATTATTTACATGAGAAAAATGTTTCCCCTGTAATGGTAAAAGTTCTGGTAGTTGGAATTTCCATGATTTATCTAATATATTCTTGAAAGCACCCCACACTGAATACAGCATTTAAGATTTATTTATCCTACTAATAAATTCTGATGGGCACTTTCACATTCAGACTGGGTAAACCAGATTTTCTTGGAAGGTATTTGACTGTTTTGTATAGCTCTAGTTTTGTCAACCTGTCCTGTTCCTTCCAAAGAAATATTCCAGCTGACTTGAATGGAATCAAGATTAGTAGCGTGATTTTTTTTTTAAAAAAATATATCTGTTATTTGAGCAAAAGGAGAAATATTTCTTTCAACTACAATATAACCACTTCCCCAAGTCCTTTACCTCCATCCTGCTGGCAAGGAAATTGAGGATTTCCACCTGCTCATCATTCTGTGGAATCACACGAAACACCTTCTGTCTGTAAGGGAAGAAAAACATTCAATTTGAAACAGGTAAGTCAACTGAAAGCCTTTTGATCATGCCGAAGAAATCACAAATGTAAAACTTGATGTGTGTTCTTACCCATCAAAGGAGAGATCCTCCAGGTGAGCAGAAACAGATGCAGCACCTATGAGAACAAAGAGTGCCCACATTTTTTTTTAAGAAAAAATAAACACGTTTTGTGAGCAACCAAGACACGGACCCAGACCAGCAGGGAATCTGAATCATTGATTTAAAAGAAACAAGCTGGTTTTATTCACTTTTTCAAGGACAGCATTTCCTTACGTGGTAATTCTCACTACGTGACCTATCCCATGTTGCCACATCAGCAACACGCTTTCTAAACGTCCTTCTGTGGGGCGACCATGCGCTGTTCACCCATCCATCTTCTGGCAGGCTCCTCTCTGTAGGGGTCTGCAGCGTGGCACCTCCTCCCCGCAGGGCCCGCTGGTGACCAGCCTCTCTGTGCCATCACGTGCTCCTCTGTGCTGTGCTGCCAGGTGCTTCCTTGTGCCGCCACGTGCTTCTGCAGGCGCGTCCCACAGCCTGCAGCTCAACTCCATCTTATCTCTTCCCACGTTTTCTGTTCTCTTGCACTGCTTTTATAACTTGTTTTGTCCTGCTTTTTATGAAGTATACACCAGAACAACCCACTTATCAACTGATAGATTATTCCCTTGGCCTTGTTTTATTTGCATACTATTTATAGTGTGTGTTTTCCTCTACACCTGTGAAAATAGCTGAGTCTCACAGGGGTCTGGCTAAAAAATCTTGCTATTTGAGTTGGATGAACTCTTGATATGAGAAAGTGAACTTAATTTACTTTGTAATTTTCTATTTTATGTGAATTTAGTCTTTTTTTCATAATTTGGTTGCGGAATTAAAAACTTTATAGTATTTTATTGTTACTTTATGTAATGGTAGATGTCCATCAGATGTTGTTGCATTTTGCCCGGTCTTAATCACCATGTTCCTCTTCCTGAATAACATAGGTTTGACTTTGACATAGTATTGTTAAAGAGGAATATAACAATTGAGATATACCAATTAGCTTTTCTATTTCCCAACAGAGAAGGAAAGTACTGAACTGGTTCTTTGCTCACTTCACTGAAACTTAAGTCAGGTGTTGGCAGACCTGAAAGTGTAGAAATTTCTAGCAGCAGTAGAGTTGTATATATACGCCACATAATACAGCTGCTGATTCTTGTACATTCTCTAATTTTGTCATGTGTGGATCGGAGGTAAATATCTTACAGGTTAAGCAGTACTGTGGATATTACATGTAAGCTCAGAAGATCAAATGCAATGCAGTCATACAAAAGCATTTTTAGCTTTAACTTTCATGTAGTGCCTACTCTGAGGAACAATGGTGTGTTTGTATCAGTGCACTTGCATCTGTTTAGTTTTCGTTAACAAGTGCTTGGCATTGAATGCAACGTTAATTATCTGTAGACGTTGTGTCCTGATGTGACTGACGTTTTCAACAGGCAGAAACGAAAATGAATCAGTGTACAAATAAATAAAGAATGGAATTTATGAGCTCAGTTCTGTCTTCTGTTATGCTTAAGTAACAGGCAAATTAAAGGAGTTCAGACACAGATAATCTCTACGTATATGTGTATTACATAATATGTGAAAATTTATTAGAAAAATAGTGTATTTTCATCTCAGATTAAGAGATGTAGTTACAGTTTCAAGGTACAGGAATTTTAATTGTCATTGAGCATTTTAAGAATGACTGTGGCATCAGACTTGACGCCTAATTTTTTATATGGTTCTCTGGAGTCAACTCACCACAGCAGCCATAGATACAGAATAACTAGAAATATATTTTTAAATCAATGTACAGTTCATGCTTATCAATATGACCAGTAATTAATACTTTCATAAAAGGAGAGTCAAAAACTCTGCTGGGCCTACTTATAGAAAACTGTCTTTGCCAAACCATACGATTTAAACTTAGGTTGCAATTAATGGCCTAATTTGTAGCACTGTAAGCTCTTGCCCAGTAATAATCTTACTTAGAGACAAGTTTCTGAAGACAAATGACATCAGGAGCTGTTCTGACAGTGTCAAAACAATACTGCAACTTCTTCATAAGTTTTAGATTTATGATAATGAGATCACCGCTACAGATATTGGTATAAAATAAAAGGTCTCCTCCCACAAAGACAATTGTAAACACAATAATATGGAGATGATCAAGCCTAGATCTTGCAATGAATAAATGATCACAAGAAGTAATCAAACAATTTGCAGATGTCATCATTCCCTGTTGAGAAGCATTTTGGAAATAGAAATTGCCAGATTTCAAAGTCCGAGTGTACTTTTAATAAACTGCTTCCTTATTCATGCGTTTGGAGATGACAGGGTTTTTTTGGTTTTATGTTTGGGGTTTTTTTCTCCAAACAATCCATGATGCAGCATCAACTACTGAGTTGGCAAGCATTACTGAATACTTGAATTTGTAATGGCAGTTTTTGCAGTTTCCATCCCAGACTATGTGAGAAATGAACACTGACCTGGAATCCCACTTAAGTGATTTATTTTGCATCTCAGGGTGGATGTTTTTCAGGTTAGCTCATAAACTAACTCTAAACATTGTCTTGCTCTTCTAACTGTATAGTATAAATGTTTAATACTTGTATGCTAAAGGGGCAGCATAAGGATAAATAAAATAGCAAATCAGATTTGGTTAAGCCACCTGTTCTTTTTAGCATCTGATTACAAGCCAGCATCACATCAGTTGGCCATGGCTGAGTAAAGCTTGGCCCATCACAGAGAACAGAGCATTACCTATATCTCTGAATAGATTCAGAAGGAAAATTAATTTTTGTGTAATCAAGGAAGTAACAAAATCCAAAAGGAGAATGTGTGGTAATTTCCTTCAGGACATGTATTTTGTCTTAATGTAACTGAAGCTAAAAACAGTGTCAGCAATTTCAATTTTTTTGTAGTGGTTTGCTTTTTAGATGATTAAAAATACAGCCTCCTATGATGTTCTCACTCACAAAGAATAGTCCCTGTAAATAACTGGCTACATTCCAGCTGAAATTCATCTTTGTAGTAATTTCTTATTTCAGTTTTTGGAATAGAATTACTCTGGTACTCCACTTTGAAAAGCATATGAAGGCTAACCACAGGCTGATAAAAGGAAAAAATACACATCAGTGTTAGCATTTCAGAAGCATCCTTTATCCTAAAAAGCCTTTCATCCCATTTGTTATCAAACTGAGTCCAAAAGTCTGAGAATAAATAATGTCTGTTTTTCTAGGAGTTTCAGTAGATAGATTTTCCGAATCTAATAGTTTGTTGATCTACATTTTTAAAAACTCCACCATCTTTCAGTCACAAAATATTGTCAGTTCTCACAATCTCTGATTGACAAATTTATCTTCTTAATATTGTTTGATATTTATTATGTTCTAAAAGATCAGCAATGTGCAAATCTTAGCACTGCTTTAGTATGTATTGTAGCAAAGTCCTAGCATGTGCCCTTGACCAGGCACATGTATTTGATGTGTGGGCACCCTCTTATGATCATTTATTTGTTAAGGGAATATATTCTAACCTTAGTTTTGAAGAGTAATACTATTGAATATATTCTGAAGACCTTTGAGAGTACTTTGAAGAGGCCAGGATCAGCAGAATCTGCCATCCAGCACCTGATCCAAGCTTTCTTGGTACTTTCTCTTTATTTATATATTATTCATATTGCATCTTTTAATTCATCAAAGGCTTTTTCAACTTTAGCGCCCTGGGACATAGTCATATCCTACTGGTTTGGTAGCTATGTGTAGATATCTTCCTTTTAAATTTTTTTTTTCACATTTGCAGATGCTAGTTAATAGGTGAACAGGTACTGGATGAGAAGAGAAAAGAATGGAAGTGATGAGATCAAGGGTATGGAGCAAAAAAAGAGGGAGCTCTCATGACTTTGGGATGTGTTTGTACTTCTGTTATTGACTCATCAGGTGAGAAACAGCAAAACTTGTAACTTGTTCTTTGTAGAGTCAGTGTATTCTTGCCAATGTATCTCCTGTGAAATAAGTATCATATTTTTACTATTGACCTCTAGGAATCAGGATTAAGACTATAGTATTGCAGCTTCATTGTATGACACATGCACAGCTTGCTTAGGATTAAGAAAGTATTTCATTACCCTAGCTAGAAGCTGAATATATAATGTGCATTCAAATTCATATTTGAATTTGGGTTTGAATGTTTGAAAAAGGGTGTGAAATTCACTAAAATAGAAGTGTTGAGTAAAGGTATTTGCAGTGCCAGAATTCCCAGAAACCAAGCATTGAGAATCTGTTTAGTGCTAAACAGAAAAAAAGATGTTTAGTGAAGCAATGAGAAGGACTGACCTCACATCCACTGGTTATGGGCATCTTCTGCTAATTAGCTGGTCCTTGGGCTGAGCTTTCTGTCATGTGGAAGATTGTGGCCAGTTCTCATACTCGAGCCTATGCCAGGATCTGTGTGAGGCTGGCAGGGTCATGGCAGGACCCAGTGACAGCTCAAAGACACACAAAAGCATTTGGTCCTTCCCCTTACAAATTTAAGGCACTGAGATCAGCACGTGGTGTGAAGTGAGATCATAACTACAGCAAAAAGTTCCTGCTCTAGAAAAGTACACGAGTAACGAGACACTCAGCGCTCTTACTGATAGAAGTCTAGGAGTTTCTCTTCTGGGGTGGATCAGCACATCATTTACACCTATAAATATCTCCAACAATGCCAGAACCAGATGCTGATGAGGTGGTG
Organism: Dryoscopus gambensis; assembly: GCA_013389985.1. Classification (NCBI taxonomy): domain Eukaryota; kingdom Metazoa; phylum Chordata; class Aves; order Passeriformes; family Malaconotidae; genus Dryoscopus; species Dryoscopus gambensis. Next base: position 25,096 of record WEIT01016098.1, on the reverse strand, counting down.
CTAGAATTATTCTGTAACAAGACACAGGAGTGTCTGCCCACTGCTGAGGCCTCTCCAGGGTATGTAATTTATGTAATTCAGATTGTTAGCATGTTGTCTTCCTCAGTATTCCTCTAACTCCCATCCTGGGCTCTGCAGGGGCTGAAGGTAAATCAGACTGTCAGTGTGCACTCATCCACCTCCAGGTTTAACAGAAGGATTTAGACAGACGGATGGATCTCCATTTCATCCCACTAAATTTGATCCAGATAGTGATGCTCTATTGGTGTTAACAGAGCACAGCAGGATAACCATGAGTGGGAGTAAAGGCGGATGATAGTTAATGGGAGAGTCCAGGATGCATTAAAAAAACAACAGGAAAGGTTCAAGGAAGAGAGTGTACTGAGCAGCTTGATTCCACCCTTAGGCCTAACTGAAATTTCTTTTTACAGATTGCTGGGTAATTTACAGTTCTGTTTTGCTTTTTGTATGTGATGGCCTTCATGGGTGATGTAAATCATGAACATTTTTCTCCTGCATAGCTTGTTTTTCATCTGCAGGCTTGATAAATCTCAAGCCTAGTGCTTGGATAGTTACCTTCAACTCTGGATGATTTTGAAATCTGGTGCCCTTTGCTGAGAGACAGGTTGTATCAACTGCTGTTATACCTGGGCAAAGGTCAGGGAGTTCTACCATTTCAGAGAAACAAGACTATTTAGATATTAATAAAGTTTTCTGTTCACATCTATTGAAATAACCCAAATGCAAAAGCTACAGATGAAAGTAGAACTCTACTATAATCAAATAAAACTTTGGCTAATTCTCTGGCTTCCTTCCCAACAAAACATACATGAAAAGATCAATAAAATTAGTTCTCTTCTTACTTTCTAGAGGAGTTTGGAGTTAGACTTCATATAACATACTGCAAAAAAAGAAAAAAAAAACACACTGAAAGAAGCACACAAATACCAAACAAAAAAGTTCAAATAGATTCTGCACATCGATTTGTTCATGTAAAAATATATTCCTTCTCAAACAGACCAACAGTTATTAATTGATCAAAAGCATTCATAAAACTCTTCTCAAAGCAATTAATTGGACTAATACTCTATATATGGACAGCTGTATTAAAACATGTTAATTGCAAAAACTAGTAAGAGCTCACTCATTACAAGAGTATGGGGTAGCAGATTAAGCAGAATAAATTAATCTTGGCCCTCTTTGTTCCTCTGTAAACATGTAAGTAAACAAAACTCCAACTGAGCAGAGAACCTGTCTGACTTAAGCAAGTGTATTAGTTATTTGTGAGACATCATGGGGAAAAAATGAACAACAAATCAAATGCCTGCTACTGAGGGGTGTGGAACCAAATCTGACTGAGGTATGGATTTTTTCCTAGGTTCCTTTTATTCACAGAAGGAGTTCAACTACAAAAGATAAAAGTGGAATTTTCAAAAAATTAATAATTTGCTATCTTTTAGTAAAAACTAGGTTTCATGGAACAAAAGAAAACATAGAGTGCAAACAATTTAATCTTGTCGCTATAGTCAAATCTTATTTCCATGAATTTATCTGAAAATAAATTAAACTTGTATGAAAAGGGCCTCAGTGAAGCAAAAAGAGAAGCAGGCTGCAGAGCATAAACAACACCATTCTAGGGAAAGACTTCTGCCTGCACACATGGAAGTGTTAGGCATCACAGATAAGAAAGCTGCTTTCAATTCAGTATCCAGATTCTTCTGTATTACACCCAGGCAACTCCAGATGTTTAAATTATTTCCTTTTTTTTGCTTGGTAAAGCACGCTCAAGAGAAAATATTCTTTATACCAACATGATCGGCAACAGTTTATAAAACTAGGTTGTAATACGTAAGCACTGGGACTGAGCAGGTCCAGTTTTAGATACAGGCTTTTTGCTACTAATTTATCTCTGCTTCTTAGTTATATTTTGGTGCCTTTCTCAGCTTCCAACCCTGAAATCAGATCTACCAGGAAGGGGTGAAGGAGGAGTAAAGAAAGACATCATGCTTTGATCCTCTGCCTTCTGAAACATCACAGTTACCTGAAATCCTTACATTTTCTGTGAATTATTTAAAATATTTTCTCAAAAAAGAAGTATTTTGATGTGGAAATGTTGCTGTAGTAGTTCTTCATAGAAAAGGTAGAAAAGGCATCCCAAGGCCCAATGCTGTATTCTGCAGCCAGTGTCACACCCGTGATGTTCTGTGACTAAGAATTCCAGCCATGGAGCACCTCAGCTGCTGTTTGTGTGCAAATCATCAGGAAATTTGGTCAAAGATCCTGGCCAGATAAAATAATAATTAAAA
>WEIT01016098.1:0-21943 GCA_013389985.1 Dryoscopus gambensis | reverse complement strand
TTTTGAACCATTTTGTGTCACTTCTCCTTTGAAGCTCATTCTCGTTATCTTCATAGCCACAAAAGAAAGGAAGCACCTCCTTGTTCATTCTCCTCACACACCTACTAGGTGAGCAAATCCTGCTTTAGTGATTGAGGTAGTCACTTTGCTGCAGTTGCACAGGAATGTGAAGTGGAGCCTTCCACTTCAGTGGCAGTTTTACTGCTACTTTTTCTCTGGGACCAAAGAACCACAGAAAATAGTGGGAACGCAGATCGGAAGTCAGAGGTATTGCAGACCTACAAGCAAACAGCAGCATAATGAGAACTGAAGACCTTGAATGATAATAAAATAGTAACTGAATTGGTAAAAACTCAACTGATAGAGCTCTCGTGGAACATATTGTGTCTACAATGTAACAGGTAATTTCCTTTGGCTTTCTCTATAAACATGTTTTTCAAAGTGGTTTCAAGTTGGTCCAGCTGCTTTAAGTCCAGTATACTGAAAGCATATTCATATGACAGATAACCAGCAGCTGGTGTTGGAAAATTGACAAATGAAGGGTAGATGTTGCTTGGGAGTACGAGCTTTTGCTTCCAGGCAAAACATCTTCCTCAGTATTTTGCTCCTCTATTGAGTTTTTCATTGCAAAGCCTGGGCCAGTGACACTAAGAGGCCTCTTTCTTTCCAGATACAGCTCTAGGAAGTGTAGCAAAGAAAGAAGAAACAAAGATCCTGGTGGACTCTTTGGTGAAGGCACTGAATGACAGAGAAAAGCTGTTCTTAAACTCTCTGGACCTGTTCTCTCTGTTCAAGAAGTTACTGTCATTTTTTAATCGTGGCTCTGATTTATTCCTACCCATAGAAGTGTTTTGTATTGAAGATCTGGCAATAGTGTATGTGGTAATACATATACCTCTGCATTCCAGAGGCAATCTAATCCATTTAACTGTGTCCTATCTCCTATCTCTTTGATTCAGACATTTTTTTTCAACCTTTTTTTTACCCCTTCAAATACAGTTTAGTTAAAATATAGGAAAGCTACACTTTCCATGACTAAAAGAGATACAATTTTCCTTTGTTTTGATTCTTGTCTAAAACATTGCATGCTTGTCCTGAGAAGGAGAGAAGAATGCCACAATCCATTTAACTGGCAACATAACTTGCATATTTTGTTTTTAAATCTATCAAGATACATGCTGCTTTAAGTTTATTGCCATTTTGATCCTACAAGTTCCACAAAAACATTGCTTGTAGCTATCAAAGACCGTACATCTTCCTTAGTAAGAGAGAATAAACATACATGTACTTTGATCTACTTCACTGCTTCAAAGTTTCAGATGCACTCAGAGCTTTTCATGGAATTTTGAAAATCAATTATTGAGAAGAGTGATTATGAATGTAGTAATTTTCTCACTGAAGTTATTTTTCTATAATTGAGAGTTAGGCAGTAAGAGCATTGTGCTTCTCTCTATTTTTTTTTCCCTCAATGCAATCCATAAGGAATTTGATTTATACAATTTTTCTTTCTTGATTTACTCTGCCCTGAGGAACTGCAGTCAGGCAGAAGGCTAGGAGACTGCAAGAACTGAAGCTCATATATGGAAGCAAATATAAACAACCTGACAAGCACAAAGTATTAAAAAACCCCATAAAAATCTGCATTTCAAATAGGCTTACACCACAAGTTCTTAAACTTGTGGCTAAGGCCACACGGTTAGAGAAGAATTGCCTTGTATAGTCTGTGTCTGTCCACTCAGAAATTGTGCTGACCTTCATTCCCTTCATAATTTTCTAGCATTACGGAAGTGGTAGCTTTCCAATTACTTACATGGATAGAGGGTTAAAATGTATGTTACACTTCTTTTAATGCAAGGAAAGTGTCTGCTTCCTAGAGACCCCTTTTGAGAAGTGCTGAGGCCACGCTCCAATACAGCCATAAGGATACAAATATATGGAGCTCTTTGCAGGTCATTACAGGGAGCTGTGTAATGTTACAAGTTGATTTTGTTTTTAAGTTGCATTGATATTATTTTAGGCACTTATTATTTTTTTTCCATTTGTAAAAATTGCGTATTCATAAAATGCCTGTTTAAGGATTATGATCTTTTAGGAAAAATGTAATAATTTTGTTATGAAGTAGCCCAGTGCTGACAAAAAAGAAATTTTTTTTGTTCAAAAATAGAAATTGAAGTTCTCTAAATCACAGAAGTGAAATCTTGATAACTTTTACTCTTTTTTTTTTTTTGTGTTAGCTCTTCTGAAGTCTTGTTCTAATAGCATTCAGAAGTAAACTCTCTTGGACTGTTGTTTTTAACTCTTGTATGGATCCTCACTTTTTTGACAGCTAGACCAATTTTTTAAGGCTGGAGGAGAGAAGGGAGTTATATTTTACATGTAGAGTCAAATAACTCATAGATTTTATAATCTAAACCCATGTTTCATTGTAAGGTTTGAAGAATTTTTGTACTTTTTTCAGGTCTCTAGTATCAAGGTTTCCAAGGGAAGAATGATGAACCTTGTAAAACACGTGTTCACAATACAAAGGGTTCATCATAATTATAAGTCACTCATGGCTGTTTCATAATGTAAAAATAACAGCATAAAACAGAGGCTCTCCTGCCATCTTTGAAGTGCATATCCTTCTATCAGTGTTTGGAACCTGTTTGGTGGGAGAGACTGCAAGTTCTGAAAGAGTCAAAAGTAGTTCAAGAGCATTGATCTTAAATGGTTTCCCATGAAACAACACCTATGGTAGAGGAATACCATCCCAAGGGACAAGAAGACAAAAAAATGTTGAAATTGTGCTGAAGCTCTGCCAAGGCCTTTTCTAATACTTCCAAGCTTATCACAGGCTGTATTTTTGTGATGTAAATCATCAGTATCATGAACTGCAACCTTAGCACAAGGCCAGTGCTGTTTGTAGTGAATGGCAGGGGATTTGCCTGCTGGTTTGAGCTGCAGCAAGAACTGAGGAAGCTGATGTCTAAGAACTGAATTATTCCATCGGCTCATCCTCTGCCTCAGAAGTGTCTCTAAACATATAGAAAGTTCTGACCAATTAGTTAGTTCATGGAAAGCTGGATAATCTGTGTCATTCCTGATAGGTATCCAAAGTATCTGTTCTTAAAATTTTCCAGTGTTAAGGTGCTAAAACATCTCCTTATCTGTGTTGCAAAAAGAAGTGGTTATATTTGGAAAAAGCTGTTTATGAATGGATTAAACTGGTTGAACTTTGAAATGTGGAACCCAAGTCTGGTTTCTTGTCTAATGAGCCAAGAAGAAAATGGTGAAGGACAGGCTGCCAAAACCCCATTTGACCTTCCTCCTCTAAGGGGTTTTATCACTAGGCCAAACCTGTCTGCATTGCACATTACTTCCCTAACTGTTTTTTGATGCTTCTCAGGTGGACTGCCTAGGTTTGGGAAAAACCTTTAAATCACCTTAAATATCCAACAAAACTCAAACTTGTCCCTGGGTGAGACTGAGTCTTAAAAAGCAGCTAGATGCTAAAATGAGACCGAAATGATTTTGACGATCCTAACCAGTTGTTATGGATTCTGAAGTGGGGTTTATGGAGGATCCAATGCTAGCACTGAGTAAGCTTGAGTGGAAATCTTTTACATCCTGGTCTCTGTTACAGCCCCCTCTTGGCCCCAGAGACCACTGCCAGAGTAACCTTAAACCTCTCAGTGCTCTTCTTTTGGGGTTGGTGAGCGTCACCCAGGTGGGACACAACATGGGATGGCCAAGCAGGGCCATGGAGGTAGGGCTGGGCTGGGACAGGACCAGAGCTCGGTGTGCATCAGCATCTCTGGGGCTGGGACGCACAGCCCAGGCTGGGCTCCAATGGGCTGCTGGGCCAGGGCAGGGTGGGGAGCCCCCAGGGCCTGCTCATCAGGCTCATTAAGGCACAAAGGTGTCCTCAGAGCCTGGGGTGGGGTCTGGAGGAGTGTGGCAGTAGAAAGTGTGTGCCCTGCTGCGGGTCCTGCCCGGAGCTGGGTGGGAAGGGCAGCACCCAGGAACTCCCTCTCGAGTGACAGGGCACCCCTGTTTGGGCTGGGGTCTCTGTGAGCCCTGTGCTGGATGGGAAACAAAGTCTTTGTGCTGTGAAAGTGAGAGATGGGTGAAAATGCTTCCCCTTCAGCAGGACCAAGGCCACGGCCTCACCAGCCACAGATGCCTCACAGTGAGAGGATGGCACTGTTTTCTGGGGTAAGCTGGTGGTTGAGTGGGCTTTGACATGACAGGATCACAATGAGCTTCCTGCGCTTGTGGCAGCTGATAAATGAAGTGAGCAGACAGTCATACTTTGTGTTCTGCTGGTCAGTGTCCTGGTGAAAGGCAGCCGTGAGCTCTGTGAGCTGCGCGCCAGCAGGGAAGTTATGCCGTGGTTGGGTTTGTCAGTGCATCTGTAAGAATTTATATAGCACCGGTTGTGCTTGTTGGGCCAGGAAAGCAGGGATGTGGCCAAATCCTGATCTCAATCGCACGTGCATAGCTCCCAAGGCAGCAAGGCTGTGTCCTGGCTCAGCACTTGGCCTAATGAGGGCTTGCATGATTGCAAATAATGTGCACGGCACACTGGAGAGTGAGCAAACAACTGCTCCCTGTGTCGCTGTGCTCTGCTCTGTAGCATCTGTTTTGCTTCATCATTTTTTAAAAGAAAACCACAAATATTTTTCACTAGGGAGTTGATAAATAACAGTGCTTACATTTAAAAAAAATTTTAGTGGGGATAAAAGTAAATCTTCTGGTGTATAAAATCCTTACGCTTTGATTTGAGTATTAATTCACAGATTGTCTCTTATTATGTTGTTCCTAGCTCAGAAAATCCTACGGGGTTTTCTCCCTCAGGAAATCACATGGGGTGATGTCTTAGTGTGATTTATTTTTATTTGTATATCTAAGTTTGCACAGAATTGTCTTTCACAGCAGCATTTTTACATGAAGATTTGTATTCCTTGGAAAATTTGGCAAACTGGGGAGTATTTAATAATTTGTCAATGAAACTTTAAATGAAATTTGTTGCAACTTTGTGCATACACACGATGAGTGTGGTGTAGTTAACTAAGTAGCTATTTTAAAGGGATTTGGCCAAAAGGTTATGTTACATTTTTTTCATTCTTAAACAGCTTTCTGAGAGGAAATGTGTTTTAGCACATGGTAGACTACATGTATGAACAGGAGCAGGGATAGCTTAAATTGTAGTTTTAGCATTTCTCTAATGCTTTGTTGTCTTCCTTGTCTTCATAACATTTAATTTGAAGATTAGACATACTGTGGAGGTCAGCAACAAAGCAGGGGAAACAGTGTACACATGTGAAATGGAAGAGAGAAGTCTGAGCTCTCTGCTAGGGAGGGGCCCTCTCCCTGTCAGCTTTGTGCTCTCACTTAGAAAAGCAGAACAGGAAAACCCCCCTACTTCTAGAAGCTGCTGGCATAAGCACAGGGAGGTGCTCACCTCTTCTGGAGAGAGGAAGTGGTCTGTAATAATTACGTGTTTGATAGAAGCATCTGCTTGCTTGGTTGGGATGAGGGCTGCTGTATTTTTACCTTTCTTTATGGTTTCAAGCTAATGGTGAGCTCTGCAGTGGTGTTTGGAGTGAGCTGTTTTGTGTCTAAAGTTTTGAGCATTTTTTTTAAGTTATAGGGTTAGGATTGGACCTTTCCAAGTTTATTGAAATAATGGGATTGAGTCAAAGACAAGATTCAAATAACATTAGAGAATACCAAGACAGAAAGCTTTGGGAAGCAAAACAAAATAGAAAGTGCTATACCTAAATAAAGAGAAGAGTATGTGAAATGAAGAAGAAAAACAGACCCTGAGATCTGTGCTTTTTCTAAATGAGAAAACAATTGTAATAAATGCACCCCCTACATGCCCAGCTCCTGCCCCCAAACCAAACAAACATGCAAAAATCAACAGAGCACACAGACACACACATTCTCCTCCTACCATTTCACTGACAATTTCTCAATATTGCTGTTCTGCATTAAGCATTTAAGGCAGTATTGCAATTTAGTTGCTGCAGGGCTATTTTCTGATTTTTGAATTGATGACTGGAAAATAATTTGATGATGGGTCTGAATGCGGTCCCTGCTATGAAGAATTGTAGAAGTTCTCTGTTCTATCCAAGTCTTGTTGTATGAACTTGAAAATGAAAAACATTTTACATTTCATGACAGGGTAGAAGTAATTTTGAGCTACAAAGAGAAAGGTCTATCATGATACAAATATTGTGGAAGTACTTAGATGACTTTGTGTAGACGTGTCTTTATTGCCATACTGATTATTCTTTTTATAACATACATCTCACTGACAATAATTCTGACTGAATTTATTAAAATTGTTTAACAGTAATTGATCTCCAATAATTCCTTCACTATATTTGAGCATATATTTTCTATTGTTATACAGCATGATCTAAGTACCAGGTACTGAAGTGCATATTGCTACCTTAAAAACTGCTTGAGTCACAAGAATGAATTACAATTATAAATTAGTCCATAAGTCTCCTATTCGACAGTGGGAGCTTCAGCAAAATGCTGGCACTGGACGATTAGCTGGTGCTAATCTATGTATTCAGTTTTGGATAGTCTAAAGATTTGATGTTTTGTTTCCCGAAATAAACAAAAGCAGCTTCTGAACTGTCAGAAAACAACAGTAGTTCTTGAAGGGCTAATTACAGATCTTTGTCATGGGGCCGTAGTTGTTTCGTGAATTCTGCTTCAATCAGGGAAAAATACTCTTGAGTGCCAATAAAAGTTTTTATGCTGCTATGGTTTCCTCTTGCTTTCCTCCTTTCAATTTATGACTTTATTCCACTGTCTCTGTTATTAAGTGACACTTTACATGGTTTTAATGCAAATTACTTCAAACTCTCTGGTAGTGAGGCAGAATCGCATCAGGTTAATATCCTGATTAGTATATGCTACAAAGAAGTGCTGGGTACTGCACAAACCAAACAAGATGGCTAGGAAGCTGCCTCACAGCATAAGGAAATAGAGTATTTAATTTTTTAGTGTTTTCTAGATTGGCTTGGCTGTGTTTAAAGCAACCTTTACAAGCAGATGAATCAAATGGTTGGCTCCATCATTTTGCCTTGATCGGTTCTGTATTCAGCCACTCAGACCATAGTACAATGTATGTTATATTTTCATATTTGTCTTAGGGGAGATAAAATGATTTTTCAGATGCTATTTTTCCTCCATTTCTAAAGTGAACAGTAATATGTGATATATTTTAGAATCTAATGTCTCTTAATTGAAGCCTGTAACTAAATTCCAGCTGATGTCAGCGTGTGCAGGATTTGGTCAGTGTTTTGTGCTTATTTGACAAATTTCTTTTCCACATCACAGTGCCACTCTGCATATTCTAAAAGTTCTTCAATAGTATGCGCTACAGGTGATTGCCTAGTTTTCTTCTTTTCCATAATCTCAAAAATGCAAAGTCTTATTTACCAGACTAGCAATTATAATCTTGTCCATAGAGCAATATCATTTTAGATGGGAATAAAACAGATTTTGGCACTGCCCAACAGAATTCTTGAAAGGGCTATTTAGACTGCAGATAGGAACAGCTGTGACAGGTTTATGACCAGTGTTTACAGACCTGATTTGGCTTCTCTAAATCAATGTCAATGCTTGCTATTACAAGGTGCAAATTGAAGGTTGAAATGTAGAATATCAAGGGTTTTAAAGTATGCTTAAATGCATGTTTGCAGCTTGGATTCCTATAATTCCTAAAGATTTATATCTTTACAAGAGCCTGAAGTAATGCTGAGCCTTCAGACAACTCCTGCGTTTCAGAGAGGCTTTTAGTTTGAAATCATATCATTTTCATTGCACTGAAATTAATAGTGGGTAATGCAGCTCTAGGAACCGCAGCTGCATTGACCTATCTTCCAATATTTATTGTTCAGTGTATATTTTAATTTTTACCCTCTGTTTAAAAGAATATTTTATGTCCTGTTACTCAGAGGCCCTCTGAAGGAGAAAGAAATACTGGAATGACTGCCAGCAAAATCCTGTCAAATGCAGAGTCAGCAGTTTACATCTGAAATACTGTCTAAATTGTGATTCAAAGCTTGTGCAAAAGAATGTTTGTTTGTTTTCAAATTTGTTAGAGACCTCCTGAGAGTTGCTCTGTGCTTTTGGGAAATCAAACATTTCCCAAATTAAAAACATATAGGGAAAGTCTTAGATTCCTTTGTTTTCTGTGAAAACACACATTTAAAAACAATGTGGGATTAACACAATGTGTGTTGGAGCAAATTGTTAGTATTGCCCATGTGTTTTTCTCCACTATTATAGTGAGCTTAACCCCCAGAGAGTATTTCATGCATAGCTGTTAGGAGAAAAGCATAGAATGGAAAGCCCAAAATTTAAGTGTAGACATGATGAATTAAATGCAAGGCTTTGCCAAACGAAAACAAGCCCTGGTGTTTGTTCTAGTCCATACTTCCAGCATGCTGGAGTGCAGCAGTGGCATGTGTATGGTATGTGCTGGCTGGCAGTCAGTTACCAGTTAATGCTATCAGTAAGTGAAATGTAGGCATTGCAGGGGTTGCATAGTAGGTGAAATTCAGGGATATCTCTACCCACAGTAATTTTTGTTCAGGATATCACTGGCTCCATGGCTGTATGGGCCAGGGGAGTAAATTCCATTTTGCAATAAGTGAAACTGGATTCCATTGCTGTGCTCTGAGCACACCAGTATTCTGTGCAGGTTCGAATGCCAGGGGTGATGGTCTCCTTCCAGCTGGAAGTTCTGGAGCTTTGCAGTGTTGATCAGCTTCTCCTGTGACATAATCAGATCATCAATCAAATGATATGTCAGGAGAGATAAAGGCATGTTCTGTCATGAAATAACCTTGTCAAAATAATTGAACTAACTTGGCAGAAAATTTAGCCTTTAAACAGCTCCAAGATAAGCAGTGAAGTGTAACGAAATTTTTATCTTGCATGAAAAGTTTGCAGTTGACTTTTGGGCTGGAGTTGAGATCAGAATTGGAATATGCCTTTAGATTGTTTTTTTAATGTACTGTGTACTTTTCTAGTGTCTTGACAGTATTGTGATTCAGTTCCACGTTTAAATCAAATGCATATTTCTGGGTCACAGTACTGAATGCTGACATTTTGGTACTGATCTGTCAAGCTCTTAAAATGTATTTGATGTGCACATTAGTGATGAATACCTCATGAAAGCAATTGTAGGAGCACATCCCTTGGTAGAACATTATCTAGCCTGTAAGTACAGTGTATTTTTTCCAGTAAATGTTTCAGGTCAGCTTTAATTAATAGACTATTGAATCACAAATATTGCTGATTAAAAAAAAAATATATGAGCAACTTTAGAATTTCTGGGGTTATAAGCTGTACAGATAATGTGCATTTTTTGGAATCAAGTGTTCATGTCAGTCTCTGTACATGATTCTACTCTATTTTGCTGAGTTAAAGATAAAAACACAGTTACTTGTAGGGTTAATGAGAAACAAAACTTGAGAGAAACAGTCTAAACATATGGTGTGAAGAATAAGTTAAACTGACAGTTCCTTAAGTTACTTTGTATTGTTTTAATATTTTCAGTATTTCAAAATATGACCAGTCTGATGTAGATGGCTCTGTGAAAAAGGTTTTGCAGTCATGTTAGACAGAAAGCTGTCAAAAAAGTGGTATTTTCTTTTTAAACAGAACAGTGCATATCTGCTGGCTACTCGCATGTAAAAATTACAGATGACAGTAAGGAGACCCATCAAGTAAAAAATACCAGAAATACAATTCTTCAGAATTTAACATGTAAAAATGACACTGTATAGTACAGTCTAGTATACAGAGTATGCCTTTCTACTGCCTCTTTCCATTTGTATCTAGAATAAACCTATCACAAAACTCAGGTTCAAAATTAACAATGCTCGGGTAGGTGACATTACATCTCGTGCGCACTTATTTATGTCCTGTCTTTGAAAATTATCCTGCAAATCATACTTGTGGCCTCACTTTATAGGTGCTGCTATACAGAAAGGGCTTTGGGTCTGCAATCTTGCTTCTCATGCTTGGAGATTGTTTTACAGTGCAAAACATAATCCTTATAAAAGCTTAAAAATTGCTTAAATGTTAAAACAAAGTTATTTTAGATCCTTTAGTGTTCCATAGGTGTTTTAAAAATTAAATACACATAGCACCACTGTAATACATATTTTCACAAAATTAATTTATTTCTCTTTTGTTTTCTGCTTTAGTTGTTTTGGGGTTTTTTTTGGTGTGTGTGTTTTTTTTTTTTTTTAATTGTGTGTACTTGTGTATGATGTGATAAACTAAGCATGAGGAGAATTCAGGCTAAAGTAAGCAGGAGAAGGAGTCAGGCTAGGTATGCAAAGCTCATCTAAGCCCATAGGCAGTACACTGTTTTCCTCTTCCTGGGCGTATAATTATCTGATGGATTTCAAGTGCATAATTCAACTCTTTTTCTGAAAGAAAAGTCAATAGTATCAAAGTGGTTGCTACTATTTTTTTTTCAGTATGTGACACTGTAAGACACAGTGTGAAGTGGGGTTTACAAGAGTTACGCAAGACTAAATTATATTTTATTTTCATATACATTAGAAATGGCAAAACCCATTCTACCATTCTTTTCAGGGTCAACCCTTTCTCCTCTCCCCAGTCCCCTCTTACTATGCTGGAACCTGATGGTGTTTCCACTGAAGCCTCAGTACGATGTGGCACTGCTTATATTCTAAGTGGATATATTTGCATTGAATACTCAGCTACAGGCAGCCTGAGTCTGGCTTTTTAGGGCCATTGTTCATAATGTAATGTGATCCTGTATTTAACACAATATTCTAGCTAAATCTGTCCCTAAAATTAAATTTAGTTTCTAAAAGGTTAAGCCTAAATTTGGCTTCAAACTCCAACCTGTATACAGGAAAATTAGCAATTTGCTAGGTCTCCAATCCAAATAACTTTATTAGCTTAGCCTATTCTGGGATACAGAAATGAATTACTGAACTGATGTTCTATATGTGATTTTTGGAGCTAGCTGGGTATCCTCTCCATCATGAATTGCAGGCACAACCTCTTTATCTAAAAGATGTAAGGGAGAGTTGGGTTAGGATATGGGTTAAAAGGAATGAGGAATAGTAGTACAAAATGTTACAGCATTACATAGAAATACTTTAAGAATGATATTGCCTAATATATATATATATATAGCTGTAGTTATACAGATAACAGCATAGTACTCGCAACAACACAGAAACGGATCTCTTTGCTTTGGGTGCTTAACACAGCAGGACTCTCACAAAGACATTTATTGATGACCTGTATGTTTTTAGTAATACTTCAGACTATCAAAGTTGTTACATAATTGAGGTAAACTTCTACACTATAAAACTGTCTCTATTGAAATAGAAAACATTTAACATCCACACCTCACAAATTACAACTGCACAAAAATATTGAAAAGAAAAAAATACCTAGTTTTTGTTACCTAACTTGCCAAGTACAAAGCTGCAGGCCATGGCACTAGGCCACTAAAAAGATCACACAATGCTGTTCTTTGACATGATCTGATCTATCCCTATCCCTCGAGCGTCCTGTCACATCCGCAGAGCTCTCTGGTGACAATGAGCTTGATGGCTGGGCTGTAGCATTGAGGATTTGTTAGTTCAGCCTTGGCTGGGAGGTCGCTGTTGAGGTGCACTCAGTGACTGATAGAACAGCCCTCACTTCGCGTGAACTCGTGGGATGAGGGTCTGGCCAAGCCTATAAAGCAATGCAGAAGAGCAGGGCTGGAGACCCTGACGTTGTGAGTGGTGCAGGAATGGTTTGACATGTTCCAAACTGAGCAGGGTGTTGTTAAGAAACTTAGAGTCTCTCAAAACTTTGTGGAAGATTTTAAGCTGAAAGATTTATTTTTTTTGTGTATGTGTTTTTTTCCCCCCAGTTTGTTGCAAAACTAAAAATAAGTACTTACGTTTAACACTTAAAATTTCCAAATTCAGCAAGTCCCTGTTTTAGGCCTTGTCCCACCCTCTCCCAAGTATCTGTTTCTCCTTTCAGAGGCAAATATCTCCCAGGAATACCTGCACTTTAGTATACTTAAAAAGGAGGTCAGGTTTATCAAAATAAACCTTTGCTGAAGCTATTCAAGCAAAACTAAATCAAACCTGGAAAACTTACTGTATTCTCTGCTGCTGTCACAGTTTCAAGTAGATAATGGAAACTATCACCTAAATAGTAATGCTGGTAAAGTAAAGGATTTTTGGTCTTGTGCTTACTCTGCAACCTCTTGATTAACAATGTAAATACAAGGAAATTGTTAGGCCAAGAAGCCAGATTAATCCCCACTGTATCTGTAATGGTTTTGTTGGAATTTGGGCTAACCAGTGCAGATTATATAGTATGATTTAGGATGGGCATACAATGGGCAAGCAAGTAGAGAATAGAGCACAAACCATGAGTCACATAAAGTACTATTGTGCAATAAATAGAAAAAAATATTATGCATGTACACATCAAATATGTGATTTAGTAATTATTCAGCAGAAAAAATGTGTTCATTCAAATAAATAAATAGAATTGTGGTGGAACAGGAGTTGTAATACCTGTATTTAGGGTTATATTCTGTTCCCATTAGTACTGGGTTATATTCTGTTCCCATTAGTACTGACTTGGGTTTCTCCAACAGGAGAGTACAAGGATAGACTAAGAATTTGGAGTACTTTACTTTGGTCATCCCATGAATAAAAAGCGCTGTGGATACTCCTTTTAAAAATAACTGCATACTGTTGCATATTAATTAACTTTGTGTTCTTTAAGGTACTGGGAGTTTGTTCTTGAACATCTACAGCCAGTTTTGTGTTGGTATCAAGAGGGATCAGCACAAAGTTCCCGAAAGATGGCCAAGTCATATAGAGACAAATCTTATTCTCTCCCTTGTTGGCACTGGGTAGGTCCTTGCACCAAGGAATGTTCTGGCCATCTCCCACCTGCCCCTCAGTAGGGCCCACATGGCCAAGGGCCCCCAGCAAAGGCCAGACCGTCCCCTCTGTCTCACCTGTGCTCTGCCTGCCCCACGCACAGGTCTCCAGGCCGCAGGTGGGCAGGGGAATATAAGGCTCAGCAATAACCTCTCTCAGGACCTGCCTCGGTTGCAGATACATGATGGAAATGGCGTGGGTGTCTTTCCTGTGGGCTCTTCCCTTACCTGTCAGTTTGGGGTGTTGTGAAACTGCAGGATCTGGCTGTACACAGTAACTCTGTGCTCCAAAAGTTTGCTTTCTGCTGCTACCCAGTTAGAGTCGCAGGAGAGTTTTATCTGTAGATTCTTTTCACTCTCTGTTGATTTGCTGTTTTTTTCTTTTAAGGAGCTAGCATATTTGGCAGCTAATGATTGTTTTCCTACTCCTTAGAAGAACAAAAATTTCCCATCATTATTTAACAGCAGCTTTGCCCTCCACTTTTTTTGCCTATCGATTCAAGGTCAGTGTTGCCCTCAGAGCACACCAGCTGCAATCCCTTCTGACTTTCCTCCAGTAACACAGCTGAATGTGCACGCTCCTGCTTTTTCGCATGGTGCGGGTGGCACCAGTAGCCTAGGACACACAGCCTCTTAAAAATGCAGGATCTGGCATGAAATGATCAAGATCAGTAACCAATGGCTTTGATTTTGATGCTTTCTCTTGGAGTAAGAAGAGCTCTTGTAGTAATGCAATCAGTGTTTTGCAAATGAGGTCCCTATTGTGGTCACTGGGGACACTGGGTTTCAGTGACCAAAGGGACGAGCAGGTGATGAGGAAGTGCTTGCTTAGACCCCATCAAGGAAGTTAATGGCCTCCCAGATGGACAAGTTTGTGTTTAATTTATACAGGAGTTTTGCCACAGGTGAGGATCTTTAGATCCATCAGGTGGCAGGGAAGTGTTGCTGTTTCTTCCTGTAACAACTTTTGAGATGTAAGCAAATTTGTGGCTGCATCCAGCAGGTGGCAAGCACAGCACACTGAATTGTGGCTGAGCAGAGATGCTTCTGCCAGGGAAGATCCCGGGGCTGCTCAGCATGTGCATGTGTGTCCATGAACAAAATATACAGATAAATGGCAATCCCTGCTGGTCTTTTGTCAGCTTACAGAGTTCTGGGGCACTGGTCCTGTTCTGGGTGCTATTGATAATACATGGAGTTATTGCCATATTCAATTTAAGCAAATAGTTGTCTCACATGTAAGGATATAAGCTAAATATAAAGTATTCAGTATAATAATTTAAATACGTCTTTAAATGACATAGTTAAACGACATTCAGGCTTCAAATGTTGAGATACTAGCTTGCATTTAAATTAACTTAAAGTTTTAATGAAGGAGCTTTTTTTTTTACCATACAGCTTTAGAAATTGTGACTCCTCACAGTGCCTTGTGACATATATGAGTAGATATTGTCCCCATTTTGCAGCTGGAAGAACAAGGCAAAACTTAAACTCCTTAAAATAAGTGAATGAAAGAGCAGGAAGATTCCTAGACCTGGTTGCAGTCCCATTTTTCCTTAAAAAGTATTAAACTACAGAAATAACTTTTTTGTTGTGTTTTGATTTTGATCATCAGAAAATATGGATAATCCAACCACTCACTACTTGAGACAAAGCCACATTAGACGTAAAATTTTGAAGATTATAGATACTGCAAATTCTCAAGGGTCATGTAATTGTCTACATGATATATGTACAGTTTTGGATTTTTTCTTAAGTTTTGTAATGTCAAAAAGTATTTATGAACACATTTATCTTTGAGGACAATAAATGGGTGTGAATCAAGAAAAAATATTATTTGAGGTAAAAAGGACACATATGAGGATATCATTAGTGGAAACTTCCTACAGTGCTCATCACCTTTCGCCTCCATTTGTACTGAGAGTTTGAGCCAGACTTTAATTCTGATTTATGCTAGTATAAATCTAAATTTGTTCCATATAAATAAAAAAAAATGTTCTACAGGGAGCAAATACCCTGGGCATAGTTTTATATAAATGGAGAGAAATTATGCAAAAGCCAACAGTAAAGTTTGATCTCGGAGGTTTTGTGATGGGGCTAAAAAGTATTATTAGTTAACTACAAATAGATACATGAGCATTGTCACAATTTTGCTTATCAGTATATGAGTTTACTGAGTGTGCAGGAATTTAAAAAACTAAGTAGATCTGATTAGTTGGTAACTTCTCTCACTGAGCGCCTTGGTTAGTATAAAAAATAGTTTGAAATTTTCTGATCACCTCTTTCCCAGAGCTCATGTTTGCAAATACAGAATTGTACTTTTAGTCATACAGAGTCAACTCCCTTTGTATGTAAAGTTCTTCAAAGTCAGGGTGGCTTATCATGAGTAAACTGAGTGACTGCATTTTTGTGTCCACATATATAACTATATATGGTATATATTTTTTTAAACTTCTATAAAAATACCCACTGTGATATAAATGTACATTTCTTAGGCAATGTTTGAAATGTATGAGTAGGAATATAAATCTAAACATATATTTATTCTATATTTAATAAATAAATCTGCATTTTATTGCATATATTATTATGAAAAAATTGCCATTAAAAATAGTAGCATAAATCAGAATAAGACCAATTTCAAGGACCTTAAATTTCCATTTGAATTTAAAATTTGGCCTCTATATATAGCATATATTTGAAAATATATTATAAATATGATTGTAGGACATTTATGTAATTAAGAAAAACACCAACAAAACAAGCAACCAAGCTCCACTCCTTCAACAGAATAGCTCACATGTATGCAAATCAGGTTCTTCGTATTCCATGTAATTTATACACGCTTTTCCTTTTAAAACACCTGTGAACTTTAGGAGTTTTCCCTTCCCTTCTTTCGTAGCTCCAACCAAACAGCAGGATGCTGGCAGGAACTCTGACACGCCTGTCCAGTAACTGCTTTCAGTAAAGAAAAACAAAATGAAAACCAAGCAGTCCTCTTTACAATGTAAGGTGAAAGGCCACTGCTGACTCTTTACAGTATGATTTTTCTGAGATGATCCAGTGTTGCTGTAATGAGCTGTGATGTTCAGGACTGCAGATGAATCTTGTTGTTCTGGCTGCTTTGCACCGAAGGTTGTTCAAAAAAAGAACTTTGCGAAACGCCTCAGTCGGTGTCAAAAGGCCCGGCAGTCTTTTTAGTGTGCAAGCGGATATTTTCTGGTGGCCGATAGGACAGGGAGCTCATTTTGGTTGTCAGGCTTGGATGTGCACTGACATTTGGTGGGATGTATTTTATTAGCTGAAGGAAGTATTTTTTAAAGTTTTTTCCAAAGAAAACGTAAAAAAAAGGATTCAGACAGTTGTTAAAGTAAGCAATACAAATGGTGAAAGGCATAGCTGTATCCACAATATCGGTGATTTTGCAATCTGTTATTACATGTAATTGAATCAACACATCCAGAAAAGTAAAGACTTGATGAGGAATCCAGGAAAAGAAGAAGAAAAATACTATTGCCACAATCATCTTAAAAATATCATCATTTCTAGTCTTATTTTTTTGAATTTGATACGCCTTCTTCAAAGTCTTCCAAATTAAGGTGTAGCTTGTTAATATGATCAGAAAAGGAATTAAAAAGCCCAGCAAATTTTTGGATAAACCTAATCCGACCCGGAGCGTTGTGTTATTGCTTTCATAGCGAAACCCACAGACCGTCATGTTCAAATTCTCAGCAAAGAATATGTTGCGGTGAATGATGACGGGCAAGCTGGCCACGCCAGCGAGAAGCCAGATGGCAATGCAGGTTATTCGGGCTACAAACATGGTCCGGCGGATCCGCGACTGCACCGGGTGCACGATGGCCAGGTAGCGGTCGATGCTGAGGCAGGTGAGCAGGAACACGCTGGCGTAGAGGTTGAAACTTATCCCCGCCGATGCCAACTTGCACAAACAGTTGCCGAAAGGCCACTGGTACTCCATGGCTGTGTAGGCCGCCCAGAGGGGCAGAGTTATCAAAAAACACAAGTCAGCCAGTGCCAGGTTGAGAAGAAAGATGCTGGCTACTGTTTTTAGTTTCATGTAGCAGTAAATGACAATAACGACCAGGCTGTTCCCGAATATGCCTATGATAAAGATGATGCTGTAAACGGTTGGAACCATAATGTAGATGTAGCTGTGCCTTCCTGAAACGGGACAGTCAACGTGGATTCGTTTAACAGTTTCTTCAGAAGAGTAATTTGGAATCATCTTGAACTCTTCAGCTATACCCTAGTTTCAGGGAGAAAATGTGAAGCTCACACCTAGGAGGGGAAAAGAGGAAGAAAACAGTATTTGTGATAGGGATTTAATTTTTAAAAATTCTCAACTAAATGTCAAGTTTTTTTCAAGACTCACACAATGTGTCAATGTCTTTGAATTTTAAAATAAGGCATCTTCAAATGTTTTATCAACCAATTCCTATTTTAATCAGACTTTGCAGAGGAAAACAGGTAGGAATGTTAGGACTTGGCTGAACATTTTTAGATTCTTTTAACATAAATGAAATCTAAAAAACCTCTGTCAATTAACAAAGTTCCAATTTAAAATAAAACTGGTTAGTGAACATATGTCAAAAATAATAAGAGAGACTGAAAATAGCAGATAACTATAAATTCAGGGGAGTCTTTAAATTATTTTCTTTCCATAAATAAGTGACATATCTAATGAGCTAAGTTATTCAGATAGCTCAGAAACTAAACTTAAGCACTCTAAATACTAATTAATTATGTAAATACAAACCCCAATGAATTAAGAAAATAAGCGACTTTAGATTAGGTACTCATTTGTATCTCCGAGATGAATCACTAGAAATTTTTATTTATACATTGAGCTTAATTCTTTGAGACAATTTTTACATCACAGAGAAAGATGAAAACACAACCTAGTGTTCTGTTGTACCAAAAATACCTTAAATATTCAGAGGTTACTTAGCTCCCCATCTAGTTTGGAACTATGGTATTTAACTACTAGTGAGGGAAAAAGAATCCGTGAAAATCCAGACATGTCCTGCTCTGCTGCACATTAATAACTGCTCAAAGAGTTTAAAAAGGGTGCAAGGGGGAATATATTACTTTTTCTGTTGCTGACAAAATTGATGTATCCAAGAGCTGAAGTTGTATTTCTGGACCATAGTAAGTGTACAGCAAGGATATGAAATCTCCTTTCACAGGGCACCTGTTTGGTTTGCCCAAGGATCTGCCCTGTACAAGAATCATTTCCTTATTAATGGCTGATGACTTTAGAAAGCAGATTATACAGTGTGACTCTGATATTAGTTACTTTCCAGAGGCTACATACCTATAGTCTTCCCTGAAAAATAACAGATATTTTTTAAAAAAATAATATTGATAGTTATTATTGCCGAGTAGTGTTTACTGCTGTTTGCAGGATCCTGACAGCTACAAGTCAAACCCAACTTGTGCTGCTTAAAACAAAGATTAACTGAAATACTTTGGCTTCAAAACCAAAACAAAGCAAACCTCAAACAGCAAAGAAACCCTTTATAAGTGTCAGACCCACCATAAGACCCCGGGCAGTGCAGACGCATTCAGAAAGCAGAGATGCCCATCATTACAGACAGACCAGCTATGTTGTTACAGATGTGGCTGCTGGTTATTTGAGTGCTGCAGCACTGATGTTCCTGCTGTAAGTGTGGAATGCCTCTGAGTGTAGTGTTTGACTTGCTTTTGTTAGAAGATAAATCTTATTACAAATGGATTGTGGTTTAATAGCAAAGTGAGGCACAGGTTTGTTTCAGCAAAGCCCACGCAGGAATTCTGAAGTGGAGCCAGGAACTGAACCCAGAATACAGGCTGCAGGCAGCACCTTGTGAGCAAGCTCACCCTTTGGGTCTTAGTGTTTTGAGGACTTGTTATTTCTCTATCTTAGCTCATGTTCTAGCATATGTTTGCATTAATAACCTGATTCATTTCTGCAAAGCTAGCAGGGTAATTTCAAGATTTATGTCCTTGATAATTCTATCAAGTTTAGAATATCTAGTAAAATGCAACTAATAGACCCTTTGTCAAGACGTGCCATGCAATACTTCCCAGTCTCTTCAATTCATTCTGTGAATTGTTGTTTCAGTTGGTATAGATGACTCAAAATGACAGCAGCTATTTTTGCCATGTTTAAGAAATCAAATGTCAAGGAAGAGCACTAACACAAGGAAAGGTTCACCATTCTGATCACATGTGGCACTCTAGTACATCCTGAGCAAAACTTGGCTTTCAAACTGTACCAAATCTCAAATACAAGGTGTTTGGCTCTGTGGAAGGTCAGCCTATCCCTGGGACAGGGAAACCACATTAAAAAGATTTCAAGATAAGTCCTCTTATCTCATCCCCTGGTTATGAAAGTGGCTTTGACAGTAACTGATATGTTCTGCAATATCAAGGTCTGGCAATATTTACCCTGTCCCAGCTACATGCTGGTGCTATGTGGTTACTTATAATGCTTGCTCCCTTATATACCCACTAAAATTACAGCCCAGAACTCTGCAGTAAGCAACTGTAGTGAAGTCTCTGCTCAGGAGATCGCCTGGGCAAGTTCGACAGGCGATAACGAAGATCAGGTCCAGTTAAGGCTGGGCAAGATGTTTCTCAGGGACAAGATTGACCAGTCCCTGGCACTATTTGGCTCTGCGTGTACTGAGTGATAGATTCAGTGTCTAAGGCAACTGCAGCTGAGGGTGAATATTCCCTGTTTGATTCTGTGCCATGGTAGATGCCAAGGCAATTTTCTCATGGTCTCTTGACACACCCCTTCAGTGTAACGTGTTGTGTTGTTTTGCTTCCAATTTCCCTTTTCTACCCACATGGTGACCTGTACTGTTTCATGTTAGTGGTAGCTTTAGTTGATGCTAATTAATAGCATATGTTCTTTCAAGAAAGAATAACAGTGATTCTCTTACATTTTCAGAAATGTGTTAAAATAAAAAAAAAATTGAGTTGGGAGACTTGTGTCTGGCACTCTAAGGTATTGAATTCCCTGAGCATATTCTGGAGTGCTTGGGAATAAAAACCAGGCAGATCAATTCCCATGAAGAATCAGGAATTTTGTCAAGAAATAGTATTATATGTCACTCTACCTCTGTAAGACTGTGTAATCCTTCTGGAGTTAAAGGTTTTGGTGTAACACTGAAGTCAGTGGAATTGTGCAAATGATGTGTCTGATAGGCTATCAGTTTTCAATTATACTGAGGAATTACAATTAATAAATAAAATAAATCCATCAATATTTTCAGTAAATGAAAAGGAAGCAGAAATACATAATGCAGTTGCTTTTGGGTAAACACATATGGATTGCCATCTGTGTATCTGAAAACAGTCTGAATGTTGCTGTGAGAATGAACCTCATAGGAGCCGTACATATGAAGCACAGTAAGGAAGGCACTGCTAATCACAAATGGAATTTTTAAATTTCCTTGAAATTCTAAAGTTTCAGAGCTAGCCTCAGGCGGATCTGCTTCCTTGAGCACAACTGTAACTTCAGAGCATTAGGAAAAGTTTCAGTCTTGGAGAAGGTCATTTGTTTGGGAAAGCATGGGCCCATGGCAGTGCTGAGTAGTGAGAGGGCCACCACGACAATGTGAATTCCTTACAGGCAATGACTTCTTTTCCATACCACCAGCCTTTTTTCCTGTTATTCTCACTTGCCACAGTTCATCTGCTTGTCCCAGGATTAAGGCTGTATACATTTATGCAAAGTAGATACTTCTACATGGGAGGAACTGCAGATTCTTTTAAAATGTTACAGAAATACATGGCTGGTACAGCTCTGTGCTGCCAGAATTCAACAAAGCAGGTTAAACCACTGCCCAGTTAAATGAACATACTGAAGTTGTGCACATTGATAATTCCATGTAAAGCATCTCAAATGACCTGTGCTAACATAATGATAATTGGATCATTTTAAGGCTGATACACAAGGAGCTTTTTCTAAGAGGATTGAATTGATGTGACTGTGAATGGTGTGGTGACATCAATCTCAAACAAATTATCTGGTGAGCAGCAAACCCCTGTTCTGAAGTACTGTCCTGTTTGACCTTTTATCTTTTTTAATTACAATGATTACAATGAGTCACTGATAATTAAATGCTTCAGACTGCTCTACCAACTGTTATTTACCACTCCTTTCATTGCTTCTGTTGGGTGAACATGCATCCTAATTAAACTGCCTGTGGAAACAACGAATGCTGGGCTCATGCAAGGTAAACAGCACTTTGCCTACTGAAAGATAAGATAGTACTGGCTGTGGCTTTCTGTGAGAAGTTCACCAGCTATAAATAGGTAAGCAGGTGCCACAAGTCAGATTTTGAACAAAAATGTACTTAATATTTACTTTGACAACACCTAACAAACTCAGGCTGACCAACTCTGCTGCAGCTCAGCCACCTTACCATTGGGTAATGTGCACTTTCTTTCTTCTGACAATAGGTGGGTTATTTGTTTTTCTTACAAATGAGAAGATATTGCCATGTTTAAGAGGATGCTGCATTCTATTTTTATATAAAATTATTGCACAGAGAGAAAAGGAATGAAAAATGTTTGGAACAATATGATCAGTATATTAGCTATGTTTATTTCTTTCTAGTGGCATAAACTTTCCTTTATCTTAAGAGTTTCGTCCCCCTCTTTCCTAATTTATTCTAACTGCTGAGAAAGTAATGACACTTACACATGCTTTATTGCAAAGGCTTTTAGGGTTTTTTTTCTGTCCAGCAGAGTAACCCTTTCTATCCTCACGGCCTTAGTGAATAGAGCTACTAATTTCATACTCACACTTCAGCTTCTTCTCCACTTTCCTGGAGTTCCTGAGCAGTACCATTGTGAAGCTGTAGATTTACCTTTCTCCTAGCTCTTATTTCTTCTGCTAGATCTAACAGTCTCTATTTCCCACTTGTGACTTTCCTAAAAATCTTTAATCCAGAGTTGATAGATGAA
>WEIT01016097.1:1632-15835 GCA_013389985.1 Dryoscopus gambensis | reverse complement strand
TTCCTATGATTAGTGTTGGTGAATTGTAGTACACAGAGACAAGTTTATACACATCTATATCTTTTTTTAATACTCAAGATGTTTATTCTTACTGCTTTTGTTTTGATATGTGATCCTTAGAGGTCTCCATGATATGCAGCAAAGTACTAAATAAGAATATATTATTGTTGCATTTATAATATCAAATGACAACCAACCTCTGAAGAGCAGATATTTGGGCTTTGCAAATACTTGCATTTTTCTTAGAAAAGAAAGAATTTGCTTCAGAATATTGATTTATTTACATTTTATTTCATTCAAAATCTCCCACTTAGAAACACTGGCAGTTATCAAAACCAGTATATCCTTCCTGTCAGAATAATTTTGCCCAGCAGATACTCCAGTTACACAACTCCTTCATGCTTGAAACATTATGATATATTTCAGTTTCCTAAAGGATCCAAAAGTGCTTCTTATGTCATACTTTGCTTTCAATTACTAGTGCAGCCATCGTTGTGGTACAGTATTGTCAATAGTAATGCTGCAAACCAGTTAAGTAGAAGGAGACAGGAAAATAACCTTTGGCTGGCTAGAAGTGAGGGGGTTTTTTCCTTCCATTTTCTGTTGTGACAAAGTTTAGAAATAACATTCCTGGGCTGTTTTGCTTGGTGCTTTACAGACATGGAAACAAAAGAAAGCCTGAAATCAAGAGTACTCACAGTCTAACTTGGTGAACTGCACTAACAGTTGGTTGTACCACTTGATGGCACTTGGAGATATATTTTAGTGGTGAACAAGGTGGGCTGGGTTAATGGTTTGACTCAATTATCTTCAAGTTGTTTTTCAACCTTAATGATCCTGTGATTCTAACAAAGACATGGAATTTAACTATTTCTTGCTGCTACGTACACTGTTTAAGCTTTTTCAGTAGCAAGTAAACACTTTAGGAGGTATCCATGGATTTTTATTTCAAGATCATCATGCAGTGAGATGTCCTCAGCAATATCATATGCAAATATTGAATAGCCCTAAATGCTGTTGCAAAGCTGAGGAAAATATTTTTAAGAACAGCTTTTAATTTGGACCTGAACAATTGCTCTTCTTTTATAGTCCTGCATTTTTGTTTTTAATAATTCTTGCATGCTGCGATTTTGTTGCCATAGAAATATGAGCTTTTAGTTTTGAAAAATTATGCAAATTCTTTTTCTTGTTAAAATATTCATGAAGTAGTACAGTTGGAGAAGGGAGGGGAAGGGTCAGTTCTTGTGTTTTAATGGAACTGGACTTTGGAACAAATGTTCTAATTAGTCATTCATTCTAATATTACAGGAAGGCATTTATTGATATAACTACTGTAATTATGGTTTTCCCCTTTGGAACCACAGACCATGGAACTGGGAGACTAACATTTAATCAGTAAAATTAAGAATTACTTTCAATTATGAGGTTGTTGACAGCTACAAGACCAGCAGTAAACAGATTTTATTTAGAAACATTTGATGAGGATATGTTACTTAGAAACATGTCTCAGAGTTGATGCTCAAATAGTGAATTTGATTACAATATCACTAGTAGTCTGAAACATCTTCAGAGTTAACTAAAACGTGGTATTTTTACCCAGACTTACACCATTTAGCCACTCTGGCCTGCTAAATTGGTGCTTATAGTGATCACAGCAGCTGTTGTAGCAGCTGTTGAGTTTGTATTAGCTGGTTTGTTTGGTTTGGTTTTTTCCTTTCCCTTCAGTTTAACTGTATTCAGTCAGGGAAAAACGTCTGCAACTGTGATGACATACAAGGTTAATTTCTTTAAATATCCTTCTATAATGTGTGCGTGTCATACTATGCTACAGTGTCACAGCTTCTGGTACATTTTTGCCAGATTGGTAAACTTCCAAAGAGCTGAGATTTACCTGCCACCACAGTAATAGACATGGGCAATATTTGTACATGAATTAGGTTATCACGTCACTACTGGAAGAACATGCCCCTGCTTCGTGTTTTTGAATCCTTGATCTAATTACAGCAGCTTGGGGAACAGTGGTTGGGAAGGCACAGTTAAGATCATACGGAAAGCGAAGAAGAAGAAAGTGAGTAACCATACTAAGGTTGTGTGCTTTGGTTACTGTGGTTAAGTAAATGTAAAAAAGTGAACAGATATTTTAAGTTTTGTAACAGCTTATCATTAGAAAAGTTGATTTTAGGCTTCAGGAGTGGTTGACCAGAGAGTTCTGTTTCTCTTCTCCAGTGAGAGGAAATTACAGCTGGGAATTATGGTAGAGATTTGAGAATTTGTAGAGTAAATGTCAACATTCATAAATACATTTCAGGAGACAGCATATAATCTTACTGTGCAAATTTTTCAATCAGTCACTGATTACAATAATTTTTTCAGTGCTGAGTTCAGAGGGAGCAACTACTCAGTGTAAGTAGGAGTGGCAGCTGAGGGCTCACAGGAGAGTTGATGTTATTCAGTTGCTATCTTCCTTAGGAACTGAGATTTATTCCATTTTTCATTTTAGAGTTCCATGATTTAATTGGATGTTTCAACATTATATATATTAAACACAATGAATAGTTGTATTTTATTTAGACATCCAAATAATACAGTCTAGTTCATCCAAGGAGGAAAACAACTAGGGTTATGAAATAATAACTTTAATGCAGTATCTCAGTAGCAGTTAGTCTGGGCTGAGTTTACAGATATAATTTTGAAAAATGTAAGAAGCTTCTTACTGATTCTTTTAAAATATTTTCCATTTAAATGTTTCTTAGCAGATATATTGAATTAAAGGAATTGTGCAATATTTAATTGGTCTTAATTCTTTGTGACAAACTATTTTAAATACGAAGGACCTGGAAATAGGCATCAGATGGTCATGTTCAGGATGGCAGACATTATCAACCACTGTACCAAAATTATGCCTTGAACTTCTGGAGCAAGAAGGAAGAGGCACCAGGACCAAAAATTAAAAAGGTTTAAATTGTCTGATTACATTTGATCTACTGATATTCTAGCAAAAGCAATGGATATTTTCAAGGGATAATTAAGGAGATACTTGCTAGATTTTAATGTCTTTCCCTGTTGGTGTTCATTCTTCACTCATGTTTCTATGATGTTTGAATCTGAACACACAGTATTTCTCTGATAGGTTCAGGGTATTCTTTCTACTACCGAGTGATCAGATGCCGTGAAAGACTTTGCATAGTTAAGACTAATATGTGTTCAGGAAGGGTCCCAGTTGCTCACGTATTGAGCATGAAATAGGGAAGAGGCATGATCAAGGTACATAAGAAATACAATTTAGCAGAATTTTCATTGCTCCTTATGGATTGTGCTTACTCTTTGGACAGGTTTTATTTGTCTCTTAAGCAAAAGCATTCACTTAGGGGAAAAAATGTAAACCCACAGATTTGATGATTCTTTCCATTGCCTGGAAAATTTTAAATATTGACATTTATTGTGAATATGTAATTCCATTGTCCAATGTACAAAGAAAGAACATCTCATACAATGTTGTTTAAGGATATTTTTTTAGGTTTTTTTTTTTTTTTGTTACATAAACATCATTCAAGGAAGAGCAAATAAATGTGTATATAAGCTATAAAACAATGGCATGCTTTAATTTTTGCTCTTTGATTTCTTAACATATAGGTTAGACATCACAGAACATTGTGTGATCAAATAAGTGCCTACATTGAATAAAATGTCTTTTTCTTTTACTCAACACTGCCTTAATGTAGGATCAGCAGAGGAAATACTAAAAATTAAAGAGCCTGTATCATAACATCCTGGATAAGAATTCCAGGAAAGAATGACTTGGAAATCATCGTGGTTGTCAGAGTGGTCTGTTTGAACAAACTGAAGATGTCAGTGAATGGTTTGAAATTCTCAGTTTTCCCCTTGAATGGTTCAATATTGTAGACAAATGCTCATGGAAAGCAATTAAACCAACCATTGACAAGTAGTCAGGCTACTTTATACTTACTCCCTCACTTGGTCTGCTTCTTTGGAAGCAGTATTTTGAAAAAGTGAAATTAAGTAGAATGTAGCATCGAATTATACAGGAGAGTTTGGAGTGTACTTAAGCAGGGAAACTAGGATTGTGAACTAGCTGGCATAGAGTTGGGGTAACTCTAGATGGCAGAGAGCTCGGGGAAAGAGTCCATTCTTTCAGGGGAAAAGTTTAACTTCCCTATAAAGAAAACTGACTTTTTTTAAAGCTAGCCGGAGCTATACTGTCATTCAAATAAAACATGATTATTCTGCTCCCTGCTTTATCTGAAATATTGCTCTAATGCCTCAGAAGAGCTTTTATATCCTATCTAAATTCAATCTGTCTAAGAGAGGAGAGTCTATTTAATCTCTAATTGGATCTGGAGTAGAACTAACACATGCAATCTTTACTGAGAGCTATTACTAAATGAAGAAAGGTTTGACGTCTTCTTGGTGATGGTTCTATCAAAATTCTTTTCTAGTCCCTGCCTTCCCTCACACTACAACTAGCACGAAGACTGGATCAGCAAAATCCAATTAAATACCATAAATTTACAGCTGCTACTTTTTCATAAAGAAGATAATAATCCAGATGAGAGATGAATTAACAGTTAAATATTTCCTTCAACACAAGTAAATTAAATTAGAAAAAAGAGCCCTTGGTCCATTCCCTTCAACACTGAGTGGGCTGCTAGAAGAACACATGTGCACTTAGCCATCAGTTAAGGTGGTACATTGTTCAGTGACTTGTCAAACCATATCTATGGACTGACTTTGTCACCATGAATAAACTGGGAAAAATCTTATTTTATTTAAAGGATTTCCTTCACATGGTTAGCGCTGCTGTTCTGGTAGCAGATATCTCTACACTTGCTGAAGTCCGTGTCATAAAATAAACGTGTACCTAGAGAGTTTGTGAAGGTGAAAGAGTCCAAATCTACTTCAGCCTTTTACTGCAGCTCTATTTCATGCAAATTCAAGAAGGCTAGCAGGCAATGTTAAAGTATATATGTTATGATTCCATTACCTTCAAACATAGTATCTAGTGGTAGAATTTGTTATAGGAACANAAATCACCCTTAATGAATGAGTTTAGGGGGTCTTTTCCTGTTGTTCAAAGTGGGAAAGCTTTCTTCCTTGGCATCCTTTCCTTGTGAACTTGAAAGCTGTTCAAACACATAGATATGCATAAGGTTACACGTTCACACTCTGTAATTCAGGATTAAAAGTGGAGTATGTGTCTCAGATCACCAAAAAAAAAGCAAAAGGTGAGATGGTAAAATGGAAATGGGCACTTGTGATGACAGGAGTTCACAAATCTTTAGTTCTCAAAGGTTTTTCTATCATAATTTCAAAGCCAGAGATGCTGCTGTAGAATAGTCATTTCACTCTTTTTGGAGGAAGGAAGAATTTTCCCCTGTACTCGGCGCTGGTGAGGCGCACCTTGAGTGCTGTGTCCAGTTCTGGGCCCCTCAGTTTAGGAAGGACATTGAGACGCTTGAACGCATCCAAAGGAGGGCGACAAGGCTAATGAAGGGCTTGGAACACAAGCCCTGTGAGGAATGACTGAGGGAGCTGGGGTTGTTTAGCCTGGAGAAAAGAGGACTCAGAGGTGACTTTATCACTCTCTACTACCTGAAAGGTGGTTGTAGTCAGGTGGGGGTTGGTCTCTTTTTTCCAGGCAACAACTGACAGAACAAGAGGACACAGTTTCTTAAGGTGCGCCAAGGGAAATTTAGGTTGGATATTAGGAAAAGGTTTTTTACTGAAAGAGTAATAAAGTACTGGAATTGTCTGCCCAGGGAGGTGGTGGAGTCACCATCTCTGGATATGTTTAAAAAAAGATTGGATGTGACACTCAGTGCCATGGTTTAGTTGAGGTGGTGTTAGGGCATGGGTTGGACTCGGTGATCTTGAAGATCTCTTCCAACCTGGTAATTCTGTGAACAGGACAGAGCCACTGGAAGACTGAATATACACTGAATATCTGTGTATTTTCTCATAATCATGGTAGCAAGCAAAAACATTCACAGGTGTATCAGGAAACAAATGGGAGGTTTGTTCATTTTGTGTATGACTTCCAGAATTAGAAAACATTATTATTTCATAGAACCTTAAGTTACTGTCAGAAACTTGCTGTAAGACTCTTTGGTTTTATATTCAGCAGTATGTGTGTTAACATTCTTCACAGAAATGTTCTGCCCATTCATGTTTGTAGCCTTGGCGCTTTTTCCCCACTTTTTACATTTTTCTGGTAGCATTTTTTCATTTGATATAGTTCTAATTGTATGACCATCTATATAATTATATAATAGCAAGCAGGATTCATGTTTTTCCAAGTCCTTTTACCTTTCCAAAGATGTATTATAGCTATATTGGTCTAATAAAAATATTAACACTCTTTATAATGCTTGTTTCTCTAACACAATATGTCAGTGACTATATTCTGCTACAACCACTAACAGTGAAGAGGTAAAAGATAGTTCAACTTGTTGATATTTGTTGATGTTTAAGGATGGGGTTTACTGGTGGGCTTGGCAGTGTTGGATTAACGGTTGGACTTGAGGATCTTAGAGTTCTTTTCCAACACAAATGAGTTTTATGATTGTATGATGCCTTTTATTTCACTTATTTTGAAAGTCCGGTGGTGTATGAGTATGAGTCTAAATCTAGTTTAATGCAGTAATACAATTTTGGTTTTGAAGGTGTTGTGTTCTCTTGGATTAGGCCTGACATTCAAGCCCTTCTTGTTAAATCCATTGTTGTATAGGTTTTACTACCAAACATCTGAGCAAGGCATATTAGTTTTATTTCATTAATACACTTAGTGCATAATTATTTATTCATTTGTGAAATTTTCTGTCTTCCAAATTACTTTTTAAATATAAATACAAAATGGAATGATTTGAAGGTCATTCTTTGGTGGGGTCACTGTCCAGCACTTTCCTTTGACTTTACGGAGGACTTCTTTCGATTGCCTACGTGTAACCACGTAGTGCTGTATCAGATACCCCAGTTCATATTTAGGTGCCTTAATCACAAACTGAGTCTCTTCTTAACTGACAGAAGAGCATTTTACTGCTTAATGAGATAAGGGATTATAATCAACACCCTGTTTAATGAAGATAGCTCCTAATCTTCTGAAATTACATTTGGCAGATGTTCAGCAGAAAATAGTCCCCAGTGCAGTGGACTAAGTGCTAAACCTTTACAGGCAGAGTTACAAAAGGCCTTGGAGAGGGAGAGTGTGAATCTTCATGCAGTAATTCAAGAATAAGATGGAATATAAATCTGTATAAGAAGGAGGTGTTCTCCGAGGACATTAGCAGAAGGGATCCTGACAGCTTGCCTTGGGAAAGCATTGGCAGCAGATTCACTAAGTGCAGGAAGAGGAAGACTTGTAGAATTTGATTACCATTTGCATGAAGAGATGCAAGCTTTCCTCATCTCTAGCCTTGCTAATATTTGTAGAAATGCTGTTTGTTTTCAGTGCTGTATTTGTGGTTTGCTATCACTTGTCTTGGCTTAAAAGTAATTTAAGTGGGACAAGCATATATCAAAGCACGCTTTACACAGGGTACTACTGGGTGCTTCCTCCTACCTTCCAGCTCTCTTGCTGTTGAGCATGGGCATTTGTTCATAGGAAAGGAGCCATCTTTCCTGCTTCAGTTTGGTTGACCTTCTGTCAGGGTGTTGTAAAAAAAGTCTTGTCTGCTCTCTGGTTTTATCCTTAAGAGCATGTAGCATAATAGTACAGTACAGTTAACTGTAAACAAGTGAAAAAAGCCCCAAAAACTATCTGCCAGAAACTTCTTGGATTAGACCTAAGATAGCTCTGATTTCTCTCTCCTATGCTTGTTATTTCTTGGGGAGTCTGTGGCTTTTTTTGAACACATAGATTCTGCCTCCGAAGCTGGGAAAAAATATTTGATGTATGTCACTTGTATTAGACATGGGTCAGGAGCGTGACATAAAGACTCCAATATTTGGAAGGCAAAACGCGTTTTATTATGATAAACACTCTTTATAGACAGGTCCGCACAAG
The DNA here is from genome assembly GCA_013389985.1 of Dryoscopus gambensis. NCBI lineage: Eukaryota > Metazoa > Chordata > Aves > Passeriformes > Malaconotidae > Dryoscopus > Dryoscopus gambensis. The sequence goes on along the minus strand of WEIT01016097.1, from coordinate 7,815 downwards.
TGGCACATGATTATTCGATCAACACCCCTTGGCACCGTTGGTTAACTACAACCGACACCCATCTCAAAACATTTTACAAGTCAGTAACAGGAAAACACCAAGTGCAAGATAATTTAGCATTCTTTTGCTAAGTTTTCCCAGCTCAGAGTATGAGAAAGTTTTACTTTTCCACAAACACTGGCTGGAATCTGGAAAATTCCTCTCTGACCGAGCTATCAGTGTCCACATGATGTATTAATCTAAAAACAGGTGGGAGAGACAACGGAAATTCTGTGGAACTTCCTTGACATTTTTAGACAGCTATTCTTGTCTCAACAATACATGCCTTTGTCACCAGCAAGGCAAACTTTTACGCCCTGTTCTCTTTGGTGTTGATGGCTTCAGATGAGAATACTTGAAGCAGAACTCTGAATCTTTGGGTGATACAGAAAAAAATGTGAAAATAAAGGGATCTCACAGGTGCCCAATTTCTGCATTGCCCTTGTGTACTTAAAATTCAGTGAAAAGTACCTTTTGCATGAGATGACATACAGCACGTGGATTGACCTCTGAATTCCTTTGCCTCTGAGTCAACTTGTACTTTAAATATGCAGAGGAGGGAAATTACCATTGTGAACAATGGCTGAAGGAAGGAATACTTTTTGGTTTATGTAAGTTTGAGGTTTTTTCTAATCTATATTGGTATTATACAGCATACAAGGTAAATACATACTCTCAACTGTGAGGTATTCTCTATGATAAGTGCCATTTGGGGACCTTGTCTTCAGTGTATGATCCTGTTCATGATACGCAAATCTTGCCAGTTGCAGCAGTGAAACTCAGACTGCTGTGGGTAGCAGAGACGTCAAGAGACTTCTTAGTCATATTCCAACTCTTAGGCATCATATCCAGAGTATCTCTGACATGTTGAACTGCTGCTAATTAATTAACTACTTCAATAGCATTTTCAAGTAATTTGATACTGTTTTGGCCATCCTTACAATCAGCTTTCTGTATAGTCAGGCTGAATCTTCTTCATGCCTTCCTTGCAGTTGCCACAGGTAAATAAAAATGGCCACTTAGTTTTTCCAGACGTTTTGGTAAATTATTTTCCTATTCCCTCTGAGCATTCTCTTATTTGGAATAGGCAGCCCACCCCTTTCCTCTTGTGTTTCCTGTTGGTTATATTTTAGGAATCCCTAATACATTCTTGCTGCTTTTCCTTTAGGGTTTTTTCTTTTTATTTTCCTTTTTTTCCCCTCTGCTTTGTGACCTATCAGTTCCCGTGTTGGATTTTTATATACTAAGGTGAATGTTATGTAGCTGGGAAAATGTAAAACCTGTCTTGGTACATAATTTTTATGGGTTGCCTGAAACTGCCTAATCTTTGGTTTTTCATTATTTTCACTTTCTTGATTCTTTGGCATTAGTCTGGACTTGAAATAGAAATTATAAAATTCTGCAACAGTTGCACTTCTAAAATGTTTGTCTACAGCTGAAAGCAATTCTGGGTACTTCTTGCAGCATTTCAGATATCTAAATTTTCTACATTCCTCTTGCAGTTACAAACCAGTGCTTAGACTTGATCACAGGCTGTAACAGCTGTATCTAAGGGAAAAAGTCTTTTCATGTTTTCATGGTCAAGGCTTTAAGTAGTTGCATTGGTCCCAGCAGGTTTGGACACTATGTAGATAAACCTGTTTGCCAGTGACACTAAACTAGGAGGAATCGCAGACTCTGTCAAGGGTAGAGAGGCCTTACAGGGAAACTTGGACAGGCTAGAGAGCGGGGTCATCACCAGCAAAATCTAACAAAGACAAGTGCTGGATTGTCCCTGGGATTGGTTAATCCTACTTATACATACAAATAGTGAGGTAAGAGGCTGGAGAACAGTGCTGTGGAAAGAGATCAGGGAATTTGGGCTGATGGCAAGTTGAACACAAGTCAGCCATGCCCTGGCAGCCAAAAGGGACATGCGTATCCAGGGGGACACCAGGCACAGCATCACCAGCGGGGCAAGGGGAGGGGATTGTCCTGCTCTGCTCTGCTCTGCACTGGGGCGGCCTCACCTCAAGTAATGTGTGTACTTTTGAGCACCTCAAGGACATCGGACTATTAAAGCAGGTCGAGAGGAGGGTGACCAAGTTAGTATGAGTGCCTTCCAACTTGAGATATTCTATGATTCTGTGATCCAAGATTCAGGTTATGAATTTGAAGGAGTTTTCTGGCTTTAACCTAACAATTACCTGTACAACCTCAGATGCAGGGTTTTTGTATGCCTTTATGGCTAATTCAAAATCAGATTATTTCCAGGCCTTAAATGCTGGAACTTTTTTTCACCCCTTAAATTAAATTCATCATAAAATTATGTAGATGTTGACTTTCACTGCTTTCTGTTACTGTGTGCAAAAACATCCAGTATGATGAGCAATTACATCCTTGAGAATAACCAGATTATTCTCTTTGTAAAAGACTCACAAATTTGCTCTGTGCACAGCAGTATGCACTGGAAGGGCAGAAGAATCCGTGTGATTTTAATATTCTTGGAGAGGAAGCTCACATTGCAATGAAGTATGAGGCAGACACGTTTAAAACCCAAAATATAGTTCTTGCAGCATTTGATTTACTTATGCTGCTTCCAGTCAATTAACAGAAAGCTCTATTTCTGTGCTGAACTCTGTCATTCAAGTCTGCAGCTTTTGATTTGCATCGTACTATATTCCATTTTTAATGGAACAGCTTGTGTCAATGCCATGATTCTGGGGGCTAAAAGAGCATGGAAAAAATATATTGCCATGACACAAGAGCCTGGTCATTGACTTCTCACATTGTAGGCTGGGTCAAACTGCGCAAAAGGGCTGAAATATTCTTTTAAAGTAAATTTATTTGACTCTATGAGGGAAAATTCTTACTTTATCTTAGGTTACAGTTCATTCTAAGAAAAACATCAAAGCCCTTTTTTTTTTCTATTTTGGTAGTTGGCTCCATCAATGAAGCTGAAGTTGATGAATTTTCTATAGGTTGCTAAGGCTGCTGATACAGAGGCCAGCCTAAATGAGGACCATATAACTGAACAAGTACACTGAAAATCTAATGCAAGTATCTAATGGAAATTTGCTTAGATTTCGTATCTGTTTCTCATTTCACTGTTAGTCTGTGGGTTTAAGGAATTTGCAGCCTTTGACAGGCGTAGAGGAAAGATGACTAGGTGTGATTTCTAGATGGTTGAGCAAGAAGGGAATGGTCTGTACATCTGTAATCCTCAGGGATCTGCATGTGGTTTTACAACATTAGAAATCTACTGGTGCTCGAGAAAACTGTCCCCAAGTGGTTAAGGCCCATTTTCTTTTATTTAATTATACTTTTTCTCTGTCTTTCTACTCCCCAGGTAGCAGCTGCTGGAGGACATCTGAAATTTACAGTCTCCTATGACATCACAGAAGAAGAGGAAGAAACAGCTAAACTGATAGTTCAATCTGATGTCATCATAGAGGTAAAGCAATTGTATTTTCAGCCAAAGAAAGAAAGAAAGAAAGAAAGAAAGTGGCCTGCTTCTTCATATGTTCAGTGTGAAGTCTGATGGTTGAGGACACAAAACAGAAGGGTGCACATACTTTCAGCTAATTTCTAGTGTCAGAAAATGGATACACTTCAGAGAACTAAAAGCTTCAGTATTTTGAGGAGTCTCTGGTATTATTGCACTAGCTTAGAAAACAATAGTGCTTCTTATTCATCAGGAGGAATGAGGAAATAAAATAATTGGTCATTTGAGGTAACACTTTCACATTCTTTCAGCAGATCTGTTCTTTTGCATCTCAACATTGTATGAATTTGCTTTTGTCTGCGCAGAGCCATGCACCATGACATTAGGTTCTGTCTGAATAACCCAAACTTTCTTTTCCACTGCTTTTGAATTCTATGAGGTATGCCCATTTCAGGTTTATGAAAAGTGAATATTATTCCTGATATTTGTGATTCTTGTAAAATATATTATTCAATAAATCATGTACCCCAATGGGCTTTTTTTCATTACTTTTTTCGTATTTAAATCTCTCTCTTTCATGGCTCTCTCTAGGGAAGTGACTTGAAAATCAGCACTCCAAGAGGGATAATTCACCTGCAGCCTTCTGAAGAGCACACTGAAGAAATTGTGCTGAAACCAGAATCTTTCTCCATGCATGGCACCGATGTTCCAGTCAGCAGGGGGGAGTTCATGACTATCCTTGCAAACGTAAAGAGGATCCTCATAAGAGCCACGTACAGCAATGGGATGAATGCCATCTACAGGTGAATGTGAGGAACGGGCCCCTTTGCTACAGGCAGCTTCTCGAAAGAGTTGTTTTCTCTCTTCAGAGAACGAGGCTGATGTGATCTAAAGCACTCTAATTTATTATCATGAAATCCATAGCATTCATTTACACTTTCAAACTCTTGTTAGTATGTTTTTCATTTTGGGTAGGCAGGAGGAGGAAGACAACAGAAAGAAGCAGCTTTCTGAGAAAATGAAATTACATAGACCATTAAGGAATGAATGACAGTTCTATAAATGTATTTATTTTGTGAACACGGTAATTCCCATGTATATAGTAAATCACGAAGTGCGGTAATAACATGTTGAAGTAGGAAATTATATATTGCTTATATATTGTTTTCCCCATTTAATGACCATACAGGGCCACATTAACAGTGGACAAGAGAGTAATATCCTGAGTCTCCAAGCTGGAAAAGTTCCTGAGGGGGAATTCTCTATGTTTTTAATCAGTACCGCACACAGAACTGGCTAATCCCAAAGCCTTTCCCTTGATTTATGTCAGGATCCTGCATGGACTGCTCAAATCCACTGATTTGATGTTAACTCTTCTGAGACCTCTGATAAAATTAAAGACATGTGAGATGATTCAGTTGTTCTATTTCAGTTGCTGCAGTATGTTTGAAAGTGTAAAGCTCATCTTGCATTTCAGATTTTCCTAAGTACATGAACAAATACTCCAAAGGGGCTAGAAGAAAACCGCTCTCCTGATACTGTGTGATTAACATTAATAGTTAGGTGGCATAAGTAATATTTTTAAAATGTGTAACAAGACTGATTGCATAGTAGTTTTTTACTCACAAGGCATGAAACCCGAAATGCTCTCTAATCTACACATCAGTTGATTCAGTGGCATAAGCCAGTTTGGAATGGAGGAAGCTGATAGCACATTCAGTGATTATTTGCTGAGAGCACAGACACAGTTTTTGCTGCTGTGAAATTTCTTAAGCAATCTAACCATCATTTGAATACTTAGGTAATTAAAATATATCCTAAATTGAAAGACAGGTTGTGTCAAGAGCATGCAGTTTTCTGATTTGAGCTTTGGCAGTGTAAATTTTTTCCTTGCAAAAAGAATTCATATTTCTTCGGTCTCTGTCTTTTCCTGTGGTTAATTAGTATGTATTACATCTCTGTAAGTAAGTTGGTGAATCATAACTAGCTTGAGTTTGGGCCAAATTACTTCCTAATTTGCTCATTCAGTCATCAGCCTTGTACTCCTTTGCATCTCCTTGCATCCAGTTTGAAAGCCTTTCATGGCCATCACGTTCTTGTTTGAGGAGAGCCAAAACACCAGGCCAGAGCTCACCTCTTATGCACTGTGAGCAGACCGTGAGAAGCTGTTAATTCGCAGCTTACTGCTAAGACTAGTGGGAGCTCAGTGAGTGATGATCCTCTTCTCTCTTCTCATTCACATAAAAAAGTCCCAAACCATTAGTCAAAATTTTCCAAACTAAAGGAGTGCAGAAGCATACTGAGTAGTATGGGAAATGCAAACTTTTAAAGGAGATGTGTATGACTGACTTTCTTTGGGCCAAAGGTGTTACTAAGTATTACGGAAAATGCAAATTTAATTTGTCAGAGGTTTACACATATTTGTGTACTGACATTTGTACTAGTAGGAGAAGGGGGCTTTCCTACAAAAAGCACCTTGGCTGGGCAGTTAAAGTAAAGAAGTGCAGTGCTGGAAGTGTAATGGCTCCATCCTGCCAATACTGTGGAACAGTAGGGGTGGGATGGGTGAGATCCCTTCTGGGCAACAGTGTAGAGCTCAGGTAAACACCCACATGTAGAACTGGCACAATCTGTAGAATGTGCCTTGTAAGTAAGAAATAGCAGAGCTGTCTGTGGCAAATTTGGAGGACTATACATCACTGCCTGCATCCCAGATTACT
>WEIT01016095.1:1410-33700 GCA_013389985.1 Dryoscopus gambensis | reverse complement strand
AATTTCTGAAACTAAGAGTTTGTCTCTGTGAAGTTCTTCAGGAAAGTATAATTAGATAATACATAATTACATTTATATAATTTTATATAATTAGATTTCTGACAACTCGTTTATGGGGTAATATGGCCCTCACACTGCAGAATCAATGCAGCTCACAAATTAGTAGTGGATTTCATCTTTGCAATGCCTCAGCAAAGCGTTATATACAGGAGAAGCTGAAGGAAAGTGTCACTTAAATTACTTGCTGCAGCAGCACAGGAAGTCTGTAATTGATCCACAAATGTAATTGGAATCCTGAGTCAATATTCACTGTCCAAACCTCAAATAAGTATTTCTTTCGCAGTAGATAAAACAGGAGAGAATTTGGCCATTGGACCCACTTTCCACTATATCAAACATGAAATGTATCACAGTCTAGCTCCTCAGCAGTAGGACAACTCGTACAAGTTTATTTCCCACTAAGTTTGCCTTACTCTAGATAAAATAGCAAATAAAAATAACAGCTGTTTTGGACAACTGCTATTTATCAGTGAAATCTTTACAGTTTTGAAGAATCAGAGATCTCTTCAGTGGTTCAACACCAAATGGGTCGCTATCAACATTTGCTGAATTATTGCTGCTTTATAATTACTTCTGGTTTGATCAAAATTTCCATTTAGATTTAGATACATCAAGGCCTGAATCCACTAAATCCTTATCAAAATTTTGACAGCACTAGTTAATTAACATATAGAATCTATTTCCTTCAAGCATCCTGAAGTTGAGTCTATGTATAAAGATTTTTCTTCTGATTATCAATTGAAAATTCTCAATAAAGATGCCAGAACAGAAAGAACATCAGCTAAAAAACAAAACTCACTCTGAGAGATTACTAAGCTTACTACAAAAAGAGGTAAGAAATAAAAAAAGTTATTTTACAGGAAAGACAGATTATCCTTAGCCCTTTTTAAGACACTCCTAAGTCTTCAGCAGTCCTAAATGAACAACAAAAAAAAGAAGATACTTAATATAATATATCCAGTGATAGCTCAGAATTCTTTTAAAGCCTTCCTGAGTAGTTTCTATAAAAAAATCAAAGCTCCTCAAACTGAAGACCTCAAACTTCTGGAAGAAGGATAGCTATAACAACCAAGGAAAATGTGAAATACTTTAGCCTTTAAAAGGTCACCTCACCACATACAAAACTGAATAGTCCTTTAGCATGTCCCTTTGCAAGAAGCAGAAACTGTTTGACATCAAAACTGAAGACAGTGTTCCATAGACAGGTTTTCTTGCACAGTTTGGAGCAGTAGATATTTACAAAACCTTGGCAGAAATAAGATGGCAAAGGTGCTAGGACAGCTTCTAACATATTACTGTCTACTGAAGAGGACAAGCTGGAGTGTCATGGTCCTGATCAAAACATTTTCATCAAACTTTGCAGGCTGGTAGGCTGGTTTATTCAACAGTGACTAATTCTCCTCGGGGGCCTCCAGTTCTAGAACACAAGAAATGTTTTCATATGCTTAGAAAACACAGAACAGCCCTTAGTGTGTACACAAAGCACTTCATCTTACCAATTACAAATGCTTTTATATAGAAAAGGATGGAGCTTAAGGCTGCGCAGTTTCCTCCTGCTTGATATCCCTTGGCAATTAGGTACCAGACTGACATCTCTGTAATATTTCCTGATGATGTGCTAATATTTGGCTCTCTGGCCTCAATGTCACTCTGAAATAAATGCAGTTTCAAGACTGCCAGCAAGTTGCAGTGTGGAGCTCCTGTCTGTAAATTTTGCTTTAGCAGAATTTTTGTTAGCTCTGGCTTCCAAGTATATTTTATAATGTAAGACAAACTGGTGTCAAGGTTGGTTCCTAGTTAAATAAACAGGATTTGGGGTTTTTTCTGTGGTACTTAAGTGCAGATACATATAAAAATGAATCAAATCCACTTTCACGCTTTGTTTTTCCTACATTAGAAAGGAATTACCATTAGATTAGAAAGGAAAACCATTGGTCTCCCTGTAAATTGAAACTAGCTATGATCCTTGCCCACCTCTCTCTCATTTCTATTTTATGCTCATTTTTCATTCCAGTGGATGCCCATAAAATGGCTACTCAGTGCTTATGTCACTAACACTTATGTAAAAAAAACCCTGTAGGGCTGATACTTCCTGGGGCTGCATTTTCATTTTCAAGGGTACATAAGTGGCTGGTCTTGAATAATTTAAAAGTATCTCTTTTTTTCCTGTCTGATCACCTCAGCTTAATTCAGGAATTTTTAAGTGCGGGGCTGTCGAGGCTTTTTAGTCTGGCGATGGATTGCTGGGATGGATTTTGGAGGGAGGGTGATTTTTTTTTTACCCCTAATAGTTCTTCGAATTACCCAATTTTGTCTGCACTGTACTCCAATCTTTTGCCTAATTAAGAAGAATAGCTTTGACTTCTAGACCACTAATTCCAGCTTGGGAAGCTCCCGCAGTAGGCTCAGTCATAGCAGTCAGATCACATCGCCTCCTTTTCAGACCTTCTTCTTTGAACTGAATCACATTCTTGCAGAGATACCTTTACAGGTGGAATCTCTTTAGTTTTAGGTTGATGTATTTGCTATAACCGAAAGGCTCATTTCTGTATGCCAGGGACATCAAGCATGAAGATGAAATACCAGGCACAAACAGCACTCCTGCAGTAAGCACAAGGATTCATTGAGGAACTTGGGATCGCTCAACAAACAAAAAAAAGCTGGAATCAGCAATCAGAAATTGAGACAAAGTTTGATCATTGTTTTTATGGGGCATTTAGATTGCACCACGGAAACTGAATTTCATTTATCATATGCCCAGTGCATCAGCAAATGGTCACAATGAGATAAAAAATCATGGATTTGAATTGTTTAGCCACTCTGATCCCTTCCTGTAAAATGAAGCCTCTCAAAATTGCCATTTCTTAAAAGTGTTTTTGCTAAACAAATCCCTTGCTTGCCACAAGATCTCTTTCCATGTGACAATGAGTATTATTCAAATAGACACAAATTAATGTTATTGCCTTGACAGAGAGTATGAAAAGAGCACAGAGAACATGATACGACATTGTCAGTGATGCAACAACCTTCCACTGCAAAAATAAGCAGCAAATAAGTATTTGCAGGTGGCCAGACAACGTGATCCTGCAAAGGCACACTCAAACCCCATCACCATCCATGTGGTTCAGGTGCACTCACATTGCATCGACTCACAGAGTTTGTGCAGCCTTTAAATACTTCCAGCACCTCAGAACAAAACTTTACTTCAGTTTCAGGGAAAAAGGCAACAGAGATTAAAGAGAGATGAAAGCTATTCAAATCCATCGTTTTAACCAAGCTCTTTAGTAAAATAGAGGGTATTTTAAAACACTAAGAAAGATAAAAAGAACTTTACTCTCTATGCATATTATAGAAACATTGTTTGATTTTAACAAATTATACATGGACATTTCCAAGTTTTAATTACAAGATTTTACCAGGTTCTTAAGCTGAGGGAGGATATTTGCATAAATACCAACACGAAGACTCAAGTTTTACATTTCCCAGCTATAGTTACTTATCATTCCTCAAAAAAGAAGTTTCTCAATTTTGGAAATAATCTGCTATTTAAACTGACATCTAATTTATCAAAGCTGTTTTTTCTTAAATGGGAAATTAGTCCTCCTTTTTGAAATGTTCAAAAATTAACATTTTTTCCCATCTCTTTTACTCAAGTATGAGCATTCTGCTCTGAGTCCAAAAAAACCCCAAAGAGAATAGAAAGCACTGAACTAAAAACAAAGCAGGAAAAAAAAAATGAAAGAAAATGGGAGCAGAAATAAAAAGCAAATAACTTTCTTCTATTGTCATCCCTCATACACATTTAAAAAAACCCAAAATCTGATTTCCTACTATGCTAGAAAAGTGAGGGTATTGAACCAAGGAGAGGTTTTGGGAAATCTGTGGAAGAAACAGGAACAATACTCCCTAAAAGACAAGAACTACCAAGCAGGAACAGCTATTGTATCCTCTTTTATCTAATTCAAAGGTGGGAAGTTAGCTTCCTAAGGACCCCTCATGAGGCAGGAGAAATATAAACAGCAACAGGCAGAATTTTGCAGCTCTAAAAGAGGAAAACATGTATTAGAGCCAAAATTAAAGGAAGATCAAAGAAACAAAATTATTTATGCCGTGTGTGTGCATAATGGCTTCATACAGAAAATGCTTTTTCTTTTCCCATTGTTTGGGAGTTGCTGTGACCCTCAGAATATTTTAGTGGTATCCATGTAAAAATGCAACAACAATTAGCTGAATGCTTTCCACCATCACTCAGTATTACACCTGGAATGTACAAAATGTGCTTTAACACATTCCCTTCTGTTGAACTATTATATTTGGCACATATAGAAATGACAGAAGCAAATAATGGCCCTGTGCTCCTTTTTCTCCAAAAGCATCTTGTTTCCAAAAGGGGCTTGATTATTTACAGCACTTCATTTCTCGTTACTGCTAGTTACTGGATCAAGAATTGAAGCACTTCACCTGACCAATTCATTATATTACACTATTTAAAAGTTTGGGAGAGTTTCTGACTAAAACAGACACAATAGGCAACAACAACAACAACAAGCAGCATATTCAGAACAATAACCACATACACTTCATATCATTTCCTTAACAACACTTGATCAAAGAAGAAAGAACAAAGGTAAAAAAAAAAAAAAAACAGAAAAAAAAAAAACAAAAGCAAAAACCCCTCAGAGCTACAGAGTGGTTTTTATTTAAATGAAAATGCACATTAAATATTTGCTTTAGTTGTGCTTTCTCTGTTCATAGTTTGATCATCACGTCTCATGACTTTTCAGAGTAGTAAACAATCATTGTCCCATAGGAAGCAGTAATTTACAGGGTATTTTGACATTTAAGATATAACAGTTAAAGTTCCCAGTAGGCATAATTAGAGCAAAAAATGCACTAAAGTGAATAACCAGACAGCATTTGTGCATTGATATTTGGAGAAATAAAGTCCTAACCACAAGGGTATAACCAGTCTTGAGAAGTACTGAACAGAAAAATCCCAGACAAATCAAACTCTTAACAGAAATGGTCAAAGAAATTACTTGGGTCTTACAGTTGGAAGTACATAACTTAACCTAGACCCCAGATAGAATGATCAAATCTCCTCATGACATACAGGAATATACTTAAAAACCTGACTTTATGAATTAATGAATATGTTGTTGGGAAAGAAAACTCACTGACATTAGGAAGAGAATACAACTTCCTAGAATTAGGAAGAGACATGGGATAAATGTTGAGAAGACAAAAAGCTGGACTCACCAGTTCAAAAGTTCACCTCTAGGTCCTGTGAACTCACCTGATGCAATAACTGGTGTCAACCTTGCCAACACGTGATTTCATTTTCATCTCTTGAAGCCACTCTACTGCATACAGAGCATATGGGTATCTGACCTAAGGGGGGAAAAAAAGGTAAAAATAAAATAAAAATCAAGGTTTGACTGAAGATTCTCTAACTGAAATTATTTTATGAGTCAGTAAAAGGTCAGTCTTGTGATTAATTAGGATCATGATACAATTACCCTTACAGGGTCAGACCATCTGTTCATAAGAGTCCTCACAGCTACTCTGAAGTAACACTGTTTTCAACCCTTATATTTATCACCAGCCTGGGTCTAATTCTAGCAGAGTCTCTCTGCCTCTAATTCGCAGCAGAGCACTCTGTCTAGCACGGTCCGCAGGGGGAGTTTGCCAAAGGGGAGCTCAAGCCCCTCCAGGAGCACACAGCTCGCAGGGCAGCAGGGGACGAGCCCCGACGGGACGGGAGCAGCGCAGCCGAGATCCCACACGCGGCTCTGGGGCAGAGCCTGAGAGGAGCAGCTGAGGGAGCTGGGGTTGCTCATCCCGGAGGAGAAGAGGCTCAGGGGGGACATTATCGCTCTGTACAACTCCTTGAAAGGAGGTTGTAGCCAGGTGGTGGTCAGGCTCTCGTCCCAAACAATAGGACTTGTAGAAATATCCTCAAGTTGTGCCAGGAGAGGTTCGGGTTGGATATTAGAAAACATTTCTTCACTGAAAGGGCTGTCAAGCATTGGAACAGGCTGTCCCAGAAAGTGGTTGAGTCACTAACCCTGGAGATATTTAAAAGGTGGGTAGATGTGGTGCTTGGGGTTTAGTGGTGGAGTTGGCAGTGCTGGTTAACAGTTCAACTCGTTCTTAAAGGTCTTTTCCAGCTTGAAAAATTCTATGAAATATTAAGTACATAGTCAAATTAAAATGTCACCAGCATACTGAAAGACTGAATAAAACACAAAAAGAAAATTAAAACTGCAGTTCACTTGGTCAAATTAAACAGCAAAACAAAAGTGCACAACAGCTATAAATAAAGGTACAAAATTATTCATCTGCATTGCACTGAGTTACACATATCATTTTTCTGCAGCCTGAGATCCTCTACATTTTTCAAAGTTTAAGTCAAAGATGTTTTAAAGTTCCTTTTTCATCCATAATACTGTGTGCTAATATGTTAATATATTTTTGCTAAACCAAGATTAAGTGAAATGATTGATGATACTGAACACTTATAAGTCTATTTTGATGAATCATTATGTAGTTTCCCAAGACAGCTTTATTTATAATACATGCCAGTTATGCCAGGTTTTTTCATATTGATTCCTTCTACTGGGTATGACAAGCAAGGAGATGCAAGTGGTTTCAGTGAGATCCATTTACCACAGGAGATTTCCACGGATGAATATATTGTTATTTAAAAAAAAAATCATTAAGGGATGGATTTTGCTCTTAACTATTGTATAATAAGCTACCAACTCAGTGCAACAGCTTTATAAAAAAATTCTTGTTTACTTTCTTACAGTATATACAATTCACATTTATCTAGGCTGGGGAGAAGTCTTTGGGGTGTTGTCAGATTTGAAGAATATACTTTAAAGGTACCCACTTCTTTTTCCCCTATTCTCATGTCTCTTTGATCATACGTTGCTAAATTTGTCATTTTTCCGCCCCTGAATTTCCACATTTCTGCTTCGAAAACAACTCACACTAAAAGTGAGCTTAACTATTTAATGCATCTTTTAGACAGACTATCCATGCCCAATATTATCACCAAATTTAACATGATTCTTATGCTCCAAAATTTTTCCTTCTCCCTTTCCAAGGAAAGCTAAAAGTTAATGGCTAAGATTTTTTCACACTGGAAATTCACATGGATGAAAGAGTTGCCCACCTAAAACACACCTTCATCTCCTTTTATAAGGATTAAAAAGGAGAAAATACTAATTTCAAGTTTTCTATAGCAAAATTTGTCAACTGATATTGCACAGGATTGTCACAGATGTTGTTTCTACCTTCACAATCTTCCTCCAGTTATTTCAATAGATATGCTCAGTGCAGCCAGTGTCATCAGTGAGCATCTAATTCATTTCCAAAGTATGAACATTAAGTATTTTGGATACAGGAGAAGAAAGCTACACAAAGGAGCAGCTGTTAGGTCATCAGGGTGTATCAGTTTTCTTCATCTGAATTTAAGCACCTGCAACACATCAGTTTGCCTAAGAGCATTTAGAAAAGCTTTTATTTCATCTAAACTTTTCGAACATAGTTAATATTGTACTGAAGGGGCCTTTCTTCCTCCCTCCACAGCACATGAACACTGGTTGCTCATAGACCAAGACTTAATGTCTTGTAAATACTTTCAGATACTGAGTACCTTTCAAGGGAACTGCTTCACACTGTTTTCATCTTGGAATCTGTACCACAGAAGGATGAGGAAACTACGTTTTGCAGCTACGCAGATTATTTGTGTTAGTTATGGAAAAGTCTGACAAAGTAAAATAGCACCTCAATTAGATAATTTTCAAGATGAGAAAGGCCTAGTCCCACTACTTTCTCCATCTTTTGCAGAACTCCCTTAACTTCATAGGTGACGATACTAAGAAGCAATACAATGGGCTGCCTAGATTAGCTTTGCAGGATAGCAAAGGGTTGTGCTGTCCAGTTCCTGAAGACCTGAGCACAGCAGTTGTTTCACCAGCTTGTATTTAATGACCCTGTTTTATGGATGCCTAAATAAAAACTGTGTACAACCAAGGTCAGATTTGAAACACTACTACTGAAGAGCACTTGGAAATAATCAGAAACCTTATCAGACAGATCCAAAACTGCTCCAATGTTGCACCAATATTATCAAAAGCCTCCTGCTCAGCATCGCTCCATTTCCCGCTCCCACCCCAGCAGTGCACGTTGTCACACAGCGAGCACAGCTGCAGTGAGCTACAAACCACACCACTGCGGGACCAGCAGCAGCCACCTCACTGATGGTCTTCTCCTAGAGTATGGGTTTTTTTTTCCTTTAATAGCTGCCTTTTTGGAGTTCTAATCTAGTAAGAGCTATATAGTATAAAAGGGGTTTTTTTCAATTATTTTGTCTTGAATAAATTGTCAAGTCCATAAAACAACACTGAACTTCATTCTCCCGAAGGAGCTCCAGTCTCACACCTGTGTCAGGTACAATTTTCACTGCAAACTGCTGGAGCCATTCTTCCATCTTAGCTTCTCTGTCTTTCCTTCAGAATGATGTTGCCAAACAAAGGCCAGGAATGTGAGATGCAAATCTCCTATTTTTTTTTTTTTTTTGTGAGCTTGTATGAGAACTTTTAAATTTTAGTTAAGTTTCCCATTGTACACAGCAAAAATCAAAAAAGTACAAGGGCAGGATATTTCATTTTCAACACTGCAAAATATCATACTCCTCTTGGTGAATGGTCATGCTGTTCAAAAGAAATTAAGATATCACAGAGGTTGGGAAGATTATTTTTTGAAGGTTATTTTCCCCTTTCCGCAATGTACAAACATTCTAAATCCAGACAGCTGAAAACAATTTTACTTGACTAAATGCAGAAGCTGTAAACTCAAGCTGCAGTGGCTGTGTCACTGCTTCTTGTGTTGTAATTTCTTTTCCACATAGACAGATGGAAGGTTTATCTTATTGCCACTTACTATTCAAATAAAATACAGCACAGGGGAAAATATTTTGTCCCTTCCAGAGGGAAGAAAGCCAAGGTCAAAGATAAAATAGCACATATATGGTAAGTTCTGAATACCCAGACTTATTGCAAGACAGAAACAATCATTCATATTCAGGACTGCTACATGAATTTGTTGACTTCAGTTATAGCTACTTATTTTAACCAGTGATAACAGAGCAGTCTCAATATTTTGGTTTCGAAGTGACTGGAAATCATAACGTTATCTCCATTCTTCCCTAGAAATGCATTCTCTTGGACTGTGACATCCCTGCTGAAAGGCTGACCCCAGAGCTCCTCAGCAGCGTTGTGCTCTCTATCTCCAGAGCAACACCTGTGCCCAGCCCTGCCTGCAGCCACCTGCCCTGCCACAGCTGCGCAGAACTCACGCAGAACTCACGCAGAACTCACGCAGAACTCAGACAGAACTCACACAGAACTCACGCAGAACTCACGCAGAACTCACGCAGAACTCACGCAGAACTCACGCAGAACTCACGCAGAACTCACGCAGAACTCACGCAGAACTCACGCAGAACTCACGCAGAACTCACGCAGAACTCACGCAGAACTCACGCAGAACTCACGCAGAACTCACGCAGAACTCACGCAGAACTCACGCAGAACTCACGCAGAACTCACGCAGAACTCACGCAGAACTCACGCAGAACTCACGCAGAACTCACGCAGAACTCACGCAGAACTCACGCAGAACTCACGCAGAACTCACGCAGAACTCACGCAGAACTCACGCAGAACTCACGCAGAACTCACGCAGAACTCACGCAGAACTCACGCAGAACTCACGCAGAACTCACGCAGAACTCACGCAGAACTCACGCAGAACTCACGCAGAACTCACGCAGAACTCACGCAGAACTCACGCAGAACTCACGCAGAACTCACGCAGAACTCACGCAGAACTCACGCAGAACTCACGCAGAACTCACGCAGAACTCACGCAGAACTCACGCAGAACTCACGCAGAACTCACGCAGAACTCACGCAGAACTCACGCAGAACTCACGCAGAACTCACGCAGAACTCACGCAGAACTCACGCAGAACTCACGCAGAACTCACGCAGAACTCACGCAGAACTCACGCAGAACTCACGCAGAACTCACGCAGAACTCACGCAGAACTCACGCAGAACTCACGCAGAACTCAGACAGAACTCACACAGAACTCACGCAGAACTCACGCAGAACTCAGACAGAACTCACGCAGAACTCACGCAGAACTCACACACCCGGCTTGGCAGCACCTGCTCAGCCTCATCCAGCCTCCAGCTCCGCAGCACTTCTCCCTCCCTACCACCCAAACCCTCCCTTTCCCCTAAAGCCTCTAAGTGAAACACGCAATTCAATGACTATTGCCTTTTCTTACTGGCTCTTGAAAAATTCTTCAGTTCCGCTCCCCCCCTTCCTCCCCTGTCCCACCCTGAACACTGTGAGTTAATCTGCCAATAATCTTGAAGGAAAATCCGCAAAGAAATCAAACTCAACCTCCCAAGGCCCTTCTGGACTCCTCTAGTTCCTTCCTCTTCCACCAGGCCAATCTATTTTCCCACCTTACCCCCTCTTCTCTGTGCATAATGCAGGCAGTTAGTTCATCCCAGCTTATGCACTCTTAGCTTCAAGAGTAAACCCCTCCCTGATGCAATCTTCAGAAAAGTTTAATGTTTACAAGCAGATTTTCACTCTCTTGCCATTGAAATGTTTACACATGTCTATCACACGTAAGAAATTGTCTCCTGGATCTGCAGCTTGACAGGAGCAAGTACTGCCTGGTGGTAGTACAAGGTCCATTATCCCCAGTGCCCCACGTGAACCAATTTGTATGCCTGGAGAAGACTGTGTAGTTAAAAGAGCTTTTTCCAAGAAGAAACGAGATATAAACACAAATCAAAATTCCACATTGAAAGGCATATACATATACTCTTTAATACTTAAGAAAAGCAGGAGGGTTTTGTGTCATGAGGTAGTCATTGAAGAGAAGACATTAATACATATGCACCTCTACACTTCTCTGATACTACTATTCAGTGTTCATAAAATCCAGTTTAATTTAAAAAAATCCCCACATTCCTATGAAATCCTAGACAAAAAATAATATTTGTCTCTTCTAAAGAGTTTGGAAGCCGTAAGTCCTAGTTCTGTTTATGTAAATCAGGAATGTGAATCCACATTTCTAACACTTCTGAACTTTAAGAAGGATAAACATCCAGATTTCAAGGGAAAAGCTCAGATCTTGGGATGAATTTGGAGCTTAGTTCTCATTTCCATGGATTTCAAGAACGTGAAATTTTTGGAATTAAGCACAGGCCTTTCGATAATAATCTTGATTAAGCTCTGTAAAGGATATATGAAGGAAGAAAGTATGCCAGCTGCATTCCTGTTTGCTTTATATGAAACAAGAAAAATGTTACCAGCAAAGGATACACAAGATTCAATGTTACATAAGCAAATAAAAATGCATATATGTGTCAGTCATCTGTCAAGCAACATGTACCCACATTGAGAACACTGGAAGAGAGGAGCAGCATCACATAATAAAACCTCTAATCCTTCACATTTCATTCCATGGCCCAATGATTATGGGACTGAAGTGACTCAGAGTGAAGAGATTAAAGCCTATTCTTGCTTTTCCATCAGTCTGCTGAGTAATCTTTGGCAAACCATTTGACTTTTCTACATGTCAGCATCCCAGCTTGACAAATTGCTGTAACAACACTTAATTCCTTTATAAATCACCTTGACACCCAGTGATGAAGACAAGAATTATTGCAAAAAAAAAATTAAACCGTTCTGAGCCATTTAGTATTATGTTTAATAAGACTCATAAATGTATAAGAGTTTGATTTTTTTCAGCTTAGAAAGGATTGAGCTTAGAAGTTCAAATGCGTATTCTTACTTTACAAGTCAGATGTTCTATCTCTGTTCCAACTCTTCCAGGACATAAGACAATTGCCAAGAGACCTTTCAGGTTTTTTTCCAATGACGATATCTGAAAAATATTTCTAAAATATTCTCATATAGTATGTTTCAGAAACATCTCCTTAGTCTAAACTATATAACTTACACAAAATAACTAAGGGCAGGGAACTAACTGTGGACCCTTACCTATTTATGATTTCTTTTCTCTTTCATTTTAATTCAGAAAAATTAGGCCATTCTTCCAGAATTGCATTTATAAGTAGGATAGGATACTTTTTTTGACAAATTTTTTACTTTATGTGGAAATAACTTCACCTGAGGTTCCTCTGATATGATTTTAAAATTGTCTTTTACATGGTACACATACCTCCTAAAGAAAATGGAATGTTGAAAACCCACCTTTACCTCAATTCTATCACACAGAGCACACTTAATATCTCATCCCGTCTCCTAGAAATGCCCATTTTGTTTTAAGGAACTGGATTGCAGAAGACCCTCTCTTGTCTTCCAAAAAAAACCTTTACATGATTAATATAAAAATATTCCTTTTCTCTCTGACAATGTTTTTAGTTTCTCCACTGAGGGTGAAACAGCCTCTAAATCATAACCCTCCAACTGCTTTCATCTGCAGACCACATTAAAACATATGTTTCTCACAAAATTTTACATCCTTATTAAGCACTCCTGATTAACAGGAAAGCTTTTTAAGCTTGGATAAGCCTTTCAAGGAATCTAGCTCAATTTTTGAAGAAACTGATCAATGGAACAGAGGAAAAATTTTCAGGATGAAAGAAAAGGCTCAAGAGACCACTAGATATTTGCTGAGAAATGCTGGATTAATTTTGATAAAAATATTGGAGACATGGGAAGATAAGTACAAATTTTACTGCATCTCACGTATTAAGATAAAATCAGGATTTCTTTAAATGGGCTTAATGTTTCAATAAATTCTAAAAGTATGGTGGCTGCAGCTTCCCAGTTAGACATGAAATATGAAATAAAAAGCTTCACACACACATCAGTGACTTTTTGAGGCTCTGATTGCATGAGTCTGCATGAAAGTGTCTTGTGCTGAACGTAGGTCCAAAAAGGCTTAGACCTATTACAAGATTCTCATTTTCCTTGTTTATACAGAATACAGGTACAGTTATCAGCAAAATAAAAAGCAGCAAGGTCCCAGTGTCTTTTCCACCAGAAATACCAAGCTTTGCAGAAATAATTTGCAAAACTTATGTTTAGCAGCCCTCAGATTCCCAAAAGCTTTTACAACACATACGTTCAGGGAACATTAGGTGCAAGAAAATACATCCAAACTTTAAATTAATGCTGCCATATTCCCACATAGACCATTGACTAAAGAAACTCTGCTGAGCAGCTGGCAGGCTGCTCCACTTACATAGCATGCAATATTTTAAGCAAGCAGTACCTGGAATTTACTGCTGGAGCTCTTAAATAGAGTTTATTCCAGTAACATTCCAAACTAATTTAAAATACAATAAACTTGAGATTTCTATTTTGTTTTCTGCAGTTGGCAGCTTTAGATTAGTTTGTAAGAAAATGCTCATAAAAGCTCCATACATTTTATTTTATATATATTTTATATCTATACATCTGTAGGTAGTTATGGATATACTTGCCAACTTAAAAGAATGAAAGAGGGAAATTATTTTGTGAAATACTCTGCCTGACAGACGTTACCTTCAAATGAATTTATATTTCAATAAATAATTTTGACTGCACACAAAATTATGATAAATATAATGATTGACTTCACCAGACAACCACCAATTACCCACATCTAAAGCACTCATTGCTAGATATTTATAGAGATGTATCCTCACAAAAGCAAAATAAATCCTTATACCAACACACAGAGATGTTACAACACAGACTTTAGTTTGATAAAAAGTGATTAGTAGAAAGTTATTTTTGTTTTTGTATCTATTTTTAAAGAGGAGAGCAAATAGATATACCTTTGATCTAACAGCAAAAATTCTATTAATTTTGCATCCTCACCTAACTTGAAAACATAAGCATGTAGGTTTATTTATAAAAAGATAGATATATATTCATATATTCTTATTTCTAAAGTTATACCTACTGCCCAGGCCAGATGAGTAGAAATCCTAATACAGTAATTGGACTAAATAGGCTAAAATTTTTTATGTACTTTATGAACCACAAATTTATGTTTTGAGAGAAAAAAAGGTGTTTCATACTGCTGGACCGGCAGTGGCAATAATATTTAGAGATGCCTTTGCTTGTGCAGGTATGTTCAAGAAGAAGCACTATATCAGAGCACTGATATGAAGACAGCAATAAGCAATTAAAGAGAGGGAACGGGGCAAAGTTGTCATAGTAGAATTAAGGCTTTCAAACTAGCAGAAAATATTCACAAAGAGAAAAAAGATTAAAAGATACTACCTACATTTCCAAACATTTCTAAAGGTAGGCTTTGATGTGAAAAATGACTGCATCCCCAGAATGACTTTGAGAGGAAATGGATGAATTCCTCTTTTAAAAGCATATATTAAGAATAAAGCAATGACAAGAACTGCATCAGACCAGTTACAAGGGCTTCCATAACCATATAGAAAGATAAAAAACAGTGGAAAATTTGTGAAGACCACCAAATCCAAATTTTTCAAAATTCTATTTTTTTTTAAATACAAATTCCTCTCTAGGCTACTTAGATAATACATCTGCTGTAATTTAAAACTCCCCAAGCTGCTGCACAGCACACACATTAAAAGACTGAAAAGGAACACTGTGACAGCAAAAGTGTTTATTAATCTAAACAAAGGTATGACTAACATTTACTTAGAACACAGTAAACGTTTAAGTACTAAAATAAGTTGTTAGCAATCTTTGAGGTGGAGTTTTTACTGGTTGTTACGTGGTTTGTTAGGGGGTTTTGTTAATTATGAGCTTTGGTTTTAAGCAATAATCAAAACAATCCCAAATCCCAGAATTATGGACTCATGCTTTAAGGCCTCCTCACTGCCCAAGCTAATTTAGCATAACACCCAAAGAAGCATTTCCTTTATTTAGGATGTGTATTTGCTCTGGGGCATGGTGGTTTCAGGTTTTTTTAAGCAAGTGTGATACTGTTTTTCTTTTTAAATTGAGATGAACTGTGCTAGGAAATACAAACAGCACATTCTTCTCCCTCACATTCACAGCAACCAGACAGCAACATCAAAAAATGTAAGATTTTCCTTTTTTATTTACTGAAAGTAAGTAAAAAATAATAAAGGATCTTTGACCATGTCAAAACTAGTGCAGACATTTCTAACTGTTTGAAAACTATAGACAACAGCAGAACAAAAGATTGTCTGAAGATGCAAGGAAGGCATTTCGAAAAAGTTTCATCCTTCCTCCGTCTAGGAAGGTAGGAGCAAAAAAGAAGTAGCATTTGTTTTCTTTCAGTAGTCTATTCCCAAGGATGAAAAGTTCATATCCAAGAACATATGTAATTGATAAAACTAATACCAAAAATATAAAACATCTGAATTTCCTTCAAGAAAAGATATTATTGTTCAAACCAATGGGGAAAGCAAAGACTGAAAATCTTTTCCAGTGCCTTACACCTTAGTGAAGCTAAGAGTTTGCTTCAGATCTCATCTGGTACTAAGTGAAAATTAAAAGAAAAAAGTTCTCAGCAACAGCCTGTGTGCTCATAGAAGACGGTCCTGCTTCCCAGGCAGACCAAACTGACCCCAAACTTTGCTTTCATACATTTTTCAGCAATCTGGCTGCAGGAGTTGAATGCACCATTGCTGATGACACCAAACTGGGAGGTGCTGTTGGCTCTCTGAGGGGCCCGTGTGGAGCAGCTGAGGACTCCAGGCTTGTGTACAAAGGGATAAAGCTGTCAGAGAGCATCCAGAGGAGGCTGCAAGGATGGTGCCGGGTCTGGAGGAGAAACCGTGTGAGGAGCTGCTGAGGGCAGCTCAGCCTGGAGAAAAGAACACTGAGGGGAGACCTCAGAGTGCTCTGCACCTTCCTCCTGAGGGGAAGAGGGGCAGGCACTGATCTCTTCACTCTCATGACCAGTGACAGCACCTAAGGGAATGTCCTGAAGTTGTGGCAGGACACGTTTAGGTTGGCAATAAGGAAAAAGTTCTTCACACAGAGGGCGGGTGGACACTGGAACAGAGTCCAGTCCCCTGCACAGTGGTCACAGTCCCAAGCCTGACAGTTCAAGGAGTATTTGGGCAATGCTCTCAGTCACATGGTGAGATTGCAGGGACAGTCCTTAGAGGGCCAGGAGCTGGGTTTCCATGATCCTTGTGGGTCCCTTACAACTCAGGATATTGTGTAAGTAACAGGAAAATCTTGGTATTTGGTCTTCTTGCTTAAAATACAATGATAAACTTCTAAATGAAGGAATCATCTGTATGGAATAAATTCATTATTATTACCAAGTGTCAACACTCAATTGTAAGCAATATTGCAGGGCTTCATTTTTTTCTTGCAGGTAGCCACAGAGTTGAGGTAACATGAAAAATTCACCTTATAAACAGAGAAACAAAATTCTAGTTACAGCTTAGCATTTGTATCAAACAATATTCCTTGAAAATTGATAGATATGGAAGGTAACATACCTGAAATGACTAAGATCTAGGGTTAAAGCTCCAAATTATTTTCTAACCAATTCTGTTCTGTAATCTAAATATGACAACAATTAAAATGGTACATATGTTGTCTTTTCATCTGAAGGGAAATCAAATCCATTTTAAAAAAGCACTGACATTTTAAACTTACTGATGATGCACCGAAAACACAAAAGAGTAATCCATGTGTCAGAATTTACAAAGACGTGGGAATAGTTATGGGGGAAAATACTGATATTTTCCAAATTTACTGCATATCCTGGTTGCCCAGCAACTGGAAATCACCTTGTGACTGCTCAGGACTCCAGACTAGATGGATCAAGATACTTGGGAAGCCTGAGCTTAAAGCACTTCATTAGGAAGCCTCTCCCTCTCAGAAATAATTCACAAATACAATATCATCCTTATTCAGTTCCTGGGGAAAAGAGCAGGGAAATTTCAGGCCACACAGTTCTAAATAGACAGCACAACCTTGCAAGGAGACACAAACACAGGAACTACATGGAATCCTGCATTTCTCTGGGGATTAGACACAGAGCCAAAAGCAAAGATTCTGTTGGGTTCCTACAGTAGGTAAGGCACCAGCAAATGCTCTTTTAGAGATCATAATCATGCGCAGAGGAAAAAGAGTTGATGATCACTGTACCTCCTACAAACCCATCTTGCTGAAGTAAAGTGTGTGAAGAGAATATAGAATATAGATATTATTAAAAACATTCTGCCAGAAGAGGGCTTCTGTTTAAAGCTGGGATAATTTGTGCATAGAAAATACGCAAGCATTCAAAAAAATAAACCTCCTAGTTTAAACCTGAAACATAGGTCTTGTTTTATACTTCTCCTAAGGTCACATTGATGGGAAAACAGGTGTTTATTCATAACTGTATGATGGAAAACACCTTGGCCTTTGTGTGTAAAGGCTGTTTTCTGGGCAAGTCCGTAAAGAATATGTTAATCACTAACAATCACATTTTGAAGTTATTGTAATAGAAATACAAGCACAGAACACATTTTTTATGGTTTTGACAAGTTCAGCACTTTGGATTAATTTAAGACCTAAGCCAGGTTTCATGTTAATATAGCAACAAATTAAACATGGTTTGAACATGAGGAGGTCTTCCAAAATTGCTGGTTTTCTCCATTTTCATAATATGAAAGGAGAACAAAGGCTTTCTGCTGTCAACAAGCATGGGAGCAGTGCTAAATTGAACAGAATTATTAAGAGAAAAAAATCCTTATGCTAAATAATTGTAAGTCAGGCCACTTCATAGGGGACAAAACAAAAAACGTCCCAGTACTCTTGTCAGCTCCGGAGATCAAAAACATTTTATCTCATGGGGAAAACATTCCTTCCACATCACAGCAAGAGCAGATGAGCACAGCACATTGGTATTTCTGCAGCTTGGGGTTACTGGCCATCAAGAAGCAGGAACACCTTGTGCTCATTGCCTAAGTAGTTCTCCTGTAGTTCACAGTGAATTCAGGCTGCTACTCAGTAAGAATGGATTTCAGACAATCATATCAATTTTCATGGCTCTACTTTGTATCCACCAACTTGGTAGCTTCAGGTAGAAAATTCTGCACTTCAATTACACCTCATTACAATAAGGAAGCTACCAGCTGTGTTAAGAATAAATGACACTTGTGACTCTCTCTCATTCCCTCTCTCAGACATATACCCTGGCTTGAGGTTTAAAAATAGAGCAGACAAAACCTCCCATGGCATTTTGTGTCATTTAATTTTCATCTTCATCTGATTTTGAAGGCCTCACAGTAAACAGCAATAACTGAAAACAACAGATGCTTCTATTTGGGTTTTGTTTAGGTAAGTGTTTCAACAGAACATGTCCACTATAACCATTACTTTTGACATCTCTGAGACCTGGACTGCCCTGTAAGTTAGCCTGCCTAACAAGATAGCTTAATTACACATATTTGACTAAGCATACTTACATAAGCATCCAATTATAGCTTAAAACAACACTCAACATGCATAGCCATCTGTCATTGAATGTATCTGTTGTTAAGGCATAATGGTGTGCTTAGCTTTTTCCCTTCCAAACATATTAAATATTTTTTGCAGCTACAGTAAAGAAAAAATGGCAAAGCAAACATTTGGAATGCAATAATGCATTACCTTGACAATTGGAAACAAATTTACAGAACAATCTGCCAATATTCTCCAAATATCCCCTCAAATCAATGTGATTTCCTTTTACTAAACATTACAGATAATACTAGAACTAGCACTTGCCAACACAGAGGCAAAACTGGCTTGAAATTCTTCTACCTCTTCTTTTCAAAATATTGTTCAATGTCATTTTCTTTCTAGGATAAACTATCAGCATTTCTGCCACTGAAAGATAAAATGACATTAAATATGTCTCAGGAGAATAGGAGTCAATCAGCACAGGAAAAGATAAATGCATGATGAGATATATTTAGAAAGTGCTGTAATGACACACTGTTTTGCAGTGGGAGGCATTAAAAACCCTACTATTAGTCACTTCTTCTAACTACAGAACTATGATACTGCTTTTACCAGTCAGACACGGCACAGGCTGCAATTACCCAAGGAACCTAATGTTAAGTTGCCAATGACAACCACAGTACACATACCCCAAGACTCAACCATCATTAGCATAAACATCCATATAACCTATGCCTAAAACTGATATCATTTATTTTAAAAAAATTATTTCTCTCTTCAAGACACTTTTCCCTCCCCTAGCAAAGTGCTCCTCGGTCCACAAAGTAGAAAGAAGTGTAATAATTAATATTTGTGTGATATCTGCAAGAAAACGAAAGTCCTTTTTAACTAATGATTATTTTAATAGCTGTAAATTCAAAGAGGTTTCAGTCCGGAAATAGCAAATCATAGAATCACAGAATGGTTTGGGTTGGAAGGGCCCTTAAAGATCATCCAGTTCCAACCTCCTGCCAAGGATGGGGGACACCTTCCACTAGACCAGGTGGCTCAAAGTCCCAAGCATCCTGGCCTTAAACACTTCCAGGGATGGGAAGCCCAGAACCTTCCTGGGCAAACTGTTCCAGGGCCTTACCACTCTCAAAGAGAAGAATTTCTTCGTAGTATCTAATCTAAACCTGCCTGTTCCCAGTTTAAAGCCATTCCCCCTTGTGCTATCACTCCTTGTCCTTGCCAAAAGTCTCTCTCCAGCTCCCTTGGAGCCCCTTTAGGCACTGGAAGGGGCTTTAAGCTCATCCCAGACCCCCCTCCATCCATCAAGTCCATGCCTCTCCAGTTTGGAGACAAGGATGTTGAGCAGCACAGCGTCAGGTGCTTTGCACAAGCCCAGGCAGATGGTGTCAGCGACTCTTCCATTATGCACCAGTGCTGTAACCTCATCATAAAAGGCCACCAAATCTGTCAGGCACAATTCAGCCTTAGTGAAGCCATGTCAGCTGTCACTAAACAACTGCTTATTTTGTGTGTACCTTCTCAGCCTCCAGGAGGATCTGCTCCATCATTTTGCCAGGCACAGAGGCGAGACTGACTGGCCTGTAGCTCCTTGAGTCCGCCTTTTTCTCCCTTTTTCAGAATGGGAGTTGTATTTCTCCTGTTCCTCTGGGCATCTCTTGCTGGCACTGGATTCAAACTGGTAGGAGTGGCGTGGGTTGAGATTCCCCTTCACAGGAACCTTTAGTTTAAAGCCCTCATTACCAGCTTGTGAAGACTATGAGCAAAGATTCTCTTTCCCTTCTCTGGCAGATGGACCCAATCAGCCCCCAGCAGATCCCTTTTACTATTGAGGGAAACTGTTCTTATTGTAGCTTTAAGTTTGAGGAAATATAAGCAGAAGTGGAAAACAGAAACTGAGGGAAAAAAAACACCAACTAACAAAAGAAAAAAGTTTCTGAAACAATCAGTGTGGAGAAATAGTAGAAATAAAAACACCTACTTCATTTTCAATAAATGTTTAAATAGAAGTCTGCTTTCTCTCTCATTATACTGCGTAACAAATGAGGGTCCATTATTCGTCCCTTGAATAAATGATGGTAATAGGATGAAAACCTATTTTACTGAAGCAGATTTCCATATGCTTGCAGCATGCAAGACAGATTCATGCAAAGCTGCCCCCTAAACCTGCACAGCCCCGTGTGGACAGCACAGCATCCCTTAACGAGGCTGGCCAGACTTGGATCAAACTGATTGTGCCAGACTGGAGCTCATTACAGCAAGCGCAGGGACTTTGAAGAAACACTAGGAATTACTATTAAACTGCTTAAGTCCAACTGTGAGCACTAATTTTTAAAACTCCCTGTTTGTGGGTAAGAACAAAGTGCTAAAATGCTGTCGAGTACTTTAATACATTGAAATTTCATTATCTAAATAACAACAAGCCTCAATTTACAATCCTTCCCATCATTTGCCCCTTATGAAAGAGTTACCATAACAATAAGCTAAGGTTTAAATTAACATTACACTGCTATAACTCCTCTGAAACAAGCATCTACCTTGTAAAAGTGAGCAGCAAGAGGACACACAAGGAGAGTCAGTATAAAGTAGGGGCAACCAATTCATGCTGCGCATCAGTGTCTGCCCTTACAAAAGCTGGTGACAGAACAGGACTGAAGGTGGTGAAACCCTGGTGACCACAAGCCAAAGGGATTTTTTTTCTGATTTGGCACTAAACCCAAGCTTACTGACATGAGGATTGACAGATAAAGCAAATAGTCAATGAAATGTTTATATTAATCCATTTTAATAATTTTAAAGCAAATCAAATGTACCTCTCAAACTATTTCAGAGTAGAAGAAAAAACAAAAACCAATTTTTGAATGGCTTCACTTAAATCTCTTGCTATCTCAGGAATATCTAAGGACATCCACATTTTGGGGCTTAGGGTGGTAGTTTAGCAGACTTCATTCAGTCATTGCACTAAAGTTTGTACTAAGGCACAATAAAAACTCTCCTGGTTGGGAGGCACAGGCACAAAAACTACCTGAATTCTGAGCTAATTATCTACTACATAATTACCTGTAAACATAAAGTATTTATTTAATGACATATGATCCTTCCAGTTGTACACTCTCCTCTTCTTGGAATGAACCTGCACTAATCTCAAACTTGGTGTGGAAAGTTTGCTTGGATGCCCAGAATATTCTCTTTAAAACCAAACCATAAAATTTTTCTAGTTAATTTTCTAGTCAATTTTTAAGTTAATTTTCTAGAACTTCAGAGGTCAATCTATAGCATTTATAATAGCAAAAACTTAATAACCGATTTGGTTTCGTTAATTAAAAATTGTGGCCTTGTTCTCAGGGTTTCTAAGGCCAATAACCACTTTCTTTCTAGCACATCCAATAAAACTGTACAGAAGAAAATCCCAGTTGTATGCTAGGTTTCTACTCTTTCAATACCCAACAACAACAGTTCGCCTTCTTTTAATTAGGCGCTCATTTGCTCTAATGGTTTCCATTTGTATCTCAGACAACTAATAAATCACACTTGTAACAACTTTCTAACATTGAAATGCAAGAACCTCTTTGCTCCAGTGCACAAGAGTATCTTTGCTGCTTTGTAGAATATTTATTCTCAACAGTAAAAAAAAAAAAAAAATTTGCAACAACTCCACAATTTATTTAAGAATTTTAATTTACAAAGCCCTTTTGTCAGGAATTTTATCTTAAGCTAGTTCTGCACATTTTTGACTTGTCAGAAAGTTGTATCTTCTCATGAATCTTAATTTTATGAGGACAAAGATTTGCTAGATTCTGAGAAGTGCACTTAAACTTGTTGAATTCCATACAACTGGTATCTTGTTCAATAAGTTTATGTAATGTACATCTAAAAATACACACTGAGCCCAGCTTTTACATATATCTATATACACACACCCTTAACACACCCTTACATATACATTTATTCATACTGGTCATTTTAGGAAATTTGGTCCAGGGCAGCTATGATTTTCATTGAAAATATGTTTTCTATCATGAAACCATAACATCTACCAAAAAAAAACCGGATTATTCAGGGATATCACAAACCACCTATTGGAAATAAATTACGTAGATAGATATTTACTGTAGCTTTAAGTGGTTGTGTTTTTTTAATACCAAAGGCATAAATAATCAGAAGTGCCACAAAATTGCTGAAAGTAAAGCTTAGAAAGTCCAGCTGTGGATGGAACTAGGTTAGCAGTGAGCCCAGGGTGTCCTGCCCTGTGATCCTGCCTGTAGTTCCCTCAAACCTCCCTTTGCCTCCTCCTCATCCCAGCAACCACGACTACCTTTTTTCATCCTCATTCAACCCTGGTATTGGATATCCTCGATCCCTAAATTTAATGAGGTGTGTCATCTAATCTGTCTCTGTCCCTGTCTTGACATCATCACTGGAACTTCTGTAGTCTTCTTGAGCACACCTGAGAAGTCAAACTGTGCTCCAAACAGTTCAAGTTCCAAAATGCTTTTAAGAAGATGAAGTGGAGGGAAAAGGTAGGAAAACTTAGTAGTAATGCTACTACCAGCAAAATCTGTATTAGCCTGGCTCCCCACATAAAAGATACACTGAACACCACATTTTGTTTTACACAGTGTGGAGCACTAATACTCATGGAAGTTTTCCCCCAGTTGGCAATACACTGTTGGGGAAAATTAATCAAAATTGCAGAGAGATCTAGCACCACTTCCTTTAAAGGAAGTACAAACCTAGTGTCCAAATCAGGCTTCTATTCTGCCATTTTCTAATCACCACAGCATCCCAAAATGTAAATAGGATGTATTATTCTCATTCAATGCCAGTCATGTCTGCCAAGGATTTGCATTACAGCAAGATGCTAGAGATCAAGTGAAACACCAACAGCATCCCTGGATTTGGCAGTGGCATATTCTCATATTCCCTTGACTAAATTACACATTGACATCAAAAAGAACTAGATCAAGAACTGAACCATGAATGAACTCTCATCTGATATGGCCTACTGCAAGTCTGCTCTCTATACATAAGCCTTTAACATTATTTTCATTGTTCCAGCACAGACTGTAGCAGACAAGGCTGTGGAAATGTTTCGGCTGGCAAGGTA
Organism: Dryoscopus gambensis; assembly: GCA_013389985.1. NCBI lineage: Eukaryota > Metazoa > Chordata > Aves > Passeriformes > Malaconotidae > Dryoscopus > Dryoscopus gambensis. Next base: position 10,065 of record WEIT01016095.1, on the reverse strand, counting down.
GCACAGCTCTGACTCTTTCCCTGTACTGACAGAGATTCTTCAGCTTCAAAACTTTTGGTCAAGTTTGAGGCCTCCCTTTACAGCTCGAAAGACAACACTCACCTAGATGCACTTTCTCACAATCATTAAAACAAAAGAGTTAAACAATTCCACTTTCAACCAGCTAGAACTCCCCAGGAATACATCAGTCCTACCTTTTGCATATTTCAGTGCACAGAAGAATTATTTGAGAAATGATGAAAAACTGCTCTTGATTTGTTATCCACTGGCATGCCGCAATCCAGGAGATCCCAACATTTTGTTCTTCAGTTCATTTTTGTTCTTTGTGAACAAGTTTTCCTAAAAAGAGCTGCTCTGAGAATATACTTCAAATCAAAATTTCATTCCAAAAGAAGGTGAAAATTATTTCATAAAATCAGTTTAGAGGAATATGGCCATTTTCACAGTGAGAGAAGAGAGGCATAAAAACTCAACCCTCAAATCACACCACAGCTCTTAGAAAAGCTCAAGAATAAAACACCTCTAGTTTTTCTAAATTTAAGTGAAGCACTTAATTTTAAATTAATGTTGCCTCCCTAGGTTGTTTCTTATTTGATCCTTTGCTAGAAGAAAATCTATGGGTTAAATATAAATACTCTTTTTTTTTCTTTAACAAGCTTTTCTATTTAAATCAATTGTTATAAAGTGTTCTAAAACTTTCTCCCTTCAGCAAAGAAAAATGTTTGTTTTTCCTTCCAACACCTCTGTAAAATCAGAGGGAGTTATGATATATTCACTCTTTGTCAAAGGAAGGGAAGGAAAAGAAGACAACGAAGGGTTTTTTTCTATAAGTACTTAAGCATTAATCCATAATTTAAAAAAAAATAAGGAAAATTGTATTAGTGAATCACAGTAGACCATTTCTTTTCCATTCTACCTACATATTGAAGCCCACTAAAAAAAGTTACACCAGGCAGCATGGTAGAGGAGATGCTTTGTATTCTGTGTGCCACTGGACTCAAATTTTCAAAGGCATTCAAGAGCATATGCCTGAAATTTAATAAAAGCCTTCAATCTCTTTGAAACCTAATTTCAATTCAAGATATTCCTTTCAAAGGGCAGGACCCTTCCAAAAATATGTAGGAAACTGGCCACAGGGGAACAGGAAGAATCATTAGATAAGGAATACCTGCTGGCATGCAAGGGAAGGCACGAAGAATGAAGAATACCCTGTTCTGAAATTTTGTAAGTGGGGTGATGAACTGGTCTTCATGGTCAGATGAAATGCATTTATGTATGCAGCAGGCAGGTTTAAAATTAAGCACCTAACAATAACACTAGAAAGGAATTCAATGGCTTGTTTATGAAGCTTGTGGAAGCTCATCCCAGGTTTTTGAAAAACAAAAAAAAGCAAAACAAAAATCAGCAAAAGAAAAGTCCAAACGTTTTAGATAAAGGTTTAACAACCTTTAAAAAATAAAAAAACCCACCCAAAACAAAACAACAAAAGCCAGTCCATGACCAGTCTTAAAGTGCAGGGAGTGGATAAGACTTTTCATTGCTCACATCACGCTTCTTTCTGCTGCCACACCCACATCTCCCAAAACCCTTCTCTTCTGTTACATTTGCCGGTTGATCTGGCAGAGGATGAACTTTCTAAACAGCCTCTGCTAGCCCTTGGTGACTTCAGGTATGCAGGTTCAACAGGAGGCACTCAAAGCAAGAGCCAGGAGCCACCGGCGGCAGAGCCAGCACAGCGCCTGCAGCACCCTCGGGCTGCTCTCCACACTCAGTCACCTCCGGGCTCTCCCTGCTCCCAAATCCTGCAGGCAAAATGCTGCAGCAGCAGTCCCTGCCTGTAAAATACTTTAATTAGGCTTTGAGGATTTTTTTTTTGTGTTCTTCCTTGTTGTCGTTTTGTTTTTCACAGAAATAGATTGGCTTTTTGGAAGGAAGAGTTTCACGTCTATCCTCATCTTAAAGTTTCTTGGGAGTTACATTTTCTCATTTAATGATTCAACAGCGATAAAGGAAGCATACATGATGCAAATTTGTTAAATATTCAGCATATTTTATTAACCAAATCACAATCTGCAGGCTTGAAAGCTTCTGTATGATAATACCCTATTGAATGACCTTTCAGATTTATTCTCTAGAAACCATGCATTAGACTTAATAACCATACTTTTCAATTATCGTTTATTCTGACCTAAAGACTGATTTTGAGTCCACAGGAGAAAACTTTTCCTGATAATTAGTTCTCCTTGGTTGTAGTCCACGAGAAAGGACAAATTTCACCTTGTTTAAGGTGCCCCTTGATAACACATAAAGCCAACAGAGGAAGCATGCATAATTTTCTATATTTTCTTAAGACATGCATATGTTTTTCTCCTGAGTTTGCACCACTATTTTGTCCAATCACTTACTATTCTACTTCCCTCAAACAACTGTGGCCAAGAGACACAAACAACCAGCTTTTTTTTCCTTCTTCCTGGGGAAGCTTAGAGTTTGACAAGATGCAGCATAATAAAATAAAGTCCTTGACAAAACCTCCTTTGCTCACAGTACTGTATGCAAAAATTTGGGGTTTTCCTAGATGTTCCCAATTCCTCTAAGTAAACTCTGCTAAAAAGTGTAACATGAATCTACATGTAACTGAAAACAAGATAAATAACAAAATTCCTATTACCCCTGTCCCCCTGAACAACCCAAGAACTGGATACCATTCTAAGAAATCGCAGACTCATATGCCTGATACCACCCCCTTACTCCCAAAAATCAGACACATGATCTGATTATGCATAGAATGAAAATGCATCAGGGAAAAAGAGAGGGGGAAAAAAAAAAAAGGCAGCAGCTAAAATGGGCCTGAGTACCCCTGGCTCAAGGCAGATCAAGTCTTCATCATTTTCCTGAGGAGCTGGTACTCATTTTCTGGCTAAGCATCTACAGAGCTACAGAAGCCCAAGTGCATACACAGAACTGAACATCACAAGACAGTGACAGACCTCGGGCTCCAAGTCTGAAGGCAAGATACACCTTAGGGGAAAACACACCCTTTTTTCCTGAAGGCACTACATCTGTTTTACTGTTGAACTATTCCTAACCTTAAACCATCAGAAAATAGAGTAGCCCACAACAATGGCTTGAGAAGCAGACCTCAAGTTTACTTTGCTGGGAATCCACAAACACTGATCTCCCTGGGAGGGGAAAGAAACTGTGAGCAGTGATCAAAGCAGAGATTAATGTACAAATGCACAGGAGGCTTTGATGTGTGGATTTAACTCATCTGTTCAAATTATGTCAAAATAATTTCAAAAATACCATTTTAATGTACAGATATTTTGCAATATTTCACTACTCTTTTCTTTTGGCTTAAAAACTGGAATAGATAGCATTTTCATTCTTTGAAATATTCATTAGCATACTTTCCTGTTCTAACCACATAAAGTTTTGGAAAAATTATTAACAATTTAACATGAGAATAGTGTTCGCAAAAAACCAGCATTTGAAAAGCATGTAGGAATCTGATGTTCTCTGTGGAAAAACTCATGCTGGGTTTTTCAAAGCAGTTTTACACTGGTGACCTTCTCATCAGCTTTTTAAATACTGTAGGTCATTCTAAATGAATTCATAAATTATATTGGAACATACTATCTCTTTGCCAGTGCAGCTGGAAACCAAGCCACTGCTGCAAATATTTTATTCAGATTTATCCTTTATTTTGTTCATAGAATATTTCATCAGCAAGTTAATCTCTTCCACAGCTCCCCTGGCCTCTCCTCTCATCCTCCCCCACGGTCTACAAACAGCTTACTGCAAATGTATTTATTGTAACAGTTAGGAAGGCTGATCATACGTAGCATAAAAGCACTTTCATTCCCAATCTGAAGGAACATAATTTTAAGCAGAACGGGTGAAACAGACCCAGAGAATTCATAATCTTAAACTGGGCATTTGAGAGAGATCTGTTATTGAAAGGTCTTTCACCCTGCTGAGCTGGTATCCAAAATATATGTAAAACTACTGGGCTCCTGTAGGATTTATTTTACATCAGCAGAATTAAAATTTTATTCTCCCCATACCTTTGCAATCTATATGTGTGGCAGTAAGCAAGCATGCAAAGAACATCACTAGTTATTATTTTGCCACAAAAACACACTGTGCTGACTGAAGGGTGGAGCTCAGTACGTCAGAGCAGTTACAGTGGAGATGGGAACATGTTCTTTTCTCTATTAGCTGTAGTCAGGATGGCTCAAGACAGGCTGAAGTAAATCAGGAAAGACTCAGGTTATGATCCAAGATAATTACCATAATTACCTAATGGTCAAGGCAGCTCTGGAGCAGACAGTGAGGGAACCCATGGACTATCACTGGATATTTTCAGAAATAGTTTAGACAAAGCTTTGTAAGGAATAAGCATAAGCTGAATTGCCTGTGGACAAACCAACAGGATAACATCCAGTCCTAGTTTTTACAACTGTCCTATATTATTCTAGTTTCCATTTTTATTTACTAATATGTATATAAGTATACTAGCATATACCAGGCAGAATATGTGTATTTCTTTGCATCTATTTTCTGCTTTATTTTTTCATACCTATTCATCTTTTTTCTATTTTTTATTCTACTTCTATTATATATGTTTATATACACATATTCAGACATACATATAGTATATCCTTTATTTAGCTTTCCTTAGTAAGAATCATCACAGTCAAATAACTCTAAGAAACCTCCATTTCTTCCTCATTTACAGCAACACTTTTAGTTTTAGCCCAAATAATACAAACTGAAATATTTGATGACCCCTAATTTCTACTGCAGTCTCCCTCTCCCACCAAATAATTTGTTATACAACTGAGGCATAAATCAAAACTAGAAACCAAATGAAGTTTTTTCACCATCCTCGTGTTTGTCATTACAGATGATCAGCCCAGTTACAGATAGATTAGTTACATTCTGACCCTAATTAGAAGTGCCTATCTTCATGTTATCCAATATATTTGTACAACTTCAATAAATGTGAATAATGAATGAGAGCCAAAAAAGGCATCAGATTTGTATTCCGCAATAATATTTATCATACCAGCTTAAATGATTTATGGTTGTCAACAAGTTAATGTATAAGAAAGAAGGAAAGAATCATGAGGTCCCTGAAACAGAAGAATTTCATGATATTGAAATCACTAAAGTTGTAGCAATATTTCCATCTACTGGGGGCTAGATATAATTAGCAGCTACTCGCAGCTGCCACATCCTCTTTATCCAAAGAAAGTTAAATTGATTAAGTATAAATACCTCTCTTACTGGAATGATCATGCAATCTGGCACCATGATTTCATATTTTTCATATATGTCCACAACTCTAGGACATAAAAAATAATAGGATCTGTTAAAAGCTGTTGCCCTTTTATCTTAAAAGGACTAGGACAAAACTAAGGCAACATATAGAGCTTGTACCAAATAGGTAAAACATAGGAGTCAAGCAAATTTCCAACATAAAAAAAGAGACGGATTCTATAAAAAATTCGTTTGGTCCATCAGTGAATTCAGTTCTCACATGACAAATAAGCTTGATTCAAAGATCTTGATGTTAAAGGAACAATGATGTCAAAGTCACGGCTTTATTTTTGTCACTGTAACATATTGCAAAAGTAGGACTTCCAAGTATCATGTATCAGAGCTCTATTTCTCCATGTCTGCATCACTTTTTAAAATATTCTCTCATTTCTAAGTGGAATTTTACAAAAATTCTAGAAGAGTGAACAGCGCATCACTGCTAAATAGCAAATAACCATTCCCAAAGAAACCAAGGTCTAAGCCCTGAGTCTAGGAGAATTTGTTTCACTTTAATGATTTTGACCCTCTTGAAATAGAAAATACTTAAAATTTTTGTCTTCAGCTAAATCTCACCACACATTGTTTGAAGATAGCTGACACCACTATGCCAAGCAATTTAATTTACTCATAGGCTGTTCACATGGGCTGCTGTGGATTCTGAGACCACTGAGTTTTGAGGGTGTCTCAGATTTAAGAAAGCAAGCGGCTTCTTTGTTTAAGAAAACAAGCTTCAGTAAAATAACTTGCTACATTCCACAAAACATAAGGATTTATTCAGTCTTTTGCAGCAGCCACTGAAGGTTCATATAAACAAACCAGGATCAAGCTTTGGTGTTGCAGTTCCCTCACAGCACGTCACCGGCAGCTCCAAAGGGAAACCCTTATGCAAACCCCAGCCACCTCTTAGAGTGGCAGCACCAGCTTGGCCTCAGTTACCCTGACATGCTGGACTTTTGTCTGACAGACGAATTTGACTCTGTATTTATGTACCCTCACACTCTCTTAAGATATCCATGATTGAAAGCCAACACAGCAATTCCAACATCCACAGTGACAGGGTCATTACGAAAAAGATTACTGCTTCCCTTCTACAGCATGCTCTTGTCAAGTAAGGCCTTTTAAATGTGTCTGTAGAATAATTTAGCCCAGTACCGTCTATTTTTGTTCATGGATAATGCAGCAGACACTGGCAGTTAGTCTTTGTTACTTTAGATTGTGCAGGCATGTTACGTAAATTTATATTTTAGCACCTGATTCTGTTCTTTTATTTGTTGGAGGTCACCCAAATCAATATGGGAGCATTGTGCTTCCCTTTGAGGTGGGGGGCAGAATAAAAGCTTGCAACACAACTATAGTTCAACACTCAGAGTCCAGAGAATCCTCAAAATCTACACAAACTAGTGTTGTACACATGTACGCCAATCAAAATAAAACAAACAAGGTCTTTGAGCATAAATAAGAACAACAATGAAGAACAAAAGGTTTTTACTATTCCTTACTATTTAAGAGGCACTGCGAAATATAGCACATCCAACAGTTGTAGGTAGTAGTAAAAAAATATTATCTCTGTGGCATATTCAATAATCACCAGTGAAAAGTAACTAATTTTTAAGCTGCAGTCAACCAACAAAGAGACCTAAGTTGCATTACGTTCTTTGACACTAAACACAATTAAAAACATTACCCAAAGTGGAAATACCAAATTCTGTGGCAACCCCCCCGCCACCATGTTCATCCTCAGAGTACATCATTTTGAATCTTCTCACCTTCCACTTAAATCAACACTTTTTAATGAACGTGAACCTTCACGCATGCTCAGTGAGGGGAGTTATTTGTATAATTCATCAATAAGTGCTTCTCATCAAGCAGCCCAAAGTGCCACCGAAGTTGCAAAGACAAGGCAGAAGGTCCTGGCCTGTGCAGGGTCTGTTTTCAAAAGGAATAGGTTTAGGCACTGAAAAAAAATCCTTCCCAGCATCACAGCAAATAAACATCAGGAAACCAAAGAAACAGCTTCTTAAAGGAGGGTTCCAAAACAGACAAAAAGGGTCAGAAAGATTTATCGTATTTATGTTTTTATATCAGACTACCTGAAATAAATAGGATTTTAAGTGAGAATTCTAAAGACCTCAGAACCCTCCACTACTTAATTCACATCTTTGCGTAAATACCTAAATCCCTGGAGCATGCCGTCTAACCTACCTAAATCATCATGGATAAATAAAGAAACACTAACTGTCAGCAACTGCTTTCTTTGGAGGAGGCACCCACTTGCCTATCAATCAGCATTTCTGCAGCACTCTAATGATGTACATCACTGCTGCACTTACAATGCTACAAACAGTGCTGGAAATGGAAATTTATCACGGTAACTAGGTAGTGCTCAGGAAAGACTTTCATTACAAAAGCATTTCCCAATAACAGTGCATAAAGCAAGTCATTGTGAGCAGCTGTTGTCATGCTGATACCTGAGACAATTCAGTAAATTTTTACTCACAGATTAATGAAAACTATATGGAACAGAGCCTTAGAGTCCAGTTCTGTTAAAACACTTGGTGCTCAAGTCAAAAATTACTGGTGAAAATAATCAAGAAATCCAGATGACTGAAAGCTGCAGATAATATTCAGACAAACTGTAAAGGAATACAGAATCAAATTTTGAGAGAGAGAGCAAGCTGTTGTTTTCTTCCCATTTCTCCTGTTTTCATTTTAAGTTTTTACATCTTCTTTTTCTTCCATTCTTAGTTCCTTTTTAAGTTCTTAACATAAAAAGATTGAAAGTGAGAAACATATGAGAAGTCAGTAATTTCATTTTATGGATAACCTTTCAATTTTCAACTTTGCTAAGCAGAAGAAATACCTTCAGGCTCTTAGACCAGCTTTTCAACTGCAAACTGTGTAATCTGCATAAAAACTACAAATCTCCTTTTCATCTTCCTTCTATGTATTATTGTCACCTTCATTCTATGAATATTTTGTTATTCATTCTATGAATAATTTGTTATTATAATGAAAAATGGAGGAGCACACACTATGAGGGACTGTGTAATTAGACAACAGTTTTCTTGAAAGAATCCTTTGGTTTTGACTCAAAGGCCACGTTTCATAGAATTTTCAGACATGTATATCCAAACCTTCATCAAATATTTTCTTTCTCTTACAAAGTAAAAGTGTGTTATATTATGTTAAAAAGTTTTTGCATTGCTCAATAAGCTAATAAATTTTCCTAACTTCATCTTCAGAAACACCTGAAACTTGTCAGAAACTTTCTATGACTCAGCTTGAGATGCACCTCTAGCACACGGGTAAAGCAAGTTAGCAAATAAAAGCATG